>LR737391.1:0-239916 GCA_902655005.2 Marronus borbonicus | reverse complement strand
AAATTATGTTCATGCATGTAGAAATGTATACTCTTTCATATAAAACACAATCAATTGTCAATATTTCAATTTTGCTTATTTTTCAGAGTTTTTCTTAGTCGTCCCCAAATATACGAACGGTAGTGTATATGCAAGCACCACGTTTAGCTCGTTGGGATGAAGTTAAGAGAATTCTTCGCTATTTAGGTGGAATTAAAGAACGTGATTTAAGCAAGATTCAAAGTGCATTGTTCCAACGAAAAGTTTGCGGATCCTTAATTAAAAAATTATGTACATAAATGCGTAATACAATAAGTTCTGTAAATTTAGAGATTTGTTGCCATAGTTGCAAAAAATCGCCACCGATAAATTATATATGCGCTTTCTTTCAGTGTATATGCAGCAATATGTATTCAAGGATCAAAATGCTTATGTACCATTCAAATCTTGCGTAGCCCAGATGAGAATATTTACCGCAGCCTCTTGAATTTTCAGATTACTGTATCTTTTACGATGCAAATGAGATTGAAGAACTAGAATGCTCCGTCGATAAATGCAGCTCTAAGAACCGCGGACCGTGGAGCACTCTCGAGTATTAACACGTGCCAAACCAGCCTAATAATAATATCAATAAAGTTTCGATGGGTCTGCCGTCGCCGTGAAGTAGCAATATTGCTTGCTTCTACGGAGGCGAATCAGTTGGTTTTATTAAAAGAGTTACGAGTGGCGCGGAGTACTGAGATGAACGAAGAATGTACCTACAAGCAGACCTGTGCGGTACTGTAAAATTTATAAATAACGCGCTACACGTATTGGTTGATATTGCGTATACTAGGTATATGTATGAAAATTTATGGGTCAATGTCACATGAAACAGATTTGACTAAATTGTACGGGAGGTGTATCTGCGGATATTTACGAAATGCGAAAACGAATGTGGTACATGGTTAAACAATAGCCCGACCTAAACAGTAAACATTCTAGTAAATATTTAATCGAGTCTTTAAAGCCGCGCTTCTAATAAATTGCACGTAGTATTTATTCACAGTAAATAAATCGCAGACGATATATATGTAGGTACGTACCATGTGGTGATATTACCAGCGATACCATCTGTATTATAGAACCAAATTGATATTCAAAAGTATAACGGCATAGTTGATTCAATCACTTTAAAGGAAATTTTGAAATTATAAATTTTGTGTTATTTTGAGTAGCATTCAAAAGGGTGTTATGATGTTTCCAGAACGATATTTATCTACCACATTTACCTACCAAAATAAATTTGTTACAAAATAATAACATCCAAATTTCTCAAAAACCATTGAAGATACCGCAAAATGGTCGTAATTTCTATAATCAGCAGGTCAAGTTGCATATGGAGCCATCATCTAAATAAATATTTTTAAAACGTTGAAATCGTCAAATCGTCCGAATTTCCAGACGGCTACCCACAGAAATCTTTTTCATGATTTCCTTAATTTTCCTATATTTCTCCGACTAACAACTTCATTTATAGATTTCGATACGCTGGATCCATTAAAAGTTATCCCGATTTTCTATCTATTACGGTAAGCGAGCTATAGGTTTTAGAATGTTGATTCTTTGATCCCTATCTTTTCGAGGTTCCTCCTCGAAGCTTTTCGAGGTGTAATTCAAAAAGTAAACAAGATAGGAAAATGAGGGTGGCAAGAATCGATTCTCCGAGTCCGATTTTACTCAAAAACATGTAACTGAACCCTTTGTATTGCGCTGAAAAGTCCTCAAGGAGATTTAGAGTAAAACACGACAAATTCAAATTTATGTTGGAATTTATTAAAAATTCCAAAATGCTCAATTTCGCGTAGAAATCATCTGATGGTATTTAGGGATGATTTTTTTTACTTAAATAAAAGCGTACTTAAAACATTTAAACTTAAACATTTCGATTAGGATAATACAAATGGCTATATTGTGCTAATTGTATCATTTACAAGCAATAGTTAGTACTTAATAACTATGTTATGTCAAAATATTATCAATCATTCATTTTCTATTTCTTGTTTCGTAAATGAATGAATGAAATTTTATCTCTTTTCGACATGTTTTGAGGGATGTAGCTCGAAAAATAAACACGATAAGTGAATGGGGGTGATGGAAATCGATTCCCCAGGTCTCATTGTACTTAGAAAGATGTAATTTAAGCCTTTGTATTGCAATTGAAATGACGTTACACTCTGGTAATCGCTAGGTTACAAACAATGTGGCACGTGCTATTGAACATATGACTTATGTTTTAAAAAGGTTTAAAAACTTCCCCGCAGCATTCAAGTTTGTGGATTGCACGATTTTGGCGTGAGGTATAAATTGATATACTCGAGAAAAGGATGTGCAATATTCATACTGTGGATGCTAAATTTTAAATACTAAAAAAATTAGATTCCTAAAAGATAAAATTAAAATTACTCAAACTTAGATATTCTTTCAGTGGTCTAAGTTGGTAAAATTTATACGAGAAATTTGGTAAAATAATAATTTTAATGATTGACAATAAATCTAGAATCTTAATTAATAAATAAATTTATTTATTAGAAAAATATATTTTTGTTGCACAAAAGGTCACAAGTCTTAAATACTTCTTTCTATCGTACCTCTAAATTGTACAAGTTCTCAAATTCGTATTGCAACCGCTTTTTTTAAGGAAAAGGTTAATTATTACACGTATGTGCCAGTACGAAACATTCTCCACTTCAACCATTATAAGAGAAGAAATCAGGTGGCGATAATTTGCAATTTATCGAAAACGGACCAATTATACATTCCATTAAAATATCTGTGGAAGATTGAAGAGGCAGACCACAAACCTGCAATGTCTATGTGAGGCCAGAAATGTGAAGAAACATTTATAAATAGCACAGAACGAAGGAGTATGGGAAGATTTGTTACCACGATTCCTTTAAAAGAATCTCCATCCAAATTGGATAATTCTAAAGTTCAAGCAATTCATAGCATTCTGCGATTAGAGAATAAATTGTATATACAGATAAAAATTTCTCGAAATAAAAGGGGATAGTGTTAAATTTCTCCGTAAACATACTCCGCAGTTTAGTTAAATTGTCACCTATTTTATGTTAAAGTAACACAGTTCTGGTAAAAAGTAGCTAACTAGCAAGTAGCAGCAATTTTTACTATAATTTTATATATATAACGGTGAATAAAGTTTCTTTCATTTAAATAAGTCCTGAATAGACAACGAATTTTTTTTGTTTTTCTTTAACGATCCTTTGCAGCTTCGATCATTCGAAGTCTGTTCCAACAATATCTATCCTGAAGGACCAACCTCAGCACTTGAACGCCAGGAAACCACCACGCTGATTTCCAACCTGCAGATACTAACTATGGATACATGGTAAGGTCCATCCTGATCAACTTGTTGGATCACCATTTTCTTAGCATAACTGAAATATTATCAATCTTCAATTTCTAATTTCTTTTTTTGCTTACACTTTATTTAGTGTTAATATACTTTTGCTTTGAAAAAGCTCAGCTTTTCTTTGGTCATTGATCGAGAACAACAAGCCTTGAGAACGGCTTACTGTTTTTTCTCTGAACGTACCAGACGCACTCTTTCTTTTCATGGTGACCTTTGTCACTATATCGAGATTCGCTGGCTTCTTGAAAACATAAGTACTCAGGGATTGCTCTGGTTATTTTCCGTAACTCTTTTTCTTTTTTACATTGGAACAAAAATATTTTATATCGCGATAGACCTTGAAATGGAGAGTTTCTCTATTGCGGCTGAAATAAATAGCCACCTAATTGGAGAATTTGTTGATAAATTTTGATAATATTAAGTATGTATATGTATTTGAGTGTGGGTGAAACATTTTAACAATTTAATTAAGAGTGAGATCGGAGATATCATAACACCGATTTGGAGATCTTTCTTATCGAAATTAACACCGAAACGGAGAAATTTTTCACCATTGGGGTAAATGAATAGGAGAATTATTTCACCGTGGGGAAACGAAGTAATTTTTCACATCATTTAAAGCACTGAAACAGTCACGCGAGCAATAACCAATTAGTTCCTTTGGAAGCAACAGTGTATACAGTCGGTACTTTTTTCAAATTTGGTTGACAGGTATATTTAGTGGACAATATCTTCGGTATATGGATGGAAAATCATATTATGTCTTCCAAATTGTTAAAGAAGTAAAAGTTCAGTGGTACAACTTTTTGTCTGATAATATCGTACTTGGTAACATTGTTGTATACATAAAGATTTTTTTGCCAGTATCTTTCTGATAAAGCACATACTCGCAACTAATGAATCCTAATAATTTGCTCCATACTATTGGAATATATGGATATCATCACATATTTAGCAGCTAGTACTTTTCGATGAGTATCTGGTATTTCTACTATCGGATACGTAACGCCTTGTTTCGCATCACTTTAATTCTTTGCAGCTGTTTCACGTTTGCTGAGCCATACAACATCAAACCATGATCTTACGCAAGACTAGTGGAAATTGGTTGCTCCCTGTAAATCTGCGCCCGATCTAGCCTTAGTTAAGCAACGCATCACAATGATGTGGTTTCATGCAGTCGAGATTAGATGTTGGATATATGGTGCCTAACTAGTTTTGCTATCTAGTATAACTTTTTTACGAATTTACTCGACGTAACCACGGGCAATTTTATGTTGTTTAAACTTATGTGGTTTTGTGGCACATTTTTGTATCTGGTGAAAAAAAAAAATTTTCGCTTTCTTAAATCCGTTTTGATTTATCCATCTTCATCGATGGGAGGCAGACTAATTTTTTTGTGCTGCACACTGATATAAAACATCACCTGTGTGCCCCGTAACTGTTATATTGCTTATTATGATTTTGTGTAATTCGGAAGTATACAGTGTAATGTATCGAGAAGGGGAAAAATTGAGGAAACTTAGAAATTTATGATTTCTTGAAATTATATAAGTGAAATTTAGAATCGTGGGATTTGGAAGTGTCTCTAAAACACTCTTTCAGCAATTTAAATTTGATTGCAAGAGATAAATGAATTTTAGCGTAGATCTTATGCTTCGTTTCGCACCACATACAAGACTGCAACGGTAAATTTCATTGAGAATTTTGATGAACGAACAATAATTAATTGATAGATCTAGAGTTAAATATGCTTAAACTTACACTGAATCTTGTTGTAGGAAGATTTCACTTTAATTTGGACGTTTTGGGAGATGAGAAGGTGGAATTCAAAGTCCCGTTTCACCACGATCATCGTTAGCTGGACTTATAATATAATTCTAACTCTCTCGCACCCTAGATAATAGGCCAGAAAAAAAATTGCTCCAGCAATCGAGCTTTTGACCTCTAGAGAGAGCTTTAGTTTGGATAGGTGGACAAATTGAAGTCACTAACGTGATGTGTGGATGCCGCCGATGACAGTTAATTTCCGATCCGTTAGTTATAACATTATTATAGATTAAACAGCGTGAGGCTTAAACTGGAGTCTTGACAGTGAATACGATCTAGATCATACAGTTGACTTCCTTACATTCGAATAAACTCTAAATAATCTCATGATATTGTCTGCAATTCTTCAAGGAATGCAAAATTGGATCAATTTTCAAAATTATCGTTCCTGTATAGTAATCCTTCGATAAGTTTAGATAAATGCCTGGTTCTGAGATTTTCTATTGCATTTTCTGCGCTTCTCTCTTTTTGGAAGCCTTACTGAAGCAAAGTAGTCTCCTCTATCCAGTGTTCAAGTCTGATTATCTTTTCGTACATTTTTAAGAAACGTGGTAGGTAATAGGGGTATATATAGTTAGGGAGCTGGTGGCAGTAATTGTTGCTGCAATACCAAAGGAGATCTCGCGAAAGATCTTAAAAAAATAATAAATTAGAAATAAGTTAATGCAAGTGGTTGAAAAAAGTAGGGATTTACATCTAATGAATTATGCCTTTTTATAAAACAACTTCACATTGCACTAAATATAAAATGTTATTACGAATTAATGGTTGAAAAGTTTCTCTTACCTTAAACGCGAAATATTAACGGTTTCTTAGAGGAAACGCAAACCGAAACTGAAAAATCGTTCAAAGCGAGGTGAAAATAAACAATTTAGAATATGAATAAAGTAACGACGACATCAAATCAATTAAACATGTTCCTCATAACTTAACACAGCAGCAAATTAACACTTCAGATGTGGGTTGCGCAAAGCCTTTATAAACCTTCCACTGTTTACAAACAATTTGTATAGATGTTATTCGTAGTGATACCAAAAGCATCAATTATCCTTAACGAAGCACAGGCTTTCGCAAAAATTGCCTAATTTCTCCCCAGGCAAAGTTTATACATAGAAGCTCCGGTACGTCGAGTCCGAGATCATTGTGTATGACTAAGAAATGAACCTGAGATGAACTCAGATTAGAGGCGAGGGAACACACACGGAGAGACCACACGATTAGAGGGACTTTCGTATAAACAAATCCCAACCTTTTTGGCTCGACTTCCAAGTAATATAAAGTATGTATTTCTCTTTGATTTTAATTGTATATTTTTACTAGCCGGAAAATTTATGAAATAGTCCACATCATGACACACCAGACAATATACGCGTTCGACCGTTGGAAGAAGGGAGTATGTTTGTCTTCCTGTCAAGCTGGATAATTTTTATGGCAGCAGCGTAGCAGATAGAATCAAATAATAAAAATAATCTGATTATTTGCATCATCACCTCAGTCCATCGTCTATTGGTCGTAATGGTTTGCTTCGGATCTTTTTCATGTAGATTCATCTTAAACATTAGTGTATTGAAGATGGCCGTTTGGATATGAGGTGATCTGAACTCTCAATTGGTGTAGGAAAAATTGAATAATCAAAGAACTCTGGATTAGAGAGATTAAGGAAACGAACCTTTTGAAAATATGTGACGTGTGCTTTGGCGAAAGGTCAGTTTTACTTGTTTCAGTTATTTGCTCTTCCTATTTTTTCTTATTTTAATTTAAATTTAACTCTAGCTACTTAAAAAAAATTCTAACAACCAAATATGCAGACACATTTTGTTTCCCATATTTACATTTAAAAACCGCAATTTCTTTAATTAATTCTGTTAATCACGTCCTAAATTTTTTTTGTTCATTTACCTGTGCAAATTCTTCTTTATTTGTAATTTTATTGCTTTTTATTTTTAATCTGGGATATATGTGTTTGTATTTAATTTGCTATCGAAAAAATATGTGCGGCTTTGATTTTTTACTTAAAACGGAGTACTTCAGTTGCTGGGATCTAATGCTCTGTACATGACTTCCATTCGATCCAAAAGTGGATTTAACAGCATTTGAGATAATGATCTCCATTTGCTGAAACAATTTATCCAATTAATGGTGATTTATATACTACAATTTATAAAACTAAGAAGACCTTCAAGATCGAACCTATCAAAATTACTCTTTTATAATAAAAGCAACATGTTTAAAGTTTCTTTGTTAAATAATTTTGTGACATTGTAAAATTCATTACCATGCACACATTTTTCTATTTTAGTATAATTCTTTTAGTTAAATATCCATGAAAGATATGTTACTCTACAATATTTGAAATAACGGTAGTGCAATTTGGCCGAAATGGTACGCCATTAAAGCTTCTTGAACTTGAAGTGCTTCAAATGACAAGCTGCTTATGGGCAAACCTTTTGAAAATCATGCAATTTGTTCCCCAATTAAAAGTCTAATTGTATTTGTTTGTCCATTTTTTTGACGATATGTGGTTTATAAAACAAACATCAATTTAAAATTAAAGCATCTTATATGAATAAACACATTTCAATTGTTTTAGAATCTACAGATTTTTTGTGATGGAACTAACCTAACAATTGAAGGGTTGAGTCGATAGACCAGAATTAGTGTTTCATGAAAATAGACTGTAAATAATAAATCTGTAATTTGTCAATACCGAGTGGCAACTAATGCCAATTGTTGTGTATGTTAGAAATTGCTACATTTTTATTTTATAATGTTAAGCAACTAGAGAACCATTAAATTTTTTTATCCATTAAAAGAAATTGAATTCCTCTATTATATGTTTATTATGTGAAATATTATTACATACACAAAACGTTCTTTATTGTTTATTGATTCGATGTATCGGGTGTCATCAAAAAGCTACAATGCATAGTACCATAGAATAATTAAAAAGGTCTTATACAGCAACTTAAAACTTTTTTAGAAGATTATTATTTTTTTTAAATTTCTTCCGATTGTGAAGACATAATTGAACCAAAATTAATGTATTTTAATCTTGAGTATTAGTAGAATATTATCATATTTTAACGCATTGAAATTACGGCACATTTCAAGTTAATATTGAAATATTGGATTGAATTTGCCTTTATTTTATGTAATTGTTATATATTTAGTAATTAAGGTGTAATTCATAAAACGTGTGTTTATTCCATTAATGTTGTATTAATTTATTCAAGTTTGTATTGTTTCTGATTACGTTTTTGTTTGATTCTGTTGTTTGTCGTTTTTTTAAATTGTTTTAAAAAATGCTTTTCTATACTCTTGAATAATGGACGGACACGATTATGTGTTGTGGCAAAGCTCGATTAAATTCTTAAATATCCCTTAGGACATGTTCTTGATGTTAGAATATTTATTAGCGTACATGGGTATTTGTGGGAAGATGGCCCTTTCAAAAAAGCAAAAGTTAATAGTGGGCTTACCAAGAACTCATCGTACTTTTGCAAATAGAGAAGCTGTAAAAATGTTAACCGTGAAGAACAATTTCTTCACCCGTTTCATTTCCCAAAAATTCATCACCTATTAGAGCAGGACACTTATTCCGTATGTACAATTCTTCCAGTGGTTGCAAAATCAAGAGCCATAAAAGTGAAGACCAGGCATGCATCAAATCAAAGATGACGTTTATCACTAACACAAACATTGGAAAGTAGTATCCAAGAACTAGGTCATCAATTTGAGCACCTTTAGAGAGGAGTATCTTGTTGCTGTAATGTTACAAACAAATGTCCATGAGGTTATCTGTCATCAGCGCCATCAACACATCTCTTCTTACTACCTATGGAAGTGGTAGACTTTCTACGTTGTAGAACATATGCTCTTACGTATATACAAGAGCACCGTTTACTTCCTCCAACTAATTACTTGCTTCCACTAATCTTTTTTCTGTGTCCAGGAACCCACTTTTGGAACCAGATGAAGTTTAGAAAAACTCTTAAATTCTTGAATCTATATCACAAGTCACCTTCACATATATTTTTTTTTTCATATGCCTTTTTAATTTTAATGTCCTACTTTTTATGGTGAGAAATGTTTCAGCAAGAACAATCCATCGTTTCGTTTAATTCCCATGGCTATTGTAAGAATTACCAAATGATTATTTTCTTGGGGTTTCAGAAGTATTTTGTGTAATGTTCATGGCATTATTGTATTCTTTCAATGTTTCTCACTATAACTAATATCGTAATTAATAGATTTACTTAATAGTAAAAGACAAGTTGATTGATCTAAATGCCTTGGAAATGTAGAAACTACCATTCGCAGCTTCCACAAGATTTAAGTATTTGTTTATGTTACCTTAAGGCATTGATCAATTAGGTGCATAGAAAAAGGGATTCTTTTCCTGTCCTAAGTCGCTATTGTCGACAACATTAATTAAACTTAACATCTCTAATGCGATTAAACCGTCCTTACAAAACTAATTGCATCTAGCAAATTAAGGTACCAAGTCGTCTGTGAAGGTAAAGGTAAAAAAAAGAAAAGCAATAAATTAACCTAATTCTTATTCTTTGTTCTCTTAAAACACTTGCATTTTCGTTGCACTTATTAAGTTAAAGACGCTATATAATCGATCGACTTCACTTAAATGGGGAGAGCTTACAAGTGACCTGCTTGTAATGGAAAAGCTCAGTAGTTATTAGGACGATACTTAAGATGACACCTTTTACGGTTTAAATAAAACTATTAATCTAGAGAATTGGGTTAGAATTTTTTTTAATAAAAATATTTTTAATGTAAGTAAAAATACGCCTTAAATTAGTATCTTCATAGTAATTAATTTTGCAGTTAAATTAAAATTGATGCATATTAGAAGAAAGAGTTGAAAATAAGAGAAAATATAGTCAGATGTATACTCTAAAAGATGATCCATTGGCTCGTGTTGTTTCCTTATTTGGGAGAGTAAACGCCGACAGAGTACATAAATATCCGGGCAGCTTTAGAAAACCTTTAGGAACTGGAGAGAATTTAGAGGACCAAGCGACACTTTCAGCTAGATTGAAGAACCGATCGCCTACAGAGACGTTGCAAGGTATGGATATTTGGAGAGGGATCTACATGTTTACACAAGTAAGTTATTCGATAAAACACAAATTCGTTCTTTAAACTGTATTGAAGTACAAGTGTAAAGATTCTTTACATTTCTTTAAACCAGTGTTTTAACCTTTCTTATTTTCCTTGTAGTTCCTAATTGTATAATTTAGGGATTGCAAAGCTTTAATGCTAATGCTAATAAAGAGAATTTTTTGTATAAATTGGGTTCTCGAATCGATATTCCACTGTGGGCAAAGTTTTGTCTAAGAAGTGAAGTTTTTATCGAATCTATTGTTAAGTAGGAGGGCTCATTATATTCCTGGACTAGGCATGAGAAAAGAAGATTAGGACAGCAATAAAAATTTATTTTTGAATATAGGCCCATTGTTTTTAGATACAAGTATTACATCGTTTCAATGAAATCGCTAATCTATTACAAAAAAAATATATTCCTTTGGTTTATCTGCACAGTCCCTTTGAATAGCTGCTACAAGTTCGTCATCGTCCATAAAATTTGTTCCCCTTAGTGTTTTCTTGAGATTTGGAAACAAAAAATAATCACATATCTAGACTATAAGGTGGGTGAATTTTTATGAAGCCATATTCGGCAACGGCAGATTTTGAAAGTCTTGATTTCTGGACTAGTGCAGGAGCAGCAAGTCATCTTACGTTAGTTTTCCGCGCATTTTACTTTAATAGAATCCCTGAGCCGGTGCATTGAGCTTGCATGATACTCTTTTGTTACTGTACTATCGCAATTTGGTTACTCAATCTTAAAAACTCTTTGGCAATTCCGAAAAAATAGCTGCCATTATGGAATTCGGTTGAAATTCTTAATATGCCTCTGCATTGATTTTTGTTTTGCCTCAGGGTTAAAATGATGGACCCAGATTTAATCTGTAGTGGAAAGTAGATTGATAATTAAATTTGGTTCGTCTCCACAAAGCACCAAAAATTGTTCACACGTCTCCATCCATAGGACACGCTGAAAGCTTTTGTAGAACCCAACTCTTATCATTCCAATATATTCGTATAGAATTCTGAAAACCGTGGTTTCTGAAACACCTAATGAAGCTGCTAATTGTTGCTTCTTTAATCTCGCAAAATAACAGTCTCTCTTTTTAAGGTTATGCTGTAAGAAAATTGTTTTAAACAACCTAATTTGTTAAAGTAGGCAAATGTTTTACCCGCCACAGATAAAATTATCATCGAACTTAATCTGAAAGCGATAAAATATTACCTTAAGAACGGGAACAGATCTTTTTGATACGTAAATATTCTCATGCAAAGCAGATTGCATGCAAGCTTTGGTGTGCCTAAAGATGCCTTTCAGGGTTGATCGTCTTCAATCATGTTCCGCACAGCATAGATGTTTTTTGAAATATTAACCAACCTAGGTTGACCGTCACAGAATTCATTATTGACGATAACACGACTACGTAAAATTTTATTTTATTCACAAAATTGCCTTTTTTAACGATCCAGTGAATGCCAAGTCTCAATATTGCTGTCTAGTTCTTCTTTGTAAAATATATGGTTTGGCGTCAACCAACATTTTTTGTTTTAAATTTAAATGATGTGGATGGTAATGGTGTCTTCTGAAAAAAATAAATATGTTTTTAAATAACATTCTTTAAGATTAGCACTTTAAGTAAGAACTCTAAAACTGAAGAACACAAAATACGGTTAAGAAATCGTCTGTTGTCATTGCTATTCTCTAATGACTTCAGCACACTTTTATAAACAATTTTAACATAGAGATACAAGCCACTACCCTTGAAGCGAAGTATAACTCGTAGAGATTGGAAATAACTATCATAAGTATTATTGCTTTTAAAGTTAAAGATCGTAACTCCGTGTATTTTAACATCGAAGACCAAATAGATGCATGACGAGCATTTATATTATATTATATTATGTAGAATCCGTTTCGCGTCAAACAGTAGTAGTTGAATAGATATAACGAAAACTTGTAGAAACCACGATTAGATTGCTTTATCGTTGTTTGCCTTCCTGTATTTGAATCCTCATTGGCATCCTTCCAAGTGTGGAAAAATAAAAAGATATTATGTTTAATGCTCCTGTATTTTGCCCGAATCGCGTCTTTTTGAACGACAATTTACTGGACGGGCATTGTTATTGTGAAAAAAACTGATTAAAGGAGGAAGAAATTTAAAAAGGTATCGTAAATTAAAAGACATGATTATGCTTTCCTAAACTCTCTGCTTTTAAATAATTAATAATTTGAAAAATAGCGGCTTCTTTCCATTCATTAGAACAGCAGCCTTCAAAATTTTTGGTCATGCAACATTCTGAATCATATTCTCTACACTGCGGAGGCCGAACTCCAGGCGTTTCTCAACTAACTCGCTTCTCTGTACCATTTGCTTGTAATGCAAATGTTAATGCAAAATGGAAACATTTTATATATGATTAAAGACTGGAATAAAATAAACCGGATGCAAATGTAATAAAAATAAATTTATTTTGAAAAAAAAGCCAACATTATACAGAAGATAGCAAAAGCGAGCGGTGTTTATAATTAATTGTTAAATATTTTTTGCATAAAATATGTTTTGAACGAATATTCTTTGGTGTTTTATTTCCTGTTTTGTAGTTTAGAGAGCTTCATTTACCTGTTATGACAACTTTTTCCTTATATTTTGAAAGATGAAATATTTTTCTCTACAATTATGTAAGCTCTCAATATCATACGTCTATAAAAAGTTTGAGTAAAATTGATTTTAAAGAATAACAATTAACTGCCATATAGAAAAAAAGAAGAGAATTTAACAAAACACTTATAAACTAAATAATCACGTTATTGATAGAACCTACATCAATGCATAATGCGCTTAAATTCGCTGTGTTGGTGTATTTAGCAGTATTTCAATGTGTCGTTCAATCTCCATACAGTCAAAATTGCGATCGAAATTTTACTTCATTTAAGTAAATTCCGGGACAAAAATTGACAACGCTGGTTGATGGAGTTTTTGCCGCTTCACCTATCTGGAAAAGAATCTAGCATTCGCGTCAACATTTTGCGGAATATAATTTATCGACAAACTCATTTCATTTCATTAGTTCTCTCGAAAAAGTTTTACTGCTGGAAAGCTTATATTATGGATCTTTGACCAAGAGCAATACGGCTTTTTTCGACAATTTAATTTTCTCTAAGTTTTCTAAGTTAGTTCTCCTCAGACACAGAATTCCTTAAAGAATTCTAGCATATTACATTCCGGTACACTTTTACCACATTGCTCAGCCATTCTCAAGCAAAGAGTTCTTGTTATTACTACCATATATTGGATAAATGCATTCTGCCGTACATGCTAGGCAAATGGATGGAAAAAATCGTATTTTGTCTATATTGTGCAAACAAAAAAAGCGATAGGCACCAGATTCAATAAGCACATTAGGTACTACGGATACGGAAGAATAGAATCGTCAAGTATAGCACAACACATACACGAAACCGGGCATAACATTGAATTAGAAGACTTGAAATTTATTTCATAAAAAGGAACACAAATTTGATGAATAGCAAGACCGCTGTCCTACTCAGGTCTATTTTATTTATTAGGATAAGGCGGATACATATTTTGTATTTCGTGCTACAATTGACAAGAAACCCTTTCGTGTTTTTTCTGTATTATTCGCATGTCTTAGTTTTAGGGTGCATAGGCGGCAAAAGTAGATACTCGTAATTAAAAATTGTTTCTCGAGAGTACATCCTTCGGTCATACGGTTGATAATGGGGTGGTACACGTCCTCAATACGGCTGTTCCGGACTAGTTAGTTAAACCCGTGTGCTGCAGAGTGTACCAATAATTTAATGTTATTTGCCATATTTCGCAATTATTCAATTCTATTTTATATTTGACTGTTGACGTTTTTTGACATTTATCAAGGAAAATGTGCGAGCCTTCAATGGAGTACTAGTTTCCGGCGGAACGCATTTCAAGAAGTACCGCATTGGAAACTATCGTAGATATAACTTTTGTATTTATGGTAGCTACAAACAGATTCAATAATTACGTGTCTTTAACATTATATTACATGTGTAACGTTTCGATGTAATTATAGTCATCAAGGTTTTCCGAATATCTTTCAGATCACGTAAATTAGCTCCTAAGTAATAAATTAATATGGCACTGTATAAGCAAGCAAATATTTTCCATGTCTGTAGACTTTACATTCTATTTAATCTGAAAAAAAATACTCTTTCTTGGCAATCAAAACTCGTTATCAAGGTTTAAACAGGCAGAAGAGATTAAATTTTTCAACGCTAAAATTAGCGAACAAAATACGCCTTCTAATGTCCTTAATTTCCAGTGATAGTTAGAAACTTTACTGCTTCTGAAGTTAACGAGATAATCTTCAAACCGGTTCTCACAATGCCCATTTCCGTCAATCATCATCGCTAGTAATTAATATTCATCGTGAACTTGACGCGGTTTATTTTCTCTTTAAACAGACCAGCTTGTCACTAGTCCCAGATTGATGTAGGGGGGAAACGATGGCAAACGTTGATAATCAGGGGAGCGCTTAAAGTTAATATCTTGTTTTATGATTAATATCGTTGTATCTTCTAACGGTATCCAAGGGAAATAATGCTTAGAATGCTAGGCGAACCCTGGTTATTAGGCTATTAATGGTCTCCTACATCGATATTCTTTACAAATCTTTCTCAATAGGAGGTTCTTAAAAACTCATTTTTTATTTTTTATTCTATTAAAAAAATGGATACTGAAAATGCTTCTACTATAGCTTGCCTCATGTTTACTTGAATGTATTGGTCTTATAAATGTGAGGAATAGCTTTTAAGTATTTACAAAAATAATGAAAAAAAATACTACTCGTGGGACACAGCGTGCTTTGTAATATAAGGTATGCATATCTTTGTGAGCAAATTTTTGTTGTTGTTGGAAGGATGTTCAGGAAAATCTTCCTTGACTGATGGTCATTTACGTAAGCTTTAAAGAACATTAGTTACAAATTTTACTCCGGTTATTCATCTTCGCAAAGCCAAACAGCCTCACCCATCACATTTGTCAATTTTTGGTTTGTTTTTGTTAATGGTTATCCTATGTCTTCAATTAAATTCTAATTTAGAGTAGCCTTTAGTTCCAGTATAATTTTGGTAAGAATGCAAAACATTAATATTTTTTTAAGTTAAATTTTGACAAATGATGCAGATTACAACTTAGTTGTTTATATTTGCTATAAAATGTCTTAATCACTCTCTTAATTTCTGAAATATGTTTATTGCAAAAATACTACATGCTAAGACAAGTAGCCCCCTAGTCTCGATGCACACACGAAATCGATTGTGTGTTGCAGCGTTCTAAAGAATCGTGTTCTTTATGTGCGGAGTAATGAAATAATCCACAATTGTGAGACTAGAAACTTTGGAGGGAAAAACTTTTCCAAAGTGTTTGCTCGGCCGTATGCGCTGAAGCATTGTCTTGTTGGAAAAATTCTTCTATAATTTCACCATCATGTAGCTATGGGTTCAATGGTTTACCTCTTTGACACAGCCAGCCAAACACCAATTCTTTAGGTATGTAATAGTACCTCGCACAAATTCTTTAGGATTTTCTACCGACCATACTCTCATATTTTGTTTGTTTAAATGCAGGTAGTCCTCGGGTTTTGAACGGGATACGTTCTTGAGAGCTTCCGTAAGCTCGATTTGTACGTATGTAACTCGGATCTTCGTTGAAAAACAGCACATATTCAGTTTTCGAGAATCAGGAATTGATTCTGTTGAACTCGATTCCTTGAAAAAGTTGTTTCCACGTTGTTTCCATGGCCTTTTTCATTTTTGCATCATCAATCGTCTTGTAACAGCTGATCCTTTCACTTACTGAACGGTCAAATTTGTATGCCGCTTAAGGTTAGAATCTTGCTTCTCAAGGTTAGCTAATCCTGCTTCAATAAGATGAAAGGCTGCAAGTAACTTTTTTTTGTCTTCCGTTTCTTCATGTTCTTGTATGTCTACAAATTGCTTCTTCATCTCTAGAAGGTCTTCATGACTTAGTTCTCGTGAATGAGATTTTAGTCAATGTACTACCACTATCCACCACAGCTTTTCTGGTTTCGGCGATGTCTCTTTCTGTAACTTCACGAAAATTACCGCAGAGGTGAGAGGAAAGTTTACCTCCTCCCGAGAATCAACAATATTTCTTATTGCGTCGTAGATGTTATAATTCTTCTAGAGATCCTTCCAAAAATCATCACATTATCTTTGGTAGCCCTGCCAGCTTACGCAAATGGGCACCGTAAATAATATGCTTTAAATGCAGCAATGACGCCTTTGAGAGCGATAAACGAGCAAGGACTTTAGCTCAAAATCTCCAAATGCATTACCTTCAAGCAATAAGGTTAGCTGCCTATCCATTGCTGCTTTAGTGCATTTTTTTCTTCTTTCGAGATATAAGTCCTTTCAGGCATCTACCCTCCTTCTTCAATAAGCTTCCTCATCTTTACCGGAAATTCATTTGCTGCAACTACCTGCCTCTCCTTACACTTTAGTATTATGTATATTCGTCCTGCTTCAAAAAGCGACTAAACCAACCTTTATTTGTAATAAATTCTTCATTTAAGTAATAGGAATGTTACGCCTATTTTGATCTTCTATCCAAATCAATAATAATTTTTCTATATCTATAGTTAACTCATTATGCTGTTTAGTAATAATTGATCCTTTCATTGGGATACTGCCGTTAACATATTCCATTGTTTTCACTTTGTCCTTTGTAATTGTTCGGATAGTCGGGCAATGCTTGTCCAACGGATAACGGTGCCTGGTCTTTCTCTGCATATTTAATTACTTTTACTTTCATTTCCATTGTAATTCCGTTTCTTTTCGGTACTAGCCTACCTGGACTTGCTATTAATTTTCGTTTTGGAGGCACGATTGTAAAGATCGCTAAATCGAAAGGTTAGAACAAACGTGTTACTCCAACAGTAAGACTGACGGTTAGCGTGTAAAGATTCTGTATATTTTGGAGCATTTGTAATTCGTAAGTGCCAACAAAACGTTGTAAGTCAAGCCGGGGACTTCCTGTATTTCCAAAGAAGTAGCCAGGTCCCGTCAGAAAAGAAACATTTATCAAGAATTTGAGTTTTACATGGATATAACTTGAAGTCTTCTTTAAGAATAGTGTGGCATGTCTCAACTGATAATAGAACTTCCTTTGTCATTTCTTAGGTGAGTTTTCCATTCGATGTTGAACATCTTCAATGCAATACGCAGTTCCTTCTTTAGGTGTTCTGTTCACTGATTTACGAACAAATGTTCCACTTGCACGTAATCGGTCAACACAAGCATAAATTTGACGAGCTTGACGAGCTTTTCCTACGTGTTGGCAAGATTAGGGAATTATTAATGAAAATCCTGTATACATTGATTCATTGTGCAAATCCACTCTTGTACATGCAAGAACACCGCACCACAAGCGGCTCGCTGGCCATAAATTCGACGTGCTTGCATTAGAGCATTTTACTTATTTTTAAAACTTTTTCTTAGTTTAGTTGAACACGTAAGTTAATAACTGTTCTGAATCTACCAATTAAAAGTTGGAAACAGGTAGCAAATTTTGGTTTGTATATGTTTTTTTTATATTTTATAGTTGATACACGATCAAACTTATGTACTTACAACCGACAGTGTATACTTTACCTTTATCCTCGCATTTGATGAGGAAAAAATAAAATTAAACAGCGATTTGAGCTTACCAAAGAGTTTGATTGTGAATCATCTGTTAGTATTAGCATTATGCGATCCTCAATGATGAAGACCTCGTTCGGTTTTGGAGCAAGCCACAGCTCCTTTCGCCCAACACTTGCTTGTTAGTACATCGTATAAAATTCAAGTGAGCACATGGCTTTTGATTCGTATATATGTCGTTATTCTGGAAGTTGTTTCAATTTCTAAAAACAAAGGTACCTTCTCTCTTTATACATATACTTACTCATATACATACATGCATACCTATATATCCAATAGCATACCTATTTGTAGAGTCTTTAGTCTTCAAATTTATGTTTGTTATGCTTTTATAAATTATTTACTAAAACCATGCTCGCTAGTAGACGTCACTTTGAAGTAGCTTAATGTATATACAGATATATACCGCCCGAAAAGTGTTGTTGTTTTTTCTATTTTCGTTAATGCATTGGACGCCAGATTTAGGGAAAGAATGTGTCGACTTATATACGGATATAAATTATTATCTCGGGAGACAATTAGAATCTGTTTCACAAGAAAGATATATATATAGAAAAACTCTTTTTTTTAATGGATCGTAAATTTTTGACGATTTCTGTTTGTTTTCGTAGGTGAATCACGTGACGATTGACTCTTTGGTGTTCCGACTTCACAGCAACGCTACCGTTATTCTACTGGTTACTTTCTCGATAGCTGTCACCACTCGGCAATATGCTGGTAATCCCATTGAATGTGTTCATACCAGGTAATTTTCCACTCGCATGCCGTTTTATATATATTTTTTATTATTGCTCTTGACAGCAGTTAAAATCAGTATACAAAATTAAAGTTTACAGAACTTCCACTAGAGGATAATTAGAAGCATTCAAAAAAACTCTTTTAAACAAATAAAAGGTGATGAAATGGGTGCACAGTGTCTAGTATAATTGCACAGTTAATTATGGAGAATTTAGAATCAAACATCGTATCTAATCTGAATGTAAATCACTTACTTTCAAACGATATGAACTTAATAAGTTTCATCCAAACATTAATTTTGGGATTGAAGTTGATATATATTTTTTAGAATTACCATTAACGAAAAGAACAACCGTATTTTAACTCAATGGTACAATAAACCGCTCATGATCTACAAGACAATTCAATTCAACCTAAAATTCACAAAAACGATGTCGTTACAGCTGTAGCTGATAGAGACATAAGTTCTACCAGGCCCATTTACACTAATCAAATTGAAAGAAACTTTACAAGAAAATAATTACCCTATAAGTTTGATGAATAAAATAATAGAACAAAGAACAAGTAAAAAATTGAAAATATTGGGCAAAAAAAAACATGTAAATATGTTTCAAAAACATATTTACAACAAACAAAAAAATCAATTATCAGGAAAAAATTATAAGGTATTACTCCCATACAACATTAAATTGTCATATACAACTCAAAACAACCTTAATAATAATAATAATAATACATGTTTATTATCCAACAGGCTTAGACCCAATAATAGGATAATATACAATTACAATTGACGTAATATATACACAAATCAAAAAAAATAAACAAATAAAAATACAAATATACACATACAAAAAATTAGTTCCCTCTTGTTCCCTCCTTCCCTCTTCCTACTTGAACAAGTCACACCTCCTAGTTGCCTTACAAAAGGTGTAAGCAGGAGCTCGTCGCATAATATTTGTCCTTGCAAACGGAAGAATGAAACAAGTATCGAATCTTGAATTTAATCGTGGCACCAGACAGTTTATTCGTTGAAGTAAAAAGGGGCAGTCGATGTCACTGCGCAACAATTTCTGTGGAAATCTCTCACAAACACCATCCCTTCTCGTACTCAAAGCTACCATACTATGCTTTTCCAGTAATGCAACTGGAATGTGCGTTTAATTTTTTTTGTTTTTTCCCTTCATCTTATCTTGTCAACTTTTTTTCTATTATATTGGGTCAATGGATGTAACGCAAATGTAAGATAATATAATTCGGAACTCCACGTGGATCCATGCATCCTTTTAATAAACGGCCTGAAACCCAAACTAAAAGGAAAAAACAACAATCAATGTTAGAAGATATTTGCCTTTGTCCTTCGGCCCTGAGCCTGATTGTTTCTTATTTAAATAACAGGAGCGCTTCTTTTGTCACGGGTACTCATCTACTCCCTACATGAGGGTTCTAATCTTGGACCATTGTTATTTAATATTTTCTCAATGATTTACTTGATAAACTGAAGTTCTTAGCATATGCAGATGACCAACAAACCAACAATGTTACTAATGCCCTAACCCACTGCATTAAATCACAGATATACATCACTCCTGTTAATTTTCAATTACACTATTCAATCTATGTTGGTTAGTAGACTTTACAGAAAACGTAAAGGTTTGTGAGAACTTTCTGATTGAGTACTAAGCTTCTCTAATCATATATTTGCCACATGTCTCTCTGTCTCCAAATCGTTGGATTTCCTAATAAGAACTTGTTGTGGTTTTCGTAACATCTTGGCCATAAAGACTCTATGCTATGCTCTTGTTCAGACCAAATTGGAGTATGCCGAATTAATTTGGTATTCCTACTATACGTACCAAGTAATTTCTACAGAATATATCCAGGAAAGATTCCTCATATCTTACATATAACGTCATTGGTACTGGTGGTTCGGGTTATGTGATATTGATATAATAACCCAATTTTAATTCAGTCCAGGATCGTCGCAGTAGAAATAGCCCGACGTATACTGTTCAATAAAATAGACTCGCCAACATTGCTGGCGTAGGTGAATTTTCGTGTGTTCCATATGGTGACCAACATGAATAAAATATATTTATAGAGTGCCATTAATGTTTATCTTGATTGTAAGTAACTTGTATAAATTTAATGTTTATTTGTAATCAATGTTGGGTATATATATGGTCTTGCAATAATGTGTTGTTTGCTGGTGTTTTTTCTATTTCTTCAATGTTTGTAAGTGATTTCTAATCGTTGGACAAAAATATTGTTATTGTTAGATGATGGTGCAGATATAAAAAAGTATTGTATTAGTTTTTGAAGGGTCTTCCGAAAATTCCTAACCTTTAAGAATAGAAAATGTTGCTAAATTTGATGGATATTTTTAGATGATAGCACTGAACGTACGTATAAGTTACTCAGAACTAACTCCAAGCTAGTAGCCAATTAGACACTTTCTAATTTCTAATTGATACAACGCACATAATACATGTTTTATATTTTAATGGATAGTCTTCCAAATGTTTTGGTCGAAAAACTTATCACATCCTATGTTATGTCTTATCTTACCGACAACTTCTACATTTTCAATAATAAACAGAAAAGCGATGGCCCTAGAAAAAGCCAATCTCTAAAGCCACAAACGAAGTGGATGCTTGTACCTCTTCGAAATCTTCATATACGTTTGTATGTTGTTGTTCGTTTATAAAAACGTATACGTACGTGTTTATTTGCACGTGCCGATTTAACCGTTTCACTTCGTATTGGTTTTACTTTAGGTCGTATGAGAATAGACAGACATCGGATGAATCATATTGTAACATTTATTGTTCGCGGGGAAATGAATCAGACACTTATATTTAATTGCTACCGTGTATAAAACGTCGAGTATTGGCGCTAGTACAGCGTACATAAGTTTACAGTTGCTATACGTAGATGAATGCACACGGGTGTTAATCAATCCGGCAAAATACGCAAAGAAGCAACGATAAACACAGCTAATATGCCGCGATATTTTATGTTTAATAAATCCTTCCTTGATAATTCTTTACATTTATGTTCCAGACGAAAAAATTAGGCCACTAGGTAACTGCAATTAATTTAATGTACGGGAATAGACATATAGACAGGGTGTTTAAAAATTAATGAAACAATTCATGAAGATTTAGTAGTAAAGAGCGGGCAATCTAGGCTGCTATCGCGTATGAATAATTTTAAGCACGCGTTGAAACAGATGCGTATAGTTATAAATATCCCATATATCCTCTATTGTCGCTACTCTTCGCAAGCTCTTTCTCCAGATCTTTCTTGGTATTTTGTGATTTTCCTTGATTATTTTTCATAACGTAGACATTGTTATGTTTTTTTTCTCTTTTTTTGATTTATTTTATGCTTTCCGCGCATACATGTGCAAATCGGAAAAGATTCGGTACAATGGTGTGAAACGACTAGGAGTAGAAGACAGTAACACCAGCCCTTAGTAAACTTCCCAAGATGCGGACAAAATGTTCATCAAGGCGTAAAGTACATTATTGCAACAAACACGACAAAATCCGAAAGACACTACTTCAACTTGTATTTTACTTGCATTTCACTGTTATTGCTTTAGTTAACTGGTCATACTTTCACCTCCTGCCGCAGTACACAATGTAACACTTTTTTTCTTAAGAATTACTCTATGTACCATTTCCAACTGCATCGTATACTGAAAACGTCCTTTTAACATTTAACATAGAAAGTGCAGTCAAGCAAAGGTAAAGTTAGATGATGGTACATCATCCACCACACTGCCTCTGTATTGATAATAATGCTTAAGTGGCAAGGGTGTAATATAAAAAGTTCTGATTTAATCATTGAAATAGCTTACTAGAGATGAAAATATTTTTAAGATGGTTGCTTTTCTGGTCAACTTTCATATTTTAAATGGAGTGAGGCTTTTTTATTGCATATTATTCTATATAGAATTTCGTAATAGGTGTTCCTATACCTTATTTCAGTCATTGTCTTGAAAATGTTGAGGTTCTTTTTCCATTAGCACAACTTTTGAAGTCATCTGTAGTAGTTATTTAAAAAAGCCTGGATTTGCTGCGACGATTTATTTATTAACTTCAATTATGTATAGGTTGGTTTAAATAAAACTTCAATTTTTTAAGTTCAAGGTATCTAAATGACCCATTCCTTGTTTCATATTACAATGTAGAATTCAATTTTGCAACATTCTGTATTAACATGCCCTATGCCTATTGCTATTTATTTCAATTTTTCTTAATAATATAGATCATTAATTATTAACGACACCTTAAATTTATGTTATTAATAATGTTTAATTTTAATTTTTGTGATATTTCCAACCGTTACTTTTTAAACACATAAACATTTTTAGTGTATTTTTCATTAATAAGAAATCTACAAACATTTAACAATTCTGAAACTTGATTAAACATTTGTTATGAAAGCCTTCTGAAGTTGAAGAAGGTTCATCTGCTAAATGACAACATAATTTTTCGTTCCAATTCTTCTATTGAATGTATTGCGTTGGAATATACTTGTTCTTTTATATGATCACATGAAGAAATTAAGAATCAGATCGGGAAATCTAGGCAATCACTGCGGCCAAACCAACGGTCTTCGAGTACATTCGTGAGTTCATGCTTAATATTATTGGCCGAATGTGCTGGAGCTCCGTCCATTTGGAACCATTAATGATGAAATAACCTAAGATGTAGTTTTCTTTTTTTTTACAAAATCAGCTACTGTCGTTCTCAACATTTCTAAACATCTTTGTGTAAGTTGCATTTTCAACATAGATTCTGAATGAAGCTCGATCAAATATTAGGTACAATTATTTTAAAAAGTTGCTTGTCTGATGGTATGTTCTTTAGCCCAGAAATGCCAATTTCCCCTAGCAAATTTTGCCTCATTCGTTCAAATAATCATTTTAAGCAACAGTGGGTCTTCCTGAATTCTAACCAACATATGGTACGTTCACCAACTTGAACGCGTCTGACATTATTCCCAGGGCACTCTATTAAAAGAGAAATCACGTATTTTATTTTCAAATGCATTTGTATTGCATAATAGGGTACACCCAGATGCACAGCAGATTTTCTTAAGTCACGATGGTGTGCATTAAAATATGCTACTGTTGCATTTACTTCCTCCTCAATAATACGTTTTTCATAGCCTGGCAGATTTAGCTTTTCCATAGTGTAAAAAGTTTGATTATATTCCTTTAAATTTATTCTAATTTCTTTAATGGCGGCAAATGAGGATACATGAATATAAAATACATTCAAAATACCCATATTTGAATAGACTCGATTTTCTACTTCGATATACACAACATCATTTGCATGGCATTCTACTCAAATAATTAGTGACCTAAATTATTATAAAAATTCAAATAACTAAAATATTTAAACAAATAGGTACCAGGTGTGTCGGTAATTCCTTTCCGGTTTTTCCGGCAGATGTCACTGGCCATAAGTATGAAATGTTATGATTTGATACATATGTAATTTTATTCTACTGACATTAACCTTAAAACTACACAAGTTACGTTCCGCCAAAATAACAGCGTTATAGATTTATAATTTTTTGAAAATGTCGAGTTTTGTGCCTGAAAACGTGCATTTGCGGCACGCATTACTTTTCTTGTTTCATCAAAAGAAAAAAGCCGCTGAAAGTCATCGTTTGCTAGTAGAGACTTACGGTGAGCATGCTCCAACCATAAGAACATG
Source organism: Marronus borbonicus (assembly GCA_902655005.2). Lineage (NCBI taxonomy): Eukaryota > Metazoa > Arthropoda > Insecta > Coleoptera > Scarabaeidae > Marronus > Marronus borbonicus. The sequence continues at coordinate 215,399 of LR737391.1, read as the reverse complement.
TGAAACGTGGTTTCGACAATTCAAATGTGGTGATTTCAACGTTCAAGATAAAGAACGTCCTGGTAGGCCGAAAACGTTTGAAGACGCGGAATTGCAGGAGCTATTGGATGAAGACTCAACACAAACTCAAAAACAATTAGCAGAAAAGTTGAATGTGGGCCGAGTAGCAATTTGTGAACGATTACAAGCTATGGGAAAGATCCAAAAGATGGGGAGATGGGTGCCACATGAATTGAATGACAGACAAATGGAAAATCGAAAAATCGTTAGTGAAATTCTGCTTCAAAGGTATGAAAGGAAGTCATTTCTGCATCGAATAGTAACGGGTGATGAAAAATGGATTTATTTCGAAAATCCCAAGCGAAAAAAATCATGGTTATCACCTGGCGAAGCTGGCCCATCGACTGCAAGGCCAAATCGCTTTGGTCGCAAGACCATGCTCTGTGTCTGGTGGGACCAGATTGGTGTCGTATATTATGAACTGTTGAAACCGGGAGAAACAGTTAATAGTGATCGCTACCGACAACAAATGATCAATTTGAACTGTGCATTGATCGAAAAACGTCCACAATACGCTGAAAGACATGATAAAGTGATTTTGCAACATGACAACGCGCCGTCTCATACAGCAAAACCAGTCAAAGAAATGTTGAAATCACTTGGATGGGAAGTTTTATCGCACCCGCCGTACTCTCCAGACCTGGCTCCATCCGACTACCACCTTTTCGCATCGATGGGGCACGCGCTTGCAGAGCAGCACTTCGCCGATTTCGAAGAAGTTAAAAAATGGCTCGATGAATGGTTTAGCTCAAAGGAGGAACTGTTCTTTTGGAATGGCATTCATAAATTGCCTGAGAGATGGACAAAATGTATAGAATCAAATGGCCAATACTTTGAATAAATAAATTTTAACTATCCATTCTAAGTAACGTGTTTTCTTTAGCGAAAAAACCGGAAAAGAATTACCGACACACCTGGTACAAGGAACGTTAATACAGGTCGATGCAGAACTTAATTCTGCATCATATGAAATAAGAAATGGGTTATTGTATTTAAAAAATACACCTTTATATGCTTTGAATTTGGACTAAATTGAAGTTTTATTTAAATCAACCTGTACATAACTATAATAACCGCATCGTCGTAATTCTTAAGCGCTCTTTTAAAAACAGTGCATGTACCGATGCTTACTTTTTAAAAATGACTGCAATAAATTTTAAAAGTTGTGCCAATGGAAACAATTTTGAAATTAATAACAGGTATAATAATACCTGATGAAATTCTATGTAAAATAGCATGTAGGAATGAATTATGTAAAAAAAGAGGTGCCATTCCATTTAAAACAAAGAAGTTGATGCTGACGTCCGCGATAATCGGAAAATCAACCATCTTGAAAATTTTTTCATCGAGTTGTTTTAACGAATTGCTCCAATTAATCACACTCTATATTGTATATACACAATAATAAAAATGAAATTTCCCATTCAAAATTTCTCTTTCTCAACTAAATTAAGACTAACCGAAGCCACACTTTTGCCAATCACACCAGTCTACTTTTATTTTAAAATTTTTGTTGTGATCAGAATTCTATAGATTTGCTTTCTTTTAACGAAACTTTTTATTAAATATTTTTGCTTCCATTAAAAAATATGGCCTGATTCTTAGCTATGAAAGTGATCTAAGGAAGCCTACACATTGTATATGGTAGGGCAAATATTGTTAAATGTTTGATACTCTAGAAAGTTAAATCTACGTACATATGCGTTAGAATCTTGATTTACTCTATTAAACCTGAATTACTGAATGATCTGAAGACAATGTCTACAATTAAGTTGTAAAATATTAACGTAATTTGGGTGTGAGTAGTCTTGCAGATTGTACCAGCTTAATTAGCTCCTTTTCCAAATCACTTTCGATTGGGCATCAGTAGCACATGAAATTCGTATTATATTCGGCGTATCTATTTTAATACAATCGGATCAAGCTGACTACCGTGTAATAGAGCAAAGCAATGGTGGTAAGAGTCTAATAGCCGTGTGATTACGTAAACACCTGGCAGCAACTGCGATTATTTGTTGCCAATGGTTGCAAATGGTTGCATTTCTTTGCTTATATACACTGCCGTTCAGTGAAGTTCGGTCATACAATAAAAATCTATTATATCACACTGTATACAATTATTAGTACATAAAATTAGAAAAATATTAAGCATACACTCTTTTCTAAGGGATTAAAGCAATAAATTATTATGTAAAGTAGAAATATTGCGACAACCACAATAAAGTCCCTTTTATTATCATTCCAAGAATTTCTCGGAAGTACCGATCTTTCGAAACGGGTCGTTTGGGGATTATTAACGAACAATACATTTAGGAAATATACCGCAGTATCATTCTTGTTTATTTATCACAGGCGTAAAGATATAAATTTGCTTCATTTTACTGTTAAACGTGTGTTGGTGTGCATCTGACGTTTTTGCGCGAAAGTTTTGAGAAAATTTACTTCAAAATGGCAGGTGGCAAGCCTACCAGTGTAGAAAAACGTTCACGCCTTATTACGCTGTTTGAAGAAGGATATTCGGGGCGACAAATTGCTGAAAAAATAAATATGAGAAGTTCAACAGTAAATGACATCATAAAGCGATATCGGACAACTGGAACTATAGAAAATCGTGTTCGTCCTGGAGCATCTAGGAAAACAACAAAAGCTGTAGATTTGAGAATTGTATTATTAAGCAAACGCAATAGAAAATTAACAGCGCCACAAATAGCAGCCGAAGTCAATCGCGGTCGTGAGGAACAAGTTTCGGCGAGTATGGTAAAACGTCGACTTCGACAAGCGGACCTTCATGGACGCATTGCCATTCGAAAACCCTTATTACGTCGGGGCAACAGAGCGAAACGGTACAGTGGGCCCGTTCTCATCTAGATTGGTCGTTAGATGATTGGAAACACGTGCTTTGGAGTGACGAGTCAAAGTTTGAGGTTTTTGGGCAAAATCGTCAAGTTTATGTCCGAAGATCTGAAACCGAAAAGTGATCCCGGACTGTATTGTGCCAACAGTGAAGCAAGGGCGTAGTTCTGTGTTAGTGTGGGGATGTTTCTCCTTTGCTGGGACGGGAGATTTATGCAGAGTGCAGGGTGTAATGAGGAAGGAAAATTATTTTGCAATACTCCAGAATCATGCAGTGCCATCAGGCTTACGTATAATAGTCCGTAACTTGACATTCATGCATGAGAAGGACCCAAAACACACTGCGTTAGTGTGTAAGAACTATCTAAAGGAGCAAGAAGAACAGCACACCCTGAAAGTAATGACATGGCCCCCATAAAGTCCAGATTTGATATTTCAGATTCCAGATTCCTATAGAGTTGTTGTGGGATGAACTGGACAGGAGAATCCGAAAAATATGCCCAACTTCACAAGAACATTTACGGAATATTCTGTAACATGAATGTATTAATATTCCACAATCCGTTTTAACAAAACTTATTGAAAGAATGCCTAGAATAGTTCGAGCGGTGATTAACAGCAAAGGAGGTGTTTTTGATGAAAAAAAAAAATACTGTTCAGTGTGTTATATTAGGCCAGAATAACTTTTTATTTATTTATTTTTGTCTTTTTTACCTGTACATACAATAAAATTGCATTTTGTTTTTAGTTTCGTTTGTTTCTGTAACCTTTTCTTGTTTTTTACCAACCGACCGAACTTCTCTGAACGGCAGTGTACATCCCACTTTTATAGAAGTATTCGACATACATACGTATATCCTTCAACAGTGAAGTAATAGTCGAGTGAACTCCAACGTCTTGTAGTCGCCTTGAAGACCACCAAAAGTTTATTAAAACAAGTGATTAAAAAACTATTGATCTATGCATTATTATGGGTCAGATTTTGTGGACGCAAAAATAAGAGAGCACCTATAAATTAATGATTTTGTTTTTGTAGCTTGCGGAAAGTAACAAATTACCCAGAGATTGAAAGGAAACTTCTTTATGACCTTACCCGGTTTGTGGATTTTTGGTAGGCAGTAGGTTTTTGGAACGGTAATGTTTGAAATTCACAAACCGGGTAAATCTATAAGACCACAAGTCCCAAGCATAGACTCATCTACGTACAAATTGTACAAATAGCCCATGAAAATAGATAATCTAAAAGTAAAAAATTCACTGTAAATAAGGAAGTTTTTTTTAATTGAGCAAATGCTGTCCGATAATATTACATTACGAGAAAACAAGTACTAGTAAATAATGATGGAAACTTATATTGGCAATTAAGATCTGAAACCAGTGCGTATCTATAAACAAAACTGTAAGCGGAATTGCGTCTTCTAAAGTTTTTACGCTTGTTTCGCTTGATAATTACCGTTCCAAAGAGAAATATGGAATACGCCGAAGAAGAAAATATTCCCAATACAATCATTAAATACAAAAAAGAAGGTTTATAATTAAAACTGTAAACAATGTGTGAGTTAAATTTGCAAATTTGAAATTTATTTCAAATTTGCGAATGTTAAAAATTTAATACACGGATCCTACACTTTCGAGTACGCAAATAACAATTACGATCATTCATTGCAACCTACGGATATTTATGTTTGAACGTTTAAAATCATCTCTTTGTAATAAGGTGTGATGTATGACACGGCATTAACTTCAAACTATTATACACATACAGCAGATGAAACGAACTATAAAAAGTCGAAGTGCGTTTTGACTCAAGTTTAGACGTCTTTTTTCAGTATTTTTAGAAAGGAACGGAAATGCCTCGCTAACTAATCAGAGCTTACAATATGCAACGGTGTAGTAAATATATACTTTACAGTTGCATAGACCAATGTTCACAAAATCATAGCAAAATATACAAGCTGTTTGTTTATATTACTTACTTGGAGTTGTTTATTTTTATATATGATTGAGAAATCTATTTTTATCTATATTAATTAAAACTTAAGTCTATTATGCCAACAATAGTCTCTGTAGAAGAAGTATAAACATTTTGTAAATTTACTTTGAATGTTGGGGAAATAAGACGCTTATTTTTAAGCATAAATTAGCTGGCTTACCTGAGCAGTAAAAAATATGGCGCAGCTTTTGCTTTTTTCCTTAATTTGTTTTAACATCAGGGTACAAATGAAACCAAAGTTGCTGCAATATTTGAAGGAGATATTTTAAATTCCGCGAGCCTATGCGTTGTCTAAATTTTACATAAGGCTGTTTCATTTTATTGAATTAACACTATTATTATTATATATTATTGTTACGCTTATACACACCGGTTACACAATAAGGGATGCTGTAATTTTGGCAAGTTTAACAACTCATCTACTCACCCTGCGAGTTTTTGGACGAGTGCATTAGTAAATAATCCGCTGCCAAACAAGGCAGGGTTGTTACAGCTGGTGTCGAATCTCTCATAGAGCTACTTCAACTCTGAATAAAGGATCCAATTTCTCTTAACACAAAATCGATCTGATCAGGCTTCACGAGGTCGAGATGCGACCAGGTCGTCCCATTGAGATGATTACGAACGATATGATCAATAGAGTTCATGATATCGTGCAAGCAGGTCACATCTTATTGAGAGTATGGAAAACATTCGTCACGAAAAATTGATTACAAGAGAGCTATAGGCGAGATGGGTACCGCTTCTGCTGACGATTGATCAAAAACAGAATCGGGCGATAACTTCAAAGCAATGTTTGGGCATGTTTAAGTGTAATACAGGCGAGTTTCTGCGCCGTTATGTAATTGCAGATGTGACATGGTTACATCACTACACGCCGGAAACAAAATGTCGGCAAAATGGGTTCTTTCTGGCAAACGTGCATCAAAGAAGGCGAAGACGATTTCATCACCCGGAAGAGTTATAGCGACGATTTTTTCAGATTTGCAAGGTATAATCCTAATTGATTATTTGGAGAAGGGAGAATCACGAGACAGTACTTTGCTAATTCACTGGACCGATTCGACGCTGAACTAAAGAGAAAAAGACCCCACTCAACAAAGAAAAAAATTCTCTACCATCATCGGCAATTGCAGCAGCAAAATTAGTCCAGTTGCGGAATGAATTGGTAAATCATCTTGGGCACTCTTGTAGAACAAATAATGGCACCTGGATTGTCAAGGTATTTTAATGATTGGTCTATCCAATGCTTTCTACGAAACGGCTGGAGTAACAAAATCAATTTCTGGGTAACGAATTAGCAACAATATATGCAACTGATTTGTTGGTGAGCTTATGAAGTAGCTACACCAGCTTGGTAGATATAAGCTAAAAGTATCGTCTTAGAGATTCGATTGAGCGAAAAGGTGCTGAAAATTGACGCGAGGTGCCCTGTTACTCCTTGACAAGGCACCAGTAAACAAGCCAAGATTTTCAAAAGCTGCCGTTGTTGTATGAGACTTCATGGGAATTTACCATCACCGTATTGCTCCGCACTAAGGGCAACAAAACTTATGGACGATGACGAACTTATTGCAGTCGCAGTTGAAAGGTATTATGCACTGAAACCAAAGGAATTTTTTTATAACGGATTAGACATGTTATTAAAGCGGTGTACTACTTATATCCAAGAGCAAAGGGCTTGTATTGAAAAACGAATTTCTATTACTGTTATAATCTCTTCTTTTCAACGCTTAGTCCGGGAATTCCAAAGCGATTCCTCGTACATTCTTGACTAAATTTATATCACAATCCTTTCTTCTTGAGAATAATTGTAGATAACTCATCGATATTTGATACTCTTCAGGGACATACCGGAGGATGTTTTAAACACTTATTGTTGGATCCATTCCACCTACACCGTAATAGATGCTTTCATGAAAACACCCGGAAGCCAAGTAGCATACCCTGGTGTTGATACATCAGTACCACGCCTGCCAACCGGTAAAAGCACCACTAAGCAAGTGAGATACTACCAATGGGTTGCCTTCATGCTGTTCTTCCAGGTAAGTTAGTTTTAAGAACTTACATTTATAAGTATGTGCTAGAACTTTAAAGGTGAAGGAATGTTATCGTCTCTCTAATGCATCTATACATGCGGTAGTAAAATTGTGGAAAACTCGTAAATATTCGAATGTAGGTTACAGGCCTACAAATGTAACGGTGTAAATGTTTAATGTAGAACGAACTATTAATTCAAAATATTTGTTGTGTCTGCGATTTGAAATTTACATAGGATATTCTAATTTTAACAAGCAATGCTGGTCTTCTCATATATTACTCATCAGTCCATGTTAGATGTGATTTTGTAGTCTTAAATTCAGGCTAATGTATTTAGATGAAATTAAAATAACAGTTATTGGGTTCATTATCATATCTACGAAAATGTGTATGAAATTTATTAGAATATATTTTTTTCTTTTTACTTTTTTCTTCATTGCAAGATTTAGACGGAATTTGCATTTATTAGGGTTTCCCATAAATAATTCTAAAAATAGTATTAAGTGTTTTAATAGTAAAAATGGAAGCAAATATGACTGCGTTATCGGATTTTCGATGAAATTTAAGAAAAAAAATTAATGTTAAAAGTACAATAAGCAACACATAAGTATCGGCACCCTCCGCACCACACAAGTTTGATTTATTGTATAGTAATATAATAATTAGTCCGGGACGGCCGTTTCAAGGACACGAATGGTCCCCATCATTAACCGGTGACCGAATGATGTGAGATTTTTTTTTTTCTAAAACTAAACATGCAGGTACTGTCCCTACTTCCTAGAAAAGATATTCTTTACAAGTGCCTATTTCTACCTCCTGCACGCCTTGAAGCTACGACGTGCGATTCAAAGAACATGTAAGAAATTATCGCTACGGCAGATTGGACGCGTCGAGTGTAGCACAACATATAAATGAAACCGGGCATAGTATTAAATTAGAAAACTTAAATTTGATCAAAAACGTAACGTCTCCGCGAGAATTAGATGCGTACGAGACGGTTTACATAAAAAGTAATAAAAATCTGATGAACAGAGAAAACGGACTGTTGTCGTACTCTGTCTTTTTTTACCTTTTGCAGGAGGCTGGCACTTGTTTATATTTTGAGTTATAAAAGAGATCTTCCCGTCTATCTGACCGTGTTTTTCGCATGTCGTAGTTTAAGACGCGTAGGGGGTAGAATAGGCATTTGTAAAACAATAGTTCTTCTCGGAAGAAGGGATAGTACATGCATGTTATTTTTTTGCACGTCATAGCTTTAAGGCGTGCAGGAGGTAGAAATAGGCACTTGTAAAGAATATCTTTTCTAGGAAGTAGGGATAGTACATGCATGTTTAGTTTTAGAAAAAAAATTCATTCGGTCACCGGTTGATGATGGGGACCATTCGTGTCCTCGAAACGGCCGTCCCGGACTAATTATTATATTACTATACAATAAATTAAACTTGTGTGGTGCGGGAGGTTGCCGATACTTATGTGTTGTTTACCATACTACGCCACAGTCCTTGCTATCATTATTAAAAGTACAAGTTTTTACGTAGCACAAGGGATTAAAGATGGCCAAGAATACGTTGGGAATTAACTTTGTTTTATTCACCAGTGAAATACGGTAAAAGTGTGTCGAAGATCGGTACCTTCAAGTGATACTTAGTTAATTATCCAGGATAATAGTAGTTATGATGTAAGCTAATTAAGACTGTGTCCATTAATATATAAGATTTGCACAATAATTGTCAAAATCGTGGCCAAGAATTTATCTATAACTTTATAACAATAAAGTTAAAATGGAAGATTTTAAGATTTTTGAGTTATGGGCACTTAATTTTCAAAAGGACGTTTTGCAAAAATAAAATTTGTTGATTACGCATCTCTATAAAAATAAAGTTATTTCATTCCATCTGTGGAATTCGCCATATATATGTTTACGAGGTCATCATTTGCTGCAGTTAAATTTGGACCGCTGGATCTCAACGTGGTTCTATCAGCTTGGTTGGCGAGAACCAAGTGATGAACTTTTCCGACGAACTATGGCTAGATCTCGAAAGAACGTGTTGTTGTATATATTGACTGAAAATTTGCGTATAAACCTAGTCACGCTTTGAGTGCCGTGGTTGTTCACTCAGAACCAAAACCGTATTCGAATGAACATTTCCAAAGCCCCGTTGAGGCAGTTTAAGCGAAATAAATCGGAGTTTTGGCCACGATTAATAACTGTAGATGAATCGGTATATTCCTAAAGCCGTGATAGAATCAAAACAGCGGATTCTGAAGGGCGGATGGGCTCCGAAAATGCGAAGCTGTTCCATTATAAATAGAGCGCAACAAGTCGATTGCCTATCAGTAGCGTCAATGCGCTGGGTTAACCGAAATAAACGTGCGCGTTATTTAAAACAAAAAACAATAAGAGAATTTATGAAAATGCAAACATAGTATAGTAAACAACTTCCCGAATATGCTTAGATGGCTGAAAAGAAATCCGGAAGCGAGGCCTTCAACACCTGTATCATAGCGTACGTTCTCTTTGAAACCCGTCTGTTGCGGCGTATATATCTGCTTATACGCAGAGAAAGATCGTTCTACATCAAGCCATGTAATATTCGTGCACTTAAAGTGGTATTTCAATTTGTATAACGGATCTTCTGCAACGCTATTGTTAAAAAGATGGCGTAATCTAGAAAAATCGATATTTTTACGTAATTCGGTATTAAATTTTTCTCTGACTGAAACACTATTTTCGTCATCTAGAATATGTAGCACGGTTTGTACGTGGCCAACAATTTCACACGAATCCCGTAAGGACAATGAAGTGTTTTGCAATCTTTTTATTGTGTTGGCTACTAGAATGTAATTGTCGCTAATAGTTTTTAAATCTGCTGCAATTTGACTTGGCTTTATTGCAGCTGCTTCTTTAGCGTCCAGTTGTAAAATCACTAATTTGATCTTTGCAAAATGTTTAAAATAATAGAACGCTGCTTCTAACCATGTACGCCATTGTATAAGAATTGGCTGCGGCGGTTGCTGTATGTCAGGACGTTGTGAACGAAATAGCTGAATACGTTTCAATGATTTAATAAAAACCGCTTTCGTCTGTGCTATTAGTTGATCCACATCGGGATAACATTTTCATATAGTGTCTGCTACAAGGTGTAAAACATGAAGCAGACATGTTACGTGTAGCAAATTCGATTGAACAGCTTTGCGTGCGAAGCATAACCGCGGCAGCATTGGTAACCATCATTAACACTTAGTTTAGTGAAATTTCAAAGTTGTCTAGTGTACTAACTAATACATTATGAGCAGCTTCGGCGGTACATCTTTGCTGTCTTTCACAGGCTAACAAATAAGAGTGTGACGGTCGGAGGCATGCGAGAATGTTGCGCTCTAATTACAAACAACACGAAAGTTTTGCACCGCATAAGTTTAATTAATTAATCCGGGACGGCCGTTTCGAGAATACGAATGATCCACATTCTCCTGTCCCGGATTAATGAGTTAAACTTGTGTGGTGCGGAGGTTACTGATACTTTTGCGTTGTTTACGATACTACACCACAGTCCTTGCTATCATTATTGGAATTGTGTTAATCGATTATCTTCAAAGGGATCTTATGAAGGGACCATGTTGAGAAACAAAACTAAAAAAAATTTTCGTGCTAGGCTGGAAACTTTTCAGGCTATCCTCGCAGTTATTTAGGGATATTAGGAAGTTATATGTTAATTTTAAGTTTCTAAGCTTTGAGCTGACAAATTGTGAAATCGAAGAAAACTACCAAATAACAGCTTCGTTTGAATTTTGCATCGTGTTTTTCCTAGCCAATTTTCTAAGCAACTGATAATGCTATGATATTGATAATTTTTGTTATAGTTTGCACTACCAATTTAATTGTTGAGTTGTAACATTTTTGTATACATAAATGTGAATAAACCGCAGGTATAAAGTTCTATTTCAGAACCTTGTACATTATGTTGAGCATTCGCGGTGAACTGCGGTAGTTTCAACAGCACAACGCGATAAATAAGCTGTTTAATTTACACACTACATTGCTACCTACATACATACCTACGTACATACAAACACAGATATACGTGTATCGACAACCCGCTCAGTATTTGAGTATTGACGTAAATACCACTCTACACCGCGTAGCTCAGAAGTGGCGAAGCATGAGATTCTCTCAAGTGCTGCAATTCAGAAGCTACTTATTAAAGATTATGTGGGATGGATTTGGAGCTGTTTTCGAAACGGATTTAATTTTTAGACGAAAATAAATCTAAAATGGAATCTGTTAAGTGAAATTCTTTCCACGAATAGATTGGTTATAATTAGTAATTGATGTTGCTATGTTTGATAGGAAGATACTTGTGAAACAAAATTCAAAAAAGTTACCGTTTCTGTTATATATTTCAGCTTATTTATTGTTATGCTATAAATTCAATGTATTTTTTTCTTTTGTCGATCCCTCGTGAATTTGGGAGTATTAACTTGATACTTTCGGCATTTAAACAAGTAAATGAACAAAATAACGTATTAGAAACGATTTCAGGGTGACAGGAAAACTAACACTTGACGTTCCACGTGTCCTTACTATTCCACTGCACCACGTGCATTAAAATAATAACAGTCTTTATCAGAAGCAATAGCAGACAAGGACCTATACTTATTAACTTAATCCTTTTTGCCAATCTACCCTTATCGGGTGTAAAGGATTGTGGAGTTGAGCCGTTAGCTTATGCTTTTCCTACACATTTCCCACCATCCCTTCCTATCCTGTGTAGTCTGTTGTGTATTATTCCCAGTTTTCTTCCCTCTTTACTATTGCTAATTTTACATCCTCCAACCATCTTGTTTTTTACTCTGGCTTCTAGAACTTGTCTTACTATTCCCCTATTTCGTATTCTCTTCAAGTGGCAACGCCATCTTATTTGGTTTCACTTCCAGAATACAACCATCAGGAATTATTCCTTATGGTTGTATTTCTAATTCTACCTCTTTTAGTATTGTATTCAATTCTTATTAAGAATCTCGTCTTCGTCTAACATTTGATAATGAAGTACGATCACAAAGAATTGTTTAGTGTGGTTAGCAGAATTTCGTTGTGGTCGTGTTTCCATTACTGATGAATTTCGTCAAGGACAACAAAAATCGTTTGTTGTTTCAAAGAAGATCGATGCTTTTCGCAATACAATTGAATAGGATTGGCATGTGACTTAATGTGAGATAGAGTCGTCCTTAGACATTTCGAGCACTACGGTACATTCGATTTCGATTTTGCCATACATTCGAGATTATTTAGATATGAAACAGATCTGCTCTCGATTAGTACCGCACAATTTGATCCAACTACAAAAAAGGGCTCGTGTCAATTGGTCTAAGGAAATGCTGAAGAGATTCGACAGAGAAACTTCTGTGTACATCATCGACGAAACTTGAATATATTTGTATGTGCCGGAAACTAACAATCAACTGTTTCGGTGCTCGCAGATGAACCGAAGCCAATAAAAGTTCTTCGTTTACAGAGCACTTACAAGAAGATGAAGAAAATGCTTGCTTTTTCCCTTACGCTGTACATGTCGCAAGCATTGCTTTGGACGATCGAAGGAAAAACAATCGACAACATTGCATCATCTTTCATCATGACAATGCTACCTCACACACAGCTCGTTAAACAATTGATTATTTTTGTTGCCGAATCTCAAACAAAAATGCGCGAACAGCGTTTTTTTATTAGCTCAAGAAGCTGTTGAAGCGTTGAAAAAATATACTTTGCAGATGACATCTTCAGAGTAGAAAAAATGTTTGGAGAATTGGTTCGAACTCTTGAAAAAATGTATGTACCTTAACGATGAATATTTTGTAAACACTAAAACTTTCTTTGTTCTTGTGAAATCTTAAAATGGTTTTGGTAGATAATGAAGCTGAGCTTAAGAGTATTTTTAATATTATTGTAATTTGCAAGATTTAGACTACATTTATTAGTATTCTATATTTCAGTGATGGAACCTTTAGCTCAACTAGATACATTTCCTCTTTTGGGATATATGATACTCGAAATATCGTTGGTTTGGAAATGATTTATGCAGATGTACTCATTTTTATAACAACAACTCAACGGAAACTTCAGATTATTTATTCCATAGAAGAAATTTGCAATTGTAGTGAGGATATTGTGCTGCAAGCTAACATTTTAACCGCGTACAACGCTCATGCCCAGTAATTGCAGTGCTGACCAATCGTTTTGTTTCACCGATGTACACACTACCGCACGAACGTGGAAACTAGGGCTTCTAGATGATTGCGGTCTTTGATGGGAGAGCAACCCGAAAGTTTGAAATTGTGTTTTTAGATGGCTTTTATGTCGTTTGTGAAAGCAATCTTACTGATGCGATCGGTGGCACCTCGAATGTAGAGTACATAAGTTTGCTTATGGAAATTAGGGTTTGAACAGGGGAATTACTGTGGAGAAGAGTTGGTATAAGGGTTAATCGTCTTCCCTAGAATAATTATTGCGGAACAGAGTTTCAGTGATGCAGTTCAGTTCTTGAGGAAGAGAATTTGGTTCCGATATGGAAGTAGTCCTTTGGATAAGAGAATCGATAACACCGCGTTTTTGGGCTGAATGGTGATGTAACTGGTTTCTTTTCAGGAACAACATAGAAGGCATCCTCAAACTGTCAGACTACTTTCCTATCAAAAACCGCAATAATCTGGAAGCCCGTGGTGCCTACCAGTTTCCACGTTCATGCGGTAGTGTGAATATCACCGAAATAAAGCGATCGGATAGTAGGTGATACTGAGCACAAACGTTGTATGCGGTCATTGCGCGTAACCGAGCCTGCGCTGATTGAACATAGTTTGGAAGTTGGTCACGAAATCCAGTTTAATTCTACTATCATTTTGCGAATAAATCGCGAAAATGGATACCCCTTACATCATACATAGAAATCTCGATTGACTAAACCTCCTAGCAACCGGCACGCTTCATTGATCCATAACCTCCAACAATTTTTCCGCCTGGTTGACTCAGAAAAACCCCTACATAAACCCTACTGGAATAAATAATCCCCAATCAGTGTGTAGTAACCGCCCTGAAGATGTTTCATAAGAGTGAGGACGCAACGTCGGCAGAAGCTACGGTTCCAACCCGGAAACCAAGAGTGAAGTGTATTATTATCGACCGCAGAAACCTACACCACACGTTTGGTATTAAGGATGTAAAGCCAAAACGAATAGTAAATCTGAAAATAGTCACGATAGACGATAACTGTAGTTATTTTCATACAAAGCATATTTCTATGGTTTATTAAACACTAAGAAATACAAAATTCGTAGCAGTGTTGGTGATAAAAATGTACAAATTATTTCCCTGCTTGTGCGAGGAAATTGATTAGCGTAAAATCAATTTCATCGGCTTTGACTATAGGACTAAAATTGACTCAATACCGGGAAACCTCGACCAGTAGTGCAATGGGCGGCCTCGTATATGTTTAAATTGTACCGCTAAAACGCACGCGAATGCCAGAAATGCGCTTGTAAAATATGCAAGCTTATCGGTGAATCCGAATTTAAATAAACTGTTAGCGGACGAATGCTTAAACAACGTTTACACCTTCGAGGTTGTAACGGCATTCTAAGTAAACTATTAAACTTGTATTTTGTTTATAGCGTTATTGTAAATGCCAGCTTGCAACGTACATAAATATCCCGAACCGGGAATATATTACTTTTATCGCTACGATTTGTTTGTGTATGTTTTGCGCCATTGTAACCTTTAACGCAGTGCAAAATATTGTTACGTGATCGTTATAGAGTTTCGGATCGTAAAGTACGTTGGGTGTAACCTTACGATACAGACAAATAGGATATCATTAATCATCATAGTATCATGGTTTAGTGCCAAAGTTGTGGTAGAACTTTGAGGTAATTCTTTTAATTCGATGGTAATGTCTTTTCTAATACCTTCGTTAGTTGCGGTCTACGGTCTTGCAGCTTTTGAGAAATTTTTAAGCGCCCTAGTTAAGCTAAAATGTTTTAGTGTCTTAGTGAGAGCTGAACGTGTTATAGGATCAAGATGCAAATCATCAAAAAGGTGACATACTTCTTCACGAGTTTTAACATCACCGCCAACACCGATCATCATTAACATTTCAATACACACTTTTTGATTTAAGTCCACCAATTTGGCGTACAATTAGTAATTATATAAACGCACTTCACAGTTCTTCAATTTTATTTTCATTCTCTGTGATGTGCTTTATCTTTCCACTTTTTACAGATAAAATCTAGTACTAGAATCAGAATGGGCGAAACCGAAAAAACAAGGTCTATTATAATCTGCAAAAATATACAGGGTCTCCCATTTAAATAACAATTTGTAATCAAGTGTATTGTGCGTCGTTTCGCTTATTTACAAAGTTTCATCACTATTATCATTTCCGTTTTGCTTTATCCCAACCATGCATATTAGAGAAATTCTAAATAAATGAATTAATTTTGATGGTCGTATGTTAGGGTAGATATTCCTTCTGCAGTTTAAATAAAAATGAATAGCAAATAATAACGGTTTACAAAAATTACGTAGATAGAGTAAAAGCAAAATCTCGAGCATCGTTTGTATGTTGGGAAGAGCGTTTCGCCCTTTACGACGAAGGAGATAGAATAACAACGTACATACGTGATTGATTGGAAATGACTTAGATTTTCACCAAAAAATGCCTGTTCTTTTTTGCTGTACCAATTATAGCATATATGTTCTTGGACGCAGGATATTGTTTTTAAAAGTGGTGATTCGAAATTTAATCCAGAGAACTTATTATAGTGGTTTCTCTTACGCGCATTACAAACTTAATCTTCCATGTATTTAAATAATAAAGCTAGAACAATTATCTCCAAATCGCTTAATGTAAATTGTAATTCATAATGCTTCGCCTTTCGCCACCTGAGACTCATTTCTGAATTCCGCTTTACATTGTAAATGCATGTAAATTCAATGGGATAAAATGTTAATTGCTTTACTTTGAAAATTCAGAATCAATTCGATCTTTGTAAGTATGCGATTTATAATTTCATCGAATGGTAACAAGGATTTCATTTGTAAATACGCTCTTATTAATATTCATGGCAAGATGTTAACGTTACACATAGTAAATATTGTTGAGACATAATATAATACAGGAAACCGGCTGCTCGCGAAAACATTTATATCGATGTTAACACGGAATAATATCCCGCATTTGATTTGTTATGTTTGTGGTATAGCTTTATTAATTCACAAAAGCAATGAATTAACGACTATAAACTATGTTAAAAGAAAGGGTTCAGGTTTCTATTTTTGTAAGTCTACTATTGTAAGTCCTAGGTTCAGAAAAAGGAAATTTAAATTCATGGTTATCAACTGATGGGAAGCGCATAGTGGAAAGGGTGAGTCGAGAGGAATGGACCAAACTCTAGTAATGTATTAATAATGTAAAGAAGCTCGTATGTTCTTATGGGTTTTCATTTGTTTTCAAGTCTAAATTTTCGATTGTTTTCAATATTTCGCTTATTAGGTCGGGCAATATTTGGACAATACGCAGGGCTTTCAATTGGTTGCGGTGGTCCTAATTGGCTTCTAAAATCTTCAGGTCTCACATTACTGGATTATTGCTTGTGGGACTGGTTCAAAAATTTAGTCTGCAATGTAACAGTCGACACTCGGGATGCAGAAAATCGACGTATTACAAATACTAAAGCCGTAATTACGCTATAACTTGAAAACAAACGAAAACCCGATTAGAATATATGTTTCTTTATATTACTTTCACGTACGCAATGCACTCTTGGAGTTTAGTTCGTTCCTCCCGACTCACCCTGCATGAAGGTAAGACGCAAAGAAACTAGTTCAATCAGGAGTTAAGTATATTCCGATAATAAATTGAACATTAGTAAATTATTGAAAATTAAAAAAGTTAACGACTTTTTTGGGACTGTCTCAGAGAGCAGCTTTTTGTACGAGGTAGCATCCACAAGTTTTCGGAATTTGAATCACGCACATGAACGGATGTGGATACAATCAAGCGCAGCTAAGTGGAGCGGTATACAGCTTCTGTCGGCCAATATACCAAGCAGTATCAATGTAAGTAAACGTTCTTTGTTGGTGACTAGTTTTTCGTTTGACTGTGTTTGCGTAATTTTTCAATGGCAGATTTGAAGGAACAGCGTACCTGTATCAAGTTTTAGAAAATGTTAAAGGAAGCAATTGAGGATGACACTTTAGCCCAAATACACTTAAATATTTCAAAAATGGCCGAATGTCAAAAGCAGGATCAAGTATTTACTGATCTGTTCTTTCTATATTGGCGGGATTGTATACAAACAGTTCGCACCTCCAGGTCAGACGATTAATGCAGAGTACTGTCGTGAGATTCTAAACAGCTAAGAAGGGATATGAATGGGAAATGTCTAGAGAAGTGGCGCAGGGACAAGTAGGGACAAGAACAACACGATCATTGTCTATCATCCAGCGTACTCGTTTGACTTGGCTCTCAGCTACTTCTTTCCCTTTCCGAACGTGCAAATCAAGATGACGGAGTGGACACGATAGAGATGATTGAACCTGAACAGCGGACGATGTTAAACACATGATAGAATGTATTTCTTTCGCGTAAGGAGCTCTGGAATTGATATCTACATTCCCATGGAAACTACTTTGAAAGTATCGGTAGTGAATAAAGTCCCGGTGTCCTTCAATTTTAATTATCACTTCTGTAATGTTAAATGTGTGGGAAAAATTTTCGGAATTATAGATTTTTCCAAATTTTTTAATTCAATTTAGCACTTATGGGAACCAGGAGTGCCTCAAGAACACTCTTTCAGTAATTTAAATTCAACTGGAAAAACGGAATATGGAATATTGAATGAGTATTAGAAATTTAAAACGAAAATATTCCAACACATAAGCATTATAATAATAATAGCAAGGACTGTGGCGTAGTATGGTAAACAACTGACAAATAATACGAACGATAACTAATTAATGAGACTGCACTGAAATACGTCTAAAATTATATGCAAGAGTGTTGTAGGGTAATTTTATATTATATTTGACGTTTTAGGAGGTAAGAAAAACTTATTGTTCCGTTTCATCTCTACCGTCGTGGTCAGAACTTATAATATCTCCCTAACTCCCACACTCCAAACACATTAGGATAGAATAAGAATTCAAACCCGAGCTCACAGGAACCTAACTTTCCTGGGGAGTGGACATACTGGAGTCACAATGTGTGATGTATGCGTGTATTGGAAATTAACACAGTGAATTCCCTTTCTGTAGCGGGTTGCATATAACTTCTACAGAAATAACCAGTGATTTATATTAATTATTCAATGAGGGCAGCAGGGATCGATTAACACACCTTCATAAGCTATAGAAAATAATAATACTGATAATTAATTTTAGCTACCATTGTTCACCATGCACGGACGCGTTTGGCCGTTAAACGGCTCATCAGTGTGCCTTTTTGAAAGGTCGAAGCTAACATGTATGGATGAAGGTTTCTAATTAAGGACATCCTTTTTACATACAACCGCTCCAGAAATGAGAAGTCGATTCCACGGAATCGACTAGCAGCTTCATAAGCCGTAGAAATTAATAATACTGAAACGAGAGTTTGTGCACGATGGATGATGGTAGCCTAAATTCATCATATCATCATCATATTATTATTGCAAGAGCATTTATTTTGTCAAGATGTGCTTGTTCCTTTCTAAACTAATGGATTAATAAATACGGGCAATTTAGTTACAGTAGCTTTTGCGAAGTTTGCGCGTTTAAAATTGACGTGAAAAAGTAGGTCGCAAATACTAGAAGATTGAGAAACAACGATTTCGATATTTATTTAGATACTAGGAATACCTTCTAAAGTACAATGACATTCAGCAAAGATTAACGTTTATTTTCTAATCTACTTATCGTGAGTTGTGAGTACTCCAAAACCTATTACTTACATTAAGTATGAAGTGTCGGGCTTGCGTTGCATTGCGGTACTGATAAATATTATCTTGTGATTCCTACAATTGTTGCATATTCACAATACGTGCTGTCATTTGCTAGTTATCATTGTTGATAAATTTGATAACTGCCAATTTGGAAATTATTAATGAATTACGCTTAACCAGATTTCTTTTAGCATCGTTATATTAGATTAGGAAACGTAGAATGAGATATTTTAAGTACTCTTATCCGTTTATAATCAAATCATAGCCACATATGACAATAGTTGCGTAATACGATTTTATCGAACACCATCGAATTTTTTATCTTCGTACTACGATGTAGAGTTCAGGAAACATTAACACACAGATAATTTAAATTATAATATCTGGAAGAGATACCATCTACTTAAAATTTGATAAGGATGTTACTAGCTGAGATATTCCAACAATCAGAGTTGGGAAATATTCAGTGGGTATATAACGTGGGTTGTGGTGAATGAACTGGGAATTCCAAAAAATCTAATAATACTGTAAGTAGGTGTTTCATTTCTAAAATCATTAAATGTATCCTATATCTGGCACCGTATTGGAACGAAGTTGATAAAAAGGCGTGGGATATATATCAGCGTCTCAAAATCGTTGTGTAATGTGTATGACTGTACAACCAAATAACTTTTTCATATGGAAACAATATTGAAGCATCGTATATTAGTTGTCTAAAAATACAGTCAGTCCATTAGCATGTTAAAGGTATATTTTAAGCGTTTTCTTGCAATTATTCATTTTAAGATATTGCTGGCAATGTAGTTAATTTTATATTAGAATGTTTCCAAATGGCACCAAAAATTCATAAATGTTACAATAACTTTCTCACCAACGCAACCAATAAAATTTAACTTCGACTGAGTTTAAACACGGCCGAACGTCCGTATTGAGCTACTATGGATTAAATTTATGATATTCTATTAGCAGACCATCGGGTGAAGATTACAGAGATTGCAAATATAGTAAACATCTCAAATGAATGTGTGCAAAACGTCCTTTACGAAAAATTGAGTACGAGAAAGCTATCGGCGAGATGGGTGCTGCGCCTGCTGATGAATCGTGTGATAACTTCAAAGTAATGTTTAAGTTTGTCCCGGCGAACGTACACTAAAGAAGTCGGAAAGGAGATTCGCAAGGTTTAATCTTAATTGATTTTTGAAGAAGGGAAGGATGATCACGGGACCGGGATCGATTCCACGCTGAACTAACGAGAAAAGGACTTCATCTTGTAAAAAAAATATCCTCAACCATCGTAATAGCTCCGTAGCACACTCATCGCCAATTGTGACAGTAAAATTAGTACAGTTACGATACGAGTTGGCGACCCATCAATTCGCCAGATTCTTTTTTTTTCTAGCTTGAAAAAAAGGGCTTGGCGGGAAGCTGTTTACGTGAAACGAAGAGGCCACTAAGGAAACGGGGGACTATTTTGCAGAATTCAACAAATCCTATTATTTGGATGGTTTAGTAAATTTCGAACGTTGCTGTATTAAATGTTTAGAACTACAAGATTATATCGTGAAATAAATTTACTAAATACACAACAGTTACGTTGTGCTCCTAAACGCAGGTATTTATTATACCATCTTCGTAAATATCTGGAGAATTGAAAATTGAGCACTAGAAGCAGGCGACTGTAAGCGCCAGCAGGGTAGTAAGAAGAACAAGAAATAACACAGTTTATTTGGATTGAAATAACCACCATTATTCCCCTTTATATGTTCTTGATGAATCCCGAAATTCGTTTACGAAAGATACGGCTAATATTCCTGCTACCACATTGACGTTTTTCATCGAGTCGTGTAAGCGTACGACGCCTCAAATTACCGGGACGCTAACCGTTTTGCGATCGTTCGCTTCGATCGGCCGATTCTGAAAATCCCTGTTTCAGGTTAATTTCTCTCAATCGCTAAAAATAATACGCACACATATACAACAGCAGGCCGCATCACGGACAAAATCCAACACACACGCTAAACTCTCTGGATAGTCTGGATACGTAGCCCCATCAGTAGTGCGCCTAGTCGTGAGTTAGATGTACCACGGCATTTTTTTTTTCTGTTCTACGTGGTGCGATGCTTTCTTTTAAGTAGCTCGGTTATTATATTGTTTTTTGTTTCCGATTTTTTCGCTTTTGAATCGAAGTAGATAATCCGCGAACCGAAAATAATCCGAAAAAACCAATCGAATAAACGAGGACTCCGCGAAAATCGAGGGGAAGATTCGTTTTCACGAATACAATACCGTATACGAAAATTACACATCATACATCGCATTAATAAATATAACTCGATTAGCATATAGTTCTTTCTCTTTCTCACGCACGGTATAGATGGTATTGTCGTTGGTGTTTCTTGTATATATATATGTATACTTATTGTGTGTATATGTGTAAATTTGTAGTGCCAAGAAGCACATGGTTTATACCACGACGTCTGTAGCAGTAGCACCGAAAGTTAGTAGTATTAAAATAGGCGTCGCGATGCCAAGAAGCGTCCCGGTGCTCTGCGAGCGGCGTGTTGATGTGTTTTCCGTGTGTTCTCGCGTAGCACGTGCATCGAACCTTAATACTATATCGTTTCCGATCCTCTCTTCTCTCAATAACGTACGATAACCTACGAAGCAAACGCTCGCCAAAACACGTGATGCCAAAGGACTATAAGTGCTTCAAACCTATCATTATCATCGTTTTTTCTTACGGGAAATCATTACTAGTTGCATTATTATCATCATCTTGACGAATAACCACGTACCACATCAGCATCTTTTGGAACCTCGGGAAAAATGTAAGAGGAGAAACCACTCACACATTGTTTTTGGGAAAATATTGGTAACGACGCTAAATTATTGAGAATAGTTTTTGTACAATAAATAACATATATAACAATTAGTATTTTACGGATCAAGATCCTTCGTCCTTCATAATGAGTAACCAATATGTATATGCAATTATATTTATAGTGATGATCCTTTTCCGCGGGTAATGGCCGCGAGAAAATGCAAAAAGTTTGCTCAATTAATAATGTTGAATTTAACGCTAGTTGGTCGATCGTCAAGGTTTGGACTGAAATCGATTCGCGCTTGTTACATGAATACATATTTCTAGTTTATGGCTTAGTGGTCGATTTTGGCAAACTTGCACATGCCAATGAATATATTAATCGCTTCCTCCTGCTATCGGTTCCTCGACTTTTGATTGTTTTTGTTTTTTGGAAACAATATTCGAATTATTTCCGATTGTTCTATTTAGACGTCTCTAGATCTTCAATACGCTTGAAAGAGCTTGAAAGTTTATATCATTAAATTGAATTGAACGTTAATTAACTTGCATTAGCCAAAAGAATTAATACTTTTCAATGTTTTCGCAAAATTAATTTTTTTCTTCCCAATGTTGCCTTCTCAAAATTCTTCCCTCAAATACATATCGAATAAACACTCATTTTTGCTATGTTCAAAGCCAATTACACTGTACAACGCCCAAATATATGATTTCTCTGCATACAAACATGTGACTGTAACGTACTTTCTTGTGATTCTTCTAAATATAATTCCGTTTTTCACTATCACATGCCATTCGCCAAGGATTTTAATTTCATCTTTGCTCTACAGATAAATCAAGTTTCATACACAGTAATCCAATTTCTTATGCAAAAGCACATTTTTGTACTAATACAGTGGGCGATGAGTAAAAAAAAGCACGAAATGCATTCAAAGCAGGTTTTGCCAACTACGTTGGTAGACGCTGCTAACTGCAAGTACGTTGCGAGTGATCTACTATGTGTTTATAAATAATGTAAAATGTAACATATCACAGAAATTACATCTCCTTAACTACCACCAGGACTCTTCTCTTGTGAATTTGGAGGAGGTGAGGGATGAACACGGTGAACGTTTCCATCACGATATTTCGGTCATGAAGGAATGCTTTATGGGAAGGTGGAGTATGTAGTCTGTTTGCAGAATATACTGAGAGAAAACATAAGAGAAAAAGACTAAACATTCTGGAATAACCAAAAAAATCAAAAGCCGGTTAGGCAAGTTGAAAGATTACGTATTATGTTGTAATTAACCATAAAGCTCTGCTTTTTGAAAATGCTATACGAAAAATTTTTAGTGTATCTTTTGAAGCACCCCATTTATAACAACTAATATGGCGTAGTTTAGTAGCACAGAATTTGTGTGCAGTGTTATCGGAGTAGATTTATATCTTCCTTTCTTTGAACTGGTACGATACACACAACCAGCATTTCATTTGCAGTACTTTCGCACCGCACATACCAAAAACTTTTCTCTTCTTCTTGTGTTTTGTATTTTAAAAACTAGAAAGAATTTCCAAATAAACCATCAACATTACAATATTTCGAAAATTAGCGGGAATTGTATAAGGCATATTATTGTTCATTCGACTGCAATTGAGCTTTATTAACGCATCCTTGAAAGAATACGTCTATGTACCAGTTACCTGTATATATTATTCAATTTTTTTATCATTTATGTTTGAACCTGAGAGAAAATAAATGATGTTGCTATATTTTCTAGGAAAAATAAAAATTGCTGACAAAATTGCTAATGTAGTACTGAAGGAAATATGTCACTCATTAGTTATCATCTAGCATCGCATAACAGCATGTTCTCGGCCTCTAACCCTACTTAACACATCCACTTTTTCCAAATGTTTTTATTAGTACAATCGGTCCAATCGGGATTCTATTCAAATTACGTCATTGATATCTGTACCCACTTCTCATAAATATTTCTAAACCCTGCTAGTGGTCAAAATAAAAGTAATCTTGAAGTAAATTTAAACGAGTTGAACTTAGAAAAATGATTCTCCAAATAAGAATAAGTCTAGTACAATGTGGTAGAAATTGCACTGTTGGTTTACCAAGACTTTGTATGAGAACGGGCTTGAGAGCAGGTCCCCGCAAAATGAGGGTGAACCGTAATTTGATTAGCAAATTTGAAAGAGTAGGGCATGTAATTGACGTCCCGAGACGGTTTGGAAAATTCAGAAGGATTTTTATGACAAGAAGTTCACTACTTAGTTGTTAATTTCATCGCAAGTATTTCTCGGAGGAAATACAGGATGACGAGATCTAACTACAACTGTCACTGGTCAACGATTATTATTATCATTATGATCGGGCTATCGCACAAATGCCTTTGGTCACTGCGCTCTTAATAGATCTATTGTAACAGCATGCCCCTGTGTAGGTTAGAATAAATGGAGGCTTTTAATAAACCTTAGTATTACTCTAGGATTTTCTCCCGTCAGATCACTATCGAACTGAGGGAAGAAGGGTAGTATAACCACTAACAACACTAACCAAGGAAGGCCATTTCTTACATCTACATGCAAAAAATGGCCTACTGAAATATTGGTGTCATGTGCGACCGATGGCAATAGATTTGCAAAAACTGTGTTCTATCATCCCCAGATCTTATTCGCGTAGGCGATAGATTTGATCCCCCTTGATTTAGCTGCTATTAATCAAAGGTCTCTTTTGCTAAACGATAGCACTATTTTTGTTGTTTTTGGCGAGCCTAATATGAGTATTTTCGCTTGTTTTTGTCCTGGAACATTTTCCCTGTACAGCCTTTTGATTGTTCTCTCATGTCTTTATTGCTTGTTTCTTCTAGCCCTTTTGAAGACCACAAAAGGGCTTAGGATTGACAAAAGGCATGTTCGCTGTTCTTTTGACTAGTTTATCTGACTCTTCATTTTTCTCAATTCCTTGGTGTCTTGGGGGCCACTGCAACGTGGTTATTGCGTCCCAATTGCCTCAAATGTATACACATCATGTACGCAGATTAGATTCGTATGTGTAGGCCTTAATAGCCTTTAGAACTGTCCGACTGTTGTTGAATATATTTATATTCCCCGATATGCCCCGTACCTATACCAGCCGTCCGTGTACCATGCCAGCGTGCCTCTTTTGCCTTCAAGCTCACTGCCCACGTAGTACGGCTTTCAATGATTGTATTGCACGTTGCAATGTGGATTAGATAATTTATTTTGGGATCTTCAAGGATTCTGATGCCCTCAAAGATACCAAGGCTGTAATCGCTTCATTTTACAAAGAGCGTGGAAGGCAATACAGCCTGCTTCTGATTGGTGAACGATACTGGCAAATGTTAAGATATTATGGAATTCCACAGTTGCTGTGTTTGCGAAGCAAGGACGCAATTGAAAACACCATTTTTATGCACCCGCATATTTATTAATTGAGGATTACAATAACAAACCTATAAAGGGGGAATCGAAAGAGTATTTTGGTGCCTTTTGCAAAAATCACAAACTTATGAATTTTGTTCGTTACTTCATTCAGGCGCACTGTATATTGACCGGTATATGTTAACTGTAGCCCCCACTAGGGCACCCATAATAATAGCATTTAGTTAAATTTCGGCTGATTTTAAGAGCAAGTTCTCAGAACAAGTTTCCAACCCCTTCAAAGGATTGGCTTTGAGTAAAACGTATAAAAAGTCGGTGCAGCAAATGAATTGGATTGCATTCCACTTATCTAAGGTTTAATTTTGTATAATCTAAAACTTATTCCATTATTTGAAAAAAAGGGTCTTTTCCTCTATTCTAGTATAAATCCAAACCGGAGATAGTCTGTGTATACATTTTATATAAAAAGAAAATTACACGGAAGCCTTCCACCAACACTATTTAATATGTACATCCCACTTAAATGTCAAACAATAAGCAAATTACATGAAAATAAAATATCCCCGACAAGGAGGCAATAAATGCTTACGATCCTTAATGTGCAATTATCAAAACAAATTTTACAAAAGAGAGAAAACGTGGCTTCTTCCTTAAATTTATTTTAGCAATAAAGGTCTCGTTTTTTTATTAGCCGGACTATTTTTCTTCTTAGCGTTCCGTCAGGGAAGAATTCAGCGCTTCTGTAATTATTTACATTGATTTCATTTTATTATCAATATCACTAGCAGAAAGCGTAGAGCCATGTTTTTATAGTAAATACTTTGGGATGAATAAAATTTCAAATTAAAAATTCTGAATTAAAATCTGTTTACAGCTCGTGTCTCGAAAAGCTAGCTGGGACGATAAAGGGTGCGTAACGATTTCTTTTTTTTCCTCGAAATCTAAGTAAATATTCAACGTTTTGGAGTTTTTCAAGTATTCGTTTATGGGATATTCATTTTGGCCGTATGTAAGTGTAGATTATAAATATTTAATTATTACGGAATTATTTATACATGTCTGAATTGGCTAAAATATCTCTTTGTAGTCAAAGTTACACGCGTTTCTTTTCAGTTAGTTTGGATAGTGGACCATACTTCTTAATTACCTAATTTCTAAACTGTTTACGCTTGCTAAATGAAAGGTAATTACATTGAACTGTTTTTTGCGTCGATTTTCTGTGTATTATTTAAAGATTTTCTAAACTCTGAAGCCAAAGTAGTATTATATAATCACAAATTTACGCCTTCAATACTTTTGTGAAATATGCAATTAAGATTGAATGTGTTAATGAGATTTTGATGTAATAGAGTTATCTTTGTAAACATGCAGTTTAAAATTAAAATATAGGTTTCATATACAGGCTGGTGCAATAGCGTGGCAAAACTCGATACATCTGCTATTAAGAGACACATAACAAAAAACTTTTTTATAAAAATTGTAGATACTTCTAAACATAACATTTTAAAAGGCGTGGGAAGGTAGCCTATATACCAATAGACAACTTCTATTTACTTGGGGGCAGTAACATGATATATCTAAATAATTTCTACAAATCACAATTTTTTTTCTAATAATTTGAAATTTCTCTCCAACATGTAAACTTTTTAATAGCGCTTAGTTCGGACCCAAAAATCACAGTTGGACAGGCATAAGCGCATAAAAACCTACTAAGGTTTAATTTTTTATTTGATTTATCAGATTTTCGACTTTGTACAGCGTTCATCAGGACGAACGAAATTGAAGACAACAAATTGAAATACTTCATCGTCAGTTGGTACAAAAGAAAAAATACAGAGTTTTTACCAAATGAGATATAAAGTGCACAATAATAAAACGACTAGAACGTTCCAATGAATGATTTTTTTATCTAAATTAAGCGTCATTAGGAGTTTTGCAGGCTATGAATACTCGTTATTTCCCCTCATATCTTCTCAACTACTGAATTTAGGTATAAGGAATGCTTAATAGAAATGCTAGTACGTAATGTACTTCTTCTACCTTTGAAGTAACATACATGGGTGTCCATTTGAAAAAATGGAAAAAATCGTACATTTTTTCTTATTTTATATGAATGGGACACTCATGGAAACAAATTACGAAACCCTATATTGGGAGTGTGAGGGAGATGCGCTTAATCTAATTTTAAATTAATATATCTATACGGTGTCCCACTAAAAAAAGAAAAAACGTAAGTTAGGTTCACCCTGAAATTATGGAACACCCTGTATAAATGTAGATAATTTTAAATTGTTAAGTTTAGAAGTGTCTATAATTTTTATTTATTTTTTGTTATCTCTCTTAACAGCAGATATATCAAGCTTTACCACACTATTGCGCCTCTCTGTGTATGACCAGTGGCGGCTGGTGGTGCCGTGGGAGATCAATTACTACGCTTTGATTTCCTTGTATATTTTTTTATCGAGTACACTATTCACGGTATACAACGGAGAAACACAAGGGACTCGAAGCCTTCTTCTGCTGCTCCCTGGCTATCTTCATTTACACTATTTGTACAAGGTGCACAATGATTCTAATTAGGTACATACTAATATATTCATTTGTTATTTAATAAAATTATTTGTCCTTGAACGATTTTTGTAATCTCCTGATTTCAATGATTCTTTTGAGGTGAAACGTTACCTCTAACAAAAAAGTAGCTTTCTTGAAAATTTGTGATAAAAACATTGACAAATTCTGCGTTCTTCATGTCATCCTTAGTAAGTTATAATTCACAGCTTTAAGAAGCTCTGCTAGTATTCTCTAATAGAATTAACCACCTCTTCATCATGCAGGAAAAGACTTTTGCTCAATCTACAGTCATAAAGATAACTACATTTGGTACATTGAAAAAAAAAATAAAAACTATACATAATATTGCTAATAGGTAATTTGTTATAGTCTTAGAGAGCAAACTCATCTTCGAAATAACACGATGGAAAGCTAAAGATAGCATATTAAACCTTTGAAAACTGACATTGTAGGATTCTCCACGATGAAAAATTTTAAACTTGAAGTAGGGATTGCATACCGAGCTGCTACAGGACCAAGGATCTATGTGTTAGTTATACAGTTAATCATACAAACAAAGCATCAAAAAATTCAGAAGTTTATTGGTGTCTGATACAATGTTTTCGAAGTAGCAAACACAACTCAATTTATTCTCCAAACGTTACGGCTAGGTCACGCATTTGAGTCACCCTTGTTAATGTTTCGTCATCTAAAATTTTATTGCATTTAGAGATGTTCAAATATATTTTATTTTTGAAACAAAAAATCTCAAATCAGCATAGGAAGGGAGTTCGATAAATACCTGGCCTAGGCAAGAAAAGAGCATTTTTATGAGTAAAATCCAGTTTATTTTTCAATGTAGTGTCCTTTGAGGTGGATATACTTAGTCTAATGTTGTTCTATCTTTTGTATTCCATTTAGAAAATAGGATTTCTCCAAGCTTACAAAATAGCCATCACTTCATCATTTGATCCAAATCCTTTTCCACCGGCCCCTTTTTTCATACTCGGAAATAGGAAATAGTCGCTAGAGGCCAAATCTGACGAAGACGGTGGATGTGAAGCAGTTCGTATCTTAACTCATGGAAGTTTGCAATCGCGAAGACACAAATGTGCACGCCTGCATTGTCTTGATGAAACAAAATCCTTTTCTTCGCCGAATTTGAACGTTTTTCTCCTATTGATTGTACTGTTCACACAACCCAATTAGTTGGCATAATACCCGTCACTAATCGTTTTGCCCTTTTCTCAAGGTAACCAACGTTGATTATGCCGCGTATATCTTAAAACATTTCGGCCTCTAATGTGCTATTATGAATCCATGTTTCATCAACAGTTATGAATCAATGCCAACCAAAAATCATTCGGATTGCGGTTTAATGTCGCCAAACATTCCTCTGAAGTTGACACACCTGCTTATTTATGGTCTATTATGAGCAATTGCGGCACCCATCTTGCGGAAAGCTTCCTTACATTCAAATGTCCCTGTCAACTGAGATGCCCCCAACTTCACCAATCCCACTCACTTTCAATCTTCGATACTAAAATAGCTCCTTTTGTTGGAATCATCTAAACACTTTGCAGAATATTCTGAATGGTCTTCCGAAAATAATAAGAATAAGATCATATTATTCCTCTGACCTACATATATTATTTTAACTATTCCTTATTCCCAACTTTTCGCTAAAAAAAATAATCGCGTTATGTTCCCCCTAAATAACTTATTCTCTGGATCTTGTCCAAATACAACTTTCCCTACTATAAGTAATGTTGCAACTAATCATAAAAAATAGTCAGACACTGAAAGTAAATCGTAGGATAAGTGTTATGAGCTATTGCAATATTAAATAGCTTGGCATTATATCTGGAGATTCGTTCCAAAAGCTCAGGAAATGATTTTGCTTTCAAACAAAGTGAAAAAAATAAATCTTGTTTGTATTAACAGGCAAGAAAGTATATTTGGAGATGCTCAATAATATTTCGTGTAATAAATTTAAATATCGGTTATAAAATACACATAACCTTTGATTGCCTCCGGCTGGAATGTGAAT
Organism: Marronus borbonicus; assembly: GCA_902655005.2. NCBI lineage: Eukaryota > Metazoa > Arthropoda > Insecta > Coleoptera > Scarabaeidae > Marronus > Marronus borbonicus. Next base: position 185,666 of record LR737391.1, on the reverse strand, counting down.
CAAGAGGAAGAAGAGAACTTTTGTTAAACTTTGCAAAGTTATATAATGTTTTGTAAAAGAAAGCACTTATTTAAATATTACTGAAAGGCGCGATTATTTATTGACACATTTTGTGGATTCTGTAATCTTCATAGTATATATTATAACTTTGTAAGATTCTAGAACCCGCCGACAATTTGCAAGATCTAATCGACATATTTCGTTTTCTGTGGATCATTTAACAAGGTCTATCTTTATTCTGAAATAATTTTGTTCACAGCGGGGACTTTTGCGTTTTGTGCGTATGCTTTTCATACGTAGCAATTTTTTTTATATACCTGTACGAACATCTGTATAATTCTTATGGAACTCGTACGGAGGAGGAAAGGATCTTGATCAATAGAAAGATTTCAACGCGCGTGCATGAATACATTCATCAATAGTTTCCATATGGAATTCCCTATTACCGTACCCCAATTTCCTTCACATGTCTGATCTAATTTCGTTTAACGTCTTATCTCAACAGAAACGACTTTCATTGAACACCAAAAGTATGGACGAGGGATGATAGCGGGGGCGGCTGGCAGATGCTGATCTGTTAAATTTCAGTCGCGATGTTGGACATTTTCCGTGGGCTGAAAAATTTAATAAAGGTCACCCACATCCATATCGATTCGCCAGTGTTCCGTCTGCACTATTCGATAACGGTTATGATGTTGATCGCGTTCAGCCTGATCGTGACGACCAGACAGTACGTCGGTAATCCGATAGATTGCGTTCACACGAAAGACATTCCCGAGGACGTGTTGAACACATACTGCTGGATCCATTCCACTTACACGGTACGCAGCGCCTTCTACAAGAGGGTGGGCATCGAGGTGCCCTATCCCGGTGTTGAAACTGCCAAGGACGAGAACGATAAGAAGTTGTATAGGTATTACCAGTGGGTTTGCTTCTGTTTGTTTTTTCAGGTAAGCCATTAACTTCCTTAGTTAATTCTGTTGGTCTTTGTAACGATTTAGTATCTCGAAATAAGTTATCTGTACTAAATTATTGTTAACGAAATTTATCTGTAGAATGAATAAGGTACTCGTGAAATTTCTGTGTGATTTGCACTAGTAGTTGATGATAGTGTTTCATAGCACATGCATCAGTGCCCACTACTTCACGACTACGTATACGTATTCACCGCCGTCGACCACAGCGATATACAATATGGGTAATACAGTTTTGACATGTGACACCTTTTTATCAACGGAATGAATTGTAGAAAATTGTAGTAGGAACGCAGACACGCCTCTGCCGCTGCGTCACCACGGATTATACCGGTATAGGTTACCTTATGTTATGGGTCTACTATTGGCTAACACATAATACAACGATGTGGCGTTGGTCAAACTTCCAATGTAGTGTAAAAAAAAAATTAAGCATCGCATTTCAATATATTTTATTTATATTATAAATATAATATAAATATATATTATATATTTATAATGATAGCAAGAACTGTGGGGTAGCATAGCCAAATTTCACATCACACAAGGCATTTAACTAATTCAGAACAATTGTTTCCGGGGTTCGCGGATTCTCATTGTCACCCGTACGACCGATTAAAGTAAGAACAGTACTTCAATTCAAAATGTCTCGTTGTATCCCTATTCATAAAGATATATAATTTTACCCCTTATACACCCTAAAACTAAAACACCGGAAATACGCGGGACTAAAGAAAATGCTTCTGGTTCGTAACACAAAACATTCCATCAGTACAGAGTATTAACCACGCAACCCGAAAATTCACATTTCGATGAAACTAGAAACTAAAAGAATACCTTGGCATAAGAACAACACATTTTTTTAACGGCTGAATCTTGCGATTTCAGGGCGCAGCCCCGTTCAAAAAATTGTGCGGTTTTTAAACCTTTGTAGCACACATATGCCAAATGACAAATGTTAATAACCAGCTGACATTCGCAACTACATAAGGAAATTAGAAAACCTACTAAAGTATAAAAAAAATAGAATGGAGTAGAAACTATTAAGCTCTATTTGCTCCCGAAACTATAATTGGTTTTCTTACAACTCTCGAGCAAGGAACAAGCTGCATGTCTAGATAAAGATATGCCTTCTCAATTACAGTGCTTCGAATTGTAAATAACTTGTTTATGAAACAAAGCGATGTACTAATCTATTTTGGGAGTATACAAGGTATGTAATTAAATGTTACTCGTATGACTATATGAATGTTTCAAATGAAAATAGCACTGGCTGAAACTGTATCAAATTAATGAACCGCACAAAACATTTTATTCTCTACTTGAAGGGTCGTAAAGTTTGCATAAGTGTATTTGCTTACCTTAATACATTTTATTTATTCTAGCAACGGTGTTTAAATGTTTTGTTAACTGTTCCCTCCTGTGAATTTTTGTGAATTTGTGTACATATTTATCTGAAATTCTATCAATTTAAGGCATAAAATTTAAGATTATTAGCAATAATTTTGCATTATTTATGAAACTGTGATAAAGAAGAAGAAGCTGCAGGTGAATAGAGTATCGCCTAAGATAAGTATGATCATTCGTGGTATAGGCACACCATTCTTAAATTTGTTATTATTGATTGTAGAACATTTTTAATCCGAGAGTTTCAAAAATTTATTGCTTTCCAAATATTTACAAATCGGGAAAATCTATCATCAGGTATAGACTCGGCTAGGTATAAATTGTTTCAATGGCTAGTAAATGAATACAAAAGTTTGCTAATTAAAGTAGTCCACCCTAAAAGTAGACTTTGTAAATAAAGTAAGTAATATTCGATGAGGAAGTGGAGACGTTCACTCACAAAGTACCACTTCCAGAAATTATATGGTCGAGTTCGTAGAATTAAATAACATTATATCTATCAAAACTTTATTATGCATGCTTCAACATTTGTTTCAAATAGATAGCATATATATAAAGGTGCTTTATACAGTCTTGGACATTCAACCAATAACCTTGTGTCTTGCATTGGGCAAGCACTTCTCAGATTACTTAGACAATCTTGTACACTTGCAAATTATAATCACTATTGTACGTACTCGACACTAGTGTAGATTTTAGGAAATACGTAACACATCATATTTGATAATTTTCATCTCATTGATGGACTCAAATGTTCGTTGATTATTTTCAAGTAAATACTTAATATATTAATTGTTCAAATAATGGTAAGTGCATAATGCGGGGGTCGTTTAGTCCTTAGGGAAAGAGAGTAAAACAAAGTATTTTCTGTCGATCTTTATTTACTTTTCAACATATTCATTTAACTATATACACTTTTCCAAGTGTTTCTCCAGCTTTTTTAAGCTCTCCAAAAAGTAGAGTTTCGGAGGTTCTTAAAAGAGGCACCTGTTTGGGGGATGAGTTCCTCGTTCGACGTGAACCGTTGCTCGCCGAGCCATTTTTCCAAATTTGAAAATAAAAAGAAGTCAGTAAGGGCCAAATTCTGTGAATACGATAGGTGTTGTACTAATTCGGAGCCCATTCCATAATTTTGGCCATCGAAACTGCGCAGGTGTGCGGGTACCCATGCGTTGATTTGATAGAAGACGATATTTGAGGCCTTTTTTTTTCGATTTCTTCGCTCAACCGGTCCAATAATGACGCATAATACTTTACAGTTATTGTTTGTCCTTTTTCCTAGTAATCGGTGTAGATGATTCCGCGTGTATCCAAAAAAACCGAGGCCGTTACCTTGCCGGCCGCTTTCACCGGCTTCTCCTTCTTCGAAGCTCGTTAGTCTTCAAAAACCCACTGTTTTGACTATTTTTTTTGTCTCCCGAGTGCAGTAGTGTATCCTTGTTTCGTCTATAATTATGTATCGATGGAGAAACTCGTCAGGAATGCAACGAAAAAGCGTCTAAACAGCCTCAGAGTCGACCATACGATTGCGTTTATTCTTCACTAAGGGCAAACGCGGCATCTATCTTGCTGAGATTTGTTTCACACCCAATTTTTCGTCCAAAATTGAAAACACTGTACGTTGCTATTTGCCTATGGCCTACTTCGCGCACTTTGATTCGTCGATTATTCAAAACTATATCCTGGATTTTGTCAATCGTTTCGGGGATAGTCATTTACCCAATTGCAACAGTTGCTAACACAGGAGCAGATGCCTTGAGCTTTGATCTCTTTTGGACGTCAAGCCTTTTAAATATATGTGTTTAATCAGCGCCCGAAACTCACTTTTTTATGTCTCTACATAAACAAAACAATAAACATGAAACCGTGTGATGAATATAACTGAAAGATTGACAATGACTAATGATCCTTACTAGTCAAATCAAAAAAAAAAATCAAACAAATCGACCGCCAACTCTTAGATTTAGATTAAGGGCTTCTTGAAACATTCTCGTACATTTTTAAAAGTAAATTTAATTCCAAAACAACAACATATTTTCTAAATCTATTTAACGAAACTTTACGTCAAAATGAATCATATGTCAAAAATTTTACTGAATCGATTATTCAAATAGATGTTGAATAAGTAATCATTTGATTGGTTCCCGTTATCGTCCATTGCACCACTCCTCGTCCTTATGTACCCACTTTTATAACGAGTAAATTTTACAGAAATGTCAATTTGTATTAGTGGCCATTGCATTATGGAACTTTAATTCCTTCTAGTCGATTTTAACTAGTTGTAAAATACCATATAGTATATTCCTCGATCTCATGTTCAATGTTACAATTTGTACAATATTTTTTTTTACTTGGTTTACTCTTGCGAAATCAAGGAAATGAGTTATTTTCTATTTATTTTCCTTTGAAAAAAGCGTCTCACATTATTCGGGGCAATAAAATTCTACTACCTCTATAAATTTGATCAAAGTTACCTCTTCGTATAGTCTGGTATAGTGGGTGCGCTATATTTCGAAAGAAATATATTTAGACATTCATAAAATAATTATTTTTGCATAAACTATAAATATTATTACGTATAAAAGCCTCATTAAACTGTCCCCAGACGCAAGTAGCCTAATAATAACTCATTGTTCATCAAATTTAATTTTAGGGGCATGCAGACTCTGTTCTCTCGGTTGTTAAGGCGGAAAATTGTTAGCTGCTAAATTATAATATCGCGATTCGAGTAAGAAGTCGACGATTTCAAAGCGACTAGGCTTTTGAACTTCGAGAAATTACAAAGTACATAGGAAATATTGAAATATTGTATATATATATATATATATATACACCTTGCTTACAATTCGATAAAATGTCAGATGCGAATAATACGGTTAGGTGATCGCGTCGCTGTTAACATTTTCAACTTTAATTCCGTAAATATTTATAACGGAGTATTGTATCGTCGAAGTGGCTCGTTTAACTGTTGAATTTAATTGCTACTTAATAAAATTGTGACGCGGAGAAAAGAATATAAGGGAACGGTCCTTGTGAATTACTAATTTTTAAATTTGATTTTTTTCGCGGAAAGTGGTAGTAAACAAGTCATTGTTATGCGAACGATGAAAATAAGCTGATGCTTCATAAATTCCCATTCATTTTGTTCTGTACGTGCCTTTTGATCTTTTGTGTGTTATCCTTTTTGTTCTATAATAGATTGCCATTGCCGAATGCGAAAAATTTTGTGATATATTTAACATGGCGAGCTGCGAAGGTCGTGCATGCTGGAAATTGACACTAAGTTTTGACGATTTGGTAGTGTTGATATAGAATTTTCTGTTCTCCTTTTGTTTCAGAGATGGAGTGTTGATTAACAGGCAGTATATTAACAGGATATAATAAACATTATTTGTTTAAATTCGATCTTTACAAAGAGTAAGGTTTATTCTTAAGATATAATCGAAATCGCGGCAATTGGCTAAAAATTCGTAGAATAGAAATAAAATACAGAATTTGGCGCTTTGAAATGACGTTCATTTTTTAACATGATCCTTTGCTATCTGAATAGTATTGGATCAGCGATGATCTAGAATCTCTTGAGAAGAATCAGAGCAGTCAGGTTCTTCAAAACAGGTAATCACAATAACTTTCGCGTGCCGTTAACCGGGGTGAAGTCGATCGACAGGGGGCCAGCCCATCAATCGTATTTTTCCACAACGGCTTGGATAAACGTTAAAACTTCAACGTATTTTAACTTAAGGCATTTTATAAACAAACAATAGCAAATATCGCATCCGTTTTGAATTGAAATGCCCTTTTTTATAGAAGCCATGAAAATGCACAAAGAAAACGAGTGCTTATGGCAAATTATTGTATCAAGTAGTTTACTGTGAGTAGCGTTTAACATGATACAGTGAAAAGGGATTGAAAGCGGAGCGTTGCGCACTTGACGCGGATTAATCTGCAAACCTTTCTGGAAAATAAAAAAAACAATCAACGACTGTTTAAAGCCAATCAATTAATAAATGTTTCTTTTTTATTAATATGCGTTTTATGGGAAAATTCTGTCGTAAATGTTGTGTATATTGAATACATTGAATATATTTTTCGGATTTACCAACTTCACTCTACATCGTTCTAAAGTGGAGATATATTCTAATTTGGGTGATCCACTTCATTCAGGATCGCGAGGAAAGGTCGACCAACTTCCAAAAATTAAAAATTAAAAAAGAATCTTCATCCTATGGTCCTAATCTAATAACCAACCGGCAGCCCAAATATCGTCAATTAATTAATTGCATTAAAATATAATTATTTGTTTTTCAGATATCTGAAACAAATCGTAATTTTTTGCTTGAGCAATTATCTGCAGAATTCATGATCTGAAGCTCTGAAGCTAACGTATTCAGGAACGTAAAAGTAAAACATCTTCAGAGTCATTTTTTGATTTTTTTGTCGTTTGGCGTCGCTTTGGTTGTGTGTTTACATATTTTGCACATTTCTAAGTTTAAAATATCATTTTATTTATTGTTAGACTCCCATCTTAAAAACAGTTATGGAAAATCTAGTGCTCCAATCAATGTGACACGGAGAAGAGTTCAGAAATGATTTTTGAAGTACCTGACTTCTAGATCCACTGATACACATCCTAGGGGTGACTTAACTATTACTTATTACAGAAGGTTAATTGAGTAACCAGAATCCAAGTTAACAGCATATATCAATACAAAAATATTTAAGATCATCACAGTCATATTTAAATGTTAAAATTGAAATTAGTTCATAACAATACTCACACCCATACTTTTTTGCGCCAGATTGGTGTCATTGTTATAACAATAATCGTGATCTATTTTTCACTTTGCGAATTAAAATTAATGTTATTTCCATATCGTCAATTGCTGACATAGTTAAAAAGACGAACACCTTGTATTCGAATCCTGTTCTGCACGATTTTTTTTTTAAAAACACCGTTAGACAGATGTCGCGGTTCTCACTACACCAACTTCTGCATGGTCAACTATTCATCCAGAATCTATATATGTCGTATGTTCTTTAAGGATATTTACTTTCGTTAGCTTAGATATTTTGAAAAGATGACCTTTTGGTACCACTGCGTATACTGTTTTCAACAATCTGGTTTCTAGAAACTGAAAAAATCCAGTTCCTTAGATCATTCTTCGTCTTACTGCGGATATCAGGTGCTGTTAGAGTTTCTCAAGGAGAAGAATTTAACCACTGCATAGATTTGAACACCATCCAATAGAGTAGAAAACATGCTATAGGTTGTGCCATGTAGTAAATTAAGTAGGTTAGCTATTAGTTCTGCGAGGGTAGCGTTTTATATTTTTACAAACGACCACTAGATGGGGCTATTGAGATTTGTTAACTTCGTAAAATTTACCATTTGTTATTGTTGAAGCAGTCGCAGTACGGAAATCGGCCGAGTAGTTTTTTTACAGTGTGTTTTAAGAAATGGAAAATTCACCTGAAGGTAAAGGCTCAATACAACAACAATGCCTCAAATCGCTTCGTTTAACTTTTAGTAATGAAACACCAACTTTCTTTAGCTAATAGTTATGTGAAAATCCACTTATTTCAAAACCCAGAAAGTATTCAGATTATGATAACTGATCCGGTCTAAAATTTAACATCTTTGATCTTTTCTACATATTACCATTATTGCTATTATATAACACGGAATAGTAAATGTTGTAGGTACTCTGTTTCATTTTTCTTTCCCAATGCTAATCCTTTCTGTCTATAAAATTTGATGCGAGCTTGAAAATTTTTTTTTTACAAAATTTATTTCTTATATTTATATTATCTTATAACAAAAATTCGTTGCTTGGTCGACTTGGGCTATAAAAATAACAACATAACAGAACAAAGAAAACAATGGCTAAATTTAAAAAAGTATAAGGTACTTCGCTCTAAATACAGTATTTGAATTGATGGCCTTTGGATACATTTTTCCAATGATTTACGGTATCTTTGATGTATGCTTGGAGTATTACGAAATCTGTCAGCAGACTCCACAACTTTGTTCCATAATTGCTCTTTATTATTTAGTTCTAAGGCATATACTTAATTTTTCATAAACACTAAAAATGAAAAATTGAGGGGATTATGGTCGGCACTATGAGCTGGCTATTGTATATGTTCCCCATGACCAATCCATCTATTTCCAAGTCGTCTTTGCAAAAATTCCCTTGCTCTTCCAGAAAAGCGAGCTGGCGTCCCGTCATATTCCCTGAATAATGTTTAATGGGACATTTTCTAATAAAGTGTTCAGTTCATCTTCCAAAATATTTCGATAGAGTTAGCTTGTTAATCGATTGGTGATCAACTGGGTAATTGTTAATTATACCTGCCTAAATATTAATAGAATCCATACTAATGAAGGCTTTCATCTCCAATAGTGCACATTATGTAAATCGTTCACCGGCACCGTGGCGACTAAAACGTGCTTCATCAGTGAAGTAAATGATCTTGTTCTAACAGATGATGAAGAACCTTTTCTTTGAGGACTAACTGATTCACGGTCTATGTTCCCTACAGCTGAATTTATTTTTTTGGTGCTTATTCTCGTATTAGTTAGGAGTTTCTTCGTTTACAACAGTACGACGAATTCTAGCAACCTCACCATTAACTTTTGCTTTTTTGAAACAATCAACTCCTCTCAGCCCCTATGCACGTCAAGAAAAGTTCTGTAATTAGGAACATGTCTTAATTGATGTCTCTCTTGATCTATACGTTGAACTTCGAAAGAATTTGATTAAGTTTCGCTGTAACACATAATCTTCCTATATTCTTCCAAAGAGTAGTGAACGATTTGTAAAAGCAATGTTATAAAATCACAAACCACAGAAAAAATACATTTTCTAAAAACCTTTTTAATATCCTTATGGACATTAGTATATAAGACCTTTTTTATTTTATGGTCCATTGAGTGGTACTATGCATTGTAGTTTTTTTAATGCCCCTCGGTATATTCTCACTAATGCATTGAAAACGAGAGGAGTGTTTTGAAAAGTTGCAAATACATTTATTGCACCTAAATATTCATTTAGACGCTCATTAATTTAGTAGTTCCACTACGATTTTCAGCGTGCCTCTTAGAGTTTGAAATCTGTGAACTTTTCAGCTCATCTTCATATTTAATATAGTTTAGTGCTGTTTAATATCCAACAGAGTCATTGCTGAAATATAGAGTTATCGTTTCTGTTAACATGTACCACGTTATTCTCCGCCAAATAAAAGAAACCGCTGAAAATTAAAGCGTCATTCACCTCGCAAGGTTGTTAAAGCTCCCAAATTTTGCACCAAATGTTAAATACATCTTACTACAACTTCAATGGAGTTCTGCCTGCTTAATACATATCACAACTGGTACTTCCAATAGGTGCAGACTAAATTTAGCCGGATTACGGTTAATTACATTACGTATACATAATCTGTATAACATGGACGTATTTATAGATACTTATGTTTATTATAAATGCGGTGATTTATCCCGTAAAACTTTCAATGTTTTATAATGGTTAAAATTGACATTTATGGGCAAGATAAGGAACGTGAGTGAATGCCGTCGCGCACGTGGGATGTTTTAGTTTGATCGTGTGTCGCGGATTAACGCGTATATAAATTTTTAGTTAATACTTAAACTTCCGCGTTACAGCACGTAAACGCTACACATAACATTATACGTCGATCGTTCTAATATCCTGTAGTAATTTGGATCGTTAACGTTATTATTAGCGAAACGGTTATGTTCATAAGCAGAGGTCGTTATGGTTTTTGCAATTAGTTGCATTCCGATTGTGATGTGTCTGAGGAGGCTATAATGATGAAAAGTAATTGTCTGATAGCTAACGTGAAATGCTTAAATAGAATCTTTCTATTTAGAAGTTGTAACAATAGTTATCACGAAGTCTTTCCAAAATATTTTCGTATATACAGAGTAATCCATAATTAGGCTAAATGGAAAATTAAATGGAATGATGTTTGTTCACTTTTCCACAGCGTGCCGATTCCTAAAACTTAATAAAATCGATGATACCAAAATTTTTAGGATACAAAAGACTTCACTTTGCATAAATCAAAATTGAAGAAATGTACTATGAACAATTAAAGGGTACGGCAATGGGTCCAGCTTGTCATAATCAATTTGTTCGTGGGTAAATTTGAAATGTATATCAGAGAGAACACAGTTTATTTTCCCCGAATTTGGCTCTGACGATGTTTTCGCTGTCTTTCATACAACTAGGAAAAGTACTATTTCGGATTCTTTCGCGGTACTGTATTCAAAATTCGAAACTATTAAATTTATGGTAGAATAAGAAGGAAACAGCTGCTTCTCGTTCCTGGATAGTTTAGTAATTAGAAGTAACAAAAAACTAGAAGTAGATATCTATAGAAAGGAGCAAATACTAATACATGTGACCGATTATAACCACAGTGGGTAACATAAAATTGTCGCGATTAGCTTCCTAAAGATCCTAGATTCATAAACAAAAATATAGCTATTTGCAACAGTTACTCTTTTATAGATGTCGATTATATTCGTAAGAAAATATTATGTAAGAAATTGCACGACCTTCATCCCGGCAGAAACCCGCGATAGGAAATTGTGAATCTTCTCTTTCATAGCAAATGGAAAGGTACTGGCAAAACGAAGTTGATTTTCACACCCACAGCAAAAGATCTCCAAATCGGATTCAGAACGACTTACTCATTGAAGGTTTCCATTCAAATAGTTAGGAAAAGATTGAGAGAAGCAAACCTGGGACAACGAAGACGCCTGCGAAAATCTGTTTTAACCGTCGTTTAAATCTTACTCATGAATATGTCGTATAGCAACTTTAACAATGGAAGCCAATATTTTTCACAGATGAATCACGATTTCGTTTAACTTGTTATGATGGTCGAGTACGAACCCTATATTGCAACTAGCATAAAAGAAATCAAAACGCTTGGGGTGGCTCTGTGATGGCTAAATTTTGTGTCACTGTAAGGTAACGCCAAAACCCCCTTCAGTGATACGAGATACAAAGTATGGATATTGGTCCTGCTGAATGTCTTTGGGATTTGTTAAACAAACATATTCGGAACCGTCCAAACTTTAATCTTAAACTTCGTAACAGCTAGCAAATGTCTTAATTGGAGAATGAGAGAATGTATCCCAAAGAGGACAGTAGCAACCGCGAGCAGGTGCCAATAATTCAGGCGAACATGCGATATTATTATTCAATATTCTTCAAACATTATTTTATTATTCACTGTATTTCTTGTAGTTTTTCTGAATTGTTTTGTTTTGATTTTTTCAAATTTATTCGAATAAAATGTAACTTCTTAAGAAAAGCTTCATAAGATTTTTATTTTATTATAACTAAAAAGTTGTTGCCATGAAAACAAGTGTTCCTCTGTTTATTTAAGGCAGTGTATTTATTATTGCTATGTAATTACCCTCCATGAGTGCTATATATGCTAAAGAACGTCGGACTAATTGAAACAGATGTAAACTTTTCCGGAACTTTTATAGTCCTTTTGGGAGATGTATTTTAGTTATAAACGTTTTCCCTTGTAGCTTTCTTTTTTCTTTTCCAAGTTTTGGTCCCCTACTTCATCTATTGTTCATCCGGTTCATATTAGGATAAACATGAACCTTTCTTGTTGCAGAAATAGCTTTACCTGTTTATGCTTAATAGCACGCCTACGATTTGTGTAGGTTAGCTGAGACTGAATTAAATATATCTACAGCTTCATTTTAGCTTCCTGTATTGCGGTCGTTTTAGCTCAAAGTTAATTGTTTAATCCTCTCTCGTCCAATTTTCTCCCACCATCTATTTGTATTCACATTTATTTACAAAATATGAAAAGAATACAAGAGGAAATTTTCACAACGATTATAATCGAAGTGTAAACATATTCGCTTTGAATGGTCCTTAACAAGGCTCTCGTATTTCATACGCAAAATATCGCATTCGCAAAACTAGAGATTAACACATTAATAAGTATCTAATAACTTTTTCCTTAATGTTGGCGATTTTATCCATCGAATTACATACATACATACATTCAGACGGAATTATTTTTAAATATATAAACATATTAAGCTACTAAAATGTATCTATAATTTTTACGCGAAAATATATCATGTTAAAATGTATAGGAATTGGGTTAAGGCTGGTAAAATTAAACTGGCAAAAGTAAAATAAACAAACGCTAGCTTAAAAATACAAACATTTAGTCAATTCAAATAAAGCGCTTTTTTATCCTCTAACGTCCAAAAAGTTATAATTGAAATTGTAGTGTCTCATACCTGACATAGTTTAGGGCTTAATTAAATATGAGTATAAAGAATAATTATAGAGAAATGCTTATTCAATTTCTAATTTCGAGAAGAAGCCAAGGTTACAAGTAAAATGGAACAAATTCCTTCTTCTGCAGGTAAGTCGTGTGTCAAGATTTTGACAAATATTTATTTGAAATTCTAGCGAATTTAAATCGGACATCTAAATTATATCTAAACTTTGCATGAATGGCTTCGATTTCCGTGCAGTCTGGATAGATTTATTACTTTTTTTTATATCGAGAGTATAAATACATAATTCCTGTATTCGGATAAAGGAGGATATTGTATATCTTGTAATAAAGAATCTCTCATTCCACAAACATAGATGTATGTAATTTTGGTTGAAAAATGTGAACTCAATTTCTGATATGGTTTATTAGATGTATCTTGAAAAACTATCGATTGTGTAAAAAACTCTAAGGACCACATTTGTAGCTTGGTCAGTAGATACACTAAGTAAAAGAGAGCGACCACAAAGACCGTCGAAAGACCTTTCAAAAAAGAGTAGTTTTTAAAGTCATTTCTAAAATAGTAGCAGAGATATTTTTTTATCAAATAATATAAATCAATAAATATTTTGAAAATGATAGATGCATTTACTTAATAAATAGTACTGGTTAAGCCGGTTTCTAAATTGGGAGCAGATGGAATTGGCATAAGTTACGAACTACATCCTCGACATATTTGTTTTAGTGTGGTGATGTGGTTACACTACACTATAAGGAGAATACAATAGTGACACTTGGCCTATTAATGAATGAAATCTGTCAATCAATTTAGATTACCTTAAAATGCGATGCTCGTTCTAAACCAATGGAAAACCATTTTCTGGTGTCGCGTTCCCCTCTCTAAACCAACTGGGAATCATTAGCGCATATTAGGTTCTCGAAAATTAGCTGAAAACGGTTGAGTAGCGCTACTAATAACAGGATAATACGAGCCCAGTCCCGGATCAGTTGAATAAGTTACATAATTTTGAAAACAATAACGATATTGAGAAGAAATAACAAAAATAATGTGTATCCTAATGAAGTTCATCATTGTGTAATATCACCTTTCTTTAATTGCGGCTCTAATTCTTCTTGGCGTCGTGTCAAATTAAATCCTTTACAATCTTTAGGTATAAATTAATCCTAAATTTTTGCAGTTTTTGTTTTAATTTTGGGATTGGTGGCAAATCTGGACTACTGGACATCCACCCTAAGAGTGCAATATTATTGTCTGAGAGCCCTTTTTGACGTGTGACAACAGCACCGTCTTGTTCGAAAATAAAGTTTTCTCCAGAGTCCAAAGCTTCCAAGTCTACCACAGTTGGTAACAATGAATCTGTTAAAATATTTAAATATTTTTCTGTATTGACGATCCTGTGAACAAAGCGTAGTTTTCGGACACCTTTGATATTGAGATACGTATGCATAAATTCAATAAATTTTATGCTTTCTGATACGGGATGGGGCACGTAATAGGTATACACGCTATAAAAGGAGACTAGATGTGCCTATACAAAATTCAAGAAAATTCACTGAAATAAGTCACGTTGCCTGTTAGCCGCCTTGAGCAGAGTATACGGCGGACGTCGTTTCATGTTGGTCGAATGAAACGACTGTTGTATATTGAATTCAAGCGTGGCACAAGAAAATCCTTTTGATCTATGAAGTATGTAGTATATGAAGTCATTTTGAAGCAATTTCTACAGACATTTCTTCGTGCCTTTCTAATACATCAGAAAAAAAGATCGTTTGATAAAATGCGTGATATTGTACATAATTTACCGGCAGCCTAACTCTTGCTGAAAGAACCAACTACGCTTTTTTTAACCTAAGTTCAGCTACTCGATGCTCTGAAAGACTACTCGAAGGTTAGCTGTCATTTGTGTGTAATGTAACATTTCCGGCGCAATAATTTTATGCCAGTAATGGTTGCTTAAAAGTTGTTTGTGCGTGGACTGTATTTTTTGTTTTGTGAATGAATTTAACACCTTACTATGCCTATTTGTTATGTAAAACTACACTTGTACTTGTTTTGTTATTATTTTTTATTGCACGACATCTCTTGCTTTGTTTTGTTGCAATAAGTACAGTTACTACATAAAAACGTAACAGATAGCGCAAATAAATCCAAAATATAAAATGGTGCGAAATTTAAATATTATTACATCAAATAAAAGTATTTCGGGCAATTTATAAAATCAGTAAAGTAGTATTAGTACTAAGGATGGTAATCAGGCTAATATTGTGAAATACAAACATATCCTATGTCCCAATATCTACTTTAATGTTAAGCCGTATTTGTCAATCCATCAACATGGGTTTATGTCGAGCAGATCCACTCTAACCAGCTTGGCAAACATCACCCATTTTATATTTGGCCTTAGACCAACGAGGACAGGTCCATGTAGTATATACCGATTTTTCTAGATCTTTCGAACGCATTAACCACAATTTGCTTTGAGACTTTTGCCTTTCATTGGTGAAGTTCAATCCTTCTTGTCTCTTTAGCACGAGCCGGTTATGCCTTTTGTAATGAGTATTCATCCACTTACTTCATGGTTCCATCTGAGGTTCCGCGGGGTTCCAATCTCGGGCCATTATTATTTATCTTTCTTAATGATTTGATTAGTAATTGCAGTGTGAGTGCTTAGTATACGCAGACGACCTGAAAATCTACAGTGGTATCAATATGATAACCGATTGTGGTAAACTGTAGACTTGTCTCGCCCTTATTAATGTTTGATGTACTCCGAATGGCATATCTTTAAATATTGGCAAATGTTTAGTGGCGTCTTATACCAAACGCTGCAGCCCAATTATTTTCAACTACACCATTCAGTTTGCGTTCATTACAAGAACAGAAAAGATAAAGGACCTAAGAGTACTTTTTGACTCCAAGCTAAGCTTCTCTGACATATGTCTGTCTGTTTCTAAAACTTTGAGTTCTCTAATAAGAACTTACTGTGCTATCTAATGGAGATACTTACGCATTTTGTTGTTGTTTGAATTATGTTGACGATTTTGAAGAGTGAAAACCAAAGAAGAAGAGATAATGCAAGTAGTAGTCTACCTACCAGAGATGTATTAAATGGAATTGAGAGAATAAGGATAACTTTTCAAGTTCCCTATGCAGCATCTAGTCTTGATTCTCGCTACGTATCAGAAAGTTTACACAAAACCAGAATATCGGTCGTATTTTTCTTTTCGCCGACGCGTAAAGGAGAAAAAACAGCGAAACAGTGACAAAACTTTGACGGTCATTGCACCACCGATCCTGGCGGCGCTCCAAAAAAGTCAAGCAACACCAGGGCACCGTCATAAATCGTTTTCTGTATGAGCAAAGCGCAACGGGTCGCGCCGAATTGTTCTGTATAAATCATAATAACGCTAACCCGTTGATGGACGCCCATAGAAAAGCCAAAATTGGACGCTACGTCTATCCGATATACAGAAATAAACTAGCGCAAAGACATTGGTTTGAAAGGCATAAGGAACACGCGCTTTCGAACGTGTCTATGATGTAGTTGGTAGTTTTGACGATGAAATATTGCCAGTCGGTAGAGTTATTTTTGGCTCATTTTATCGACGGCAAGGTTGTGATACATTTTGGTTATTGTTTACAATTTGGAGTAATATCTTCTGCATACGTATACGGCCGTTCGGATTTATAGCCTTGATAGTAGTATGGGAGTTGTGTAGATTTGGTTGATCATAATTTTTCTTTCCAAAAACAAAAACATATGTGGTAGTAATAAAAGTTTCAGATTACTGCACAGAAAAACATAATTTAAAGATAATTGTAACAATGTTGTAGGCATCATTTTGTCTGGAAAATTCATGTAATTGTAGAAAATTGAGTAAAAAAATATGATCGAGTGTATTGTCTTCATATTTAATAGACATTAAATTAGTTCTTTATTCATATATAAGATTCAATGGAGCTCTTCTAATTCAGGATAAAGTTTTCTTTTCCAGCTTTCGTCTCTTATTTTTCCTCCGTAAATTGCTCGGAGTATCTTTCCCATTCATCTATCCAAAGCATCTTCATCTACTCTCTTTAACACCTAGGTTTCGCAGCTATATGTTTCCGTGGGTGTTATCAGTATCCTACAGATCCCTATTTTTCTGGAGAAATGTTTGGATTTCATAATTATTCTTAGGTTTTCGTATTTTTTGCTGCCTTTGCAGATTCTTTTCTCCTTTTATTTGACTTTTTTGTAAATTACCTCTATATGGTATACTCTTATCTGAACTCTCTGTTGACTTGAAATTTTCCTGATTTTTTCGTTTTCATAGTATTTCGTTCCTTGCATCCTCTGGCGTCAACTAATCTGTGTAGTTCGCTTATCATTACGAACATTTGTTTTCTATCTACCGCACCCCTTAGCTCTTTCGTTCAGAGATTGAAACCGGCGGAGAGAAAAACCTGAAATTTACCATGATTTTTTGAAAAATGTTAACATAGACTTCCTATTTTCACTATATATTAAACTTTTAAAATTAATTAATTAATTAAAATTTTGTATCAGATTTTAGAACTACTATACTCAATTGAAAGAATACGATGTGCCCAAACTAGATGGTGGTTAAAACAAGTCGAACTACATGGGAAAAAATTCAGGACAGGTTCTCCTCATCTGAAGACGCGGTGAGGAAATTTGATCAGTTGTCGATCTACCACAAGTTCTTTTTCCATTTATTTTTCTAATCTAGTTTTTTTCATCCGTGATAAGATTGCCTATTGGTTTTACCAGCTTTATCTGAGCTTCGTCTTTTTCCCATAATGCTCCAGATTAGATCATGTACCTTATCCAGTTTTTTTCCGCTGCTTTCTTGTTGTTTTTGACGAATTCTATTATGCTCTTCACTTCCATTATATTTACTTATATTATTAAGCCGTTTTCCTCTACCCTATAATAAACTTGTAGCATAGTCTTACGTTACGAGGAAATAAAGGTGCGTTAGATGTTTTCATTTACATCCGAAATGATTCCGTTACTTTTAACAAATACAAAAGATCAACTTTCAATAGTCCGCTTCATAGATTGCGAGAATTTTTCTTAGTATCAACAATAACACATACACATAGATGATAGAAAATTAAAAATTCTACTTTTCACTTACATAAAATTATTTAGCAATACACAGCTTCAAAAATGACACAAACTGAGAACGTTCTTACCTGACCAACAAACAGAAATACAATTTTGCTGCATAAAATCTAATGTAATTCATTGGGTCATTACGTCGCCAATTGTTACAGTAACTTGCGTATTTCCTGTTTGTAAATCTCTTTCTCAAAGACATGCTTCTAAACGAACACTAACAAGGATCTTTACACAGTAGTGCCAAATAATGTGTTATCGGGAAAAGACAAAAAAAGTGGCAATGATTTTGAACAAATTGTTTACGCATGAGAATATTTTTAGAAGCAATAGTACATCCCAAATGAAAGAGAACTTATTTACATTGTGTTAGTTAAACAAAAAATTCCGTTTAACTTATTCTTGATGTTGTCTGTTTAAGTTTCCAAAAGAACAAACGTAATTTGACGCGATGTCGTAAGGAAATTGTCCAATGGTACTCGCATTAGGCTACTATTAAGATATATTTCAAGTAGAAGTTGATACAAACTGATACTAAACAGATGCTGTTTGTTAGATTTATTTCACTAATCTTTCTATTTACCTATAAACATAATGTAAAAGGTCATCGTAGTTGTTATCTTTTCTAAACTACTGGACTACGTTTTCTTTTATTTTTGGGAACAACTTAATATCGCCGCAATTTTCATGACCAGATAAAGTAGTCGTGAATGTAAGTGATTGGTAAATTAATATACTGTACTGACCGTGCTCTTTAAAAACGATATATAAACAAAACAATAACTTATGAACAGTAATAAAGAAAATATAAAATAACAACAGATAAAAGTTTTATAAATTCCGTGAATTTAGTAAATAAAAATTCAACAGTTAACAAATTTAGGATGCCCTCTCTGACCTGACATGAAACTACGACTGGCTTAGAGTAAGAGGAATATTTCGAAATTCCCCCTCTATGAATAAGAACTTTACCATTCAATAGAACATAGGAACAACAGATAAATAGATATGTACGAAGGTAGTAACAAATGAAACATAAACTGACAAGAAATCTGGTTCTTGCGTTTTTATTTCTCTATTTCTGGTCTCTCGGATCTAAGTTGTCCTCGGAGAAGATCTCAGGAAACTGGTGGGATAAGTTCGGGTACCGGACGATATTATCTTTCGTGGATACTGAATTAAAATAGGGAAGAATCTCGAAGAAAAATATCATAAGAATTACATGTAAATATTAAGGGTGATTGGATAAGTCGAGAAACGTGATGTTTAATGGTCGTGCTGTTATGTCTCACTCTATCGTTCAATCTTAACCACTTTCCGTCTAAGACATTTTATGCCTACAATACATTAATTTTTTTGCAATTTAATACAATTCCCTTAATTAATGTAATATGTTATATTAATTGAACATCCTGTATACTTAGCACTATTTTTAAAATATGCATAAGTGCAAGATTTGTAACTTTTATTTGAAACATTGTTTCCTATCTTTCATATTAATTGAGATATTGGACTTCCTCGCACTTTTGGGCCAGTCTGTATGTATTGATTAATTCCCTGATTTCTACGTTTGTCATTGTACGTAAAGTTTTCTTTTGAATCCTGAGTATATATTCTATACCAGTACTACCTGCTGTTTTTGGAGTTAGTTTGGAGTGTGTGGCAAAAGTAGACACGAGAGATGGATCGCGTTTTGAATGCTGAAGTTACCACAAGAAATAATCACCAGTCAATTAAACATACTATTAGGGCAATTAATAAACGAGCAAGAAAATGCATTGAAGTTGACCGTGAAAATAATCTTTGATTTATTATTATTTGTTTGTAATAAATATCGATACAATCTAAATATCAAATTATTATTAATAGTTAGGAACTAGACTTAAACATACTAGTTTATCTTAATTATTTTAACCTTCTGAATATACCTAGCAAGTTTTTCTTCAGCGACATCCTGTGTGTAACGGCCTACTCCACGTGAATTGCCTTTGTTTAATCTAACTGAACGCAAGTGTTCACATCCGATCACGGGGTAAGGCGACATGTGCATGAAGTACCAAAAAAACACTGTGAAAAGTTCACCAAGTGAGTTTTTCATTGATTAACTATAAAATATATTTCACCTCGCTTAGTTCTTTAAATCAGGTATTTATTGTTATTTGGTGTCCAAAGATCCAAAACATTTTGCCCACGTATCTAACCTAAAGCCGAGGAAAATAAGCCAAAAAATTCCTAGTTACTACCAAATTTACCCATAAAAGAAGGTTGGCCATATTCCCTCAGTTTGGAAAAAAGGAATGTTCTTGATTTGGAAAAATTTGGTTTCATGCAAACTATTGCCAAAGAAACTATATCCCAATAGCCAATTTGTTACTCATTTTCTTGTACCAACAGTTACACAATTGAACTTTGTTATTGGTAAACTGATGAATCAATGAATTTTTAATTGCCAAATTGGGAATCTGTACTGGTAGCTTATTCAATTTGTCAGACAATTATCTAGACAGCAAGTAAGTTAGACTATTAATGTTGAAGACAATGGCAGTACATAGAAACATGGAGTTTGTTATTTACATTTATTTCTGTAATAGAAAAAAAATGGAAAGATAACTAAAGCCAATAAATTAAAAAAATATATATTTTATTCAGAATATCATGCTTGTTAAATTGACGATGGAAATTTCGACCTATAATAGATTATTAGATGTTTAAATAAGTCCACTCGGTGAAGAGACACGTTGCATTTTTAAATAGAATTGTTGTGATTGAAACGCATAGTTATTCCTATTTTCTTTCTAGATCACACATTTCTCAATGAAGTTTTTGAAATTCAAAATGCCCTGCTTACTAACAGTTGCTTCGGATGACTAACTTCTACATCGAAACCTCCAAAATGTCCAATAAGAAAAGCACATAAACATGTAATAATTAATCAAAATAAATTTTATTACAACACTCCCAAAACATAAATTTCTCATTCAATGTTTTCTAAAATAAATTACAAACCACAACAAAGTGGCGCCAACAAAATAAAAAAATAAATAAATTGCGGCGTCAAATATAATTTTCCCATGTACTTTTATTTTTTGATGCCAACATGTGCGATTAAAATTTAAAAAAAAAAGAAAATAGTGACAAGATTTCCGAATCTTGTCTGGGACGATAGGTCTGGATCCAGATGACCTAGACTAAGCTGATATAATTTAGTTGTAAAATGTCAACTGTCAACGTTTGAATAATTTTTATTCGGTGCTGGGATATCAGATATGAATTTGACGCCTGGAGTCTGGCGCCATGTCTAGCAAGAGGTGTACCGAAGAAATATGTCACACTAGTTTATCTTTTCTTTTTTTTTTTTCTTGGAAGGAATAAATACGTACGGTGAATGAGTCAGATAGTATATTTAGAGATTTCGGGACGGGGTTGCCCTCTTTAAAGCTTTGCAGCAGGTTACAAAATTAAGAAGGTGTCCGGTTTAAAATAGCTAGTGCTGTAATTTTCGGTTATTTCTGTATAGCCAACTTTACAGTACTTACATATTTACAAACATCTTGGAAGCTTGCTACAGTAATTGGTATTTCCTGTAATGAAATTTGTGCATCTCTTTTCAACCACACTCTTTTATTCAATTTAATACCATTAAAAATAATTGAGAACCGCATTAAAACAGATACACTTACATTATTCAAGTGTACATCAAATTTTTGGGGTAACTGCACTCGATAATTTTGTAGAGTATTCTGTGGGGTATTTCTAGAAACAGCAGAACTATAAATATCTTATTTAATTAAAAATGTTTTTCGGTAAGAGCTACCGACGTCAAGAGCTGACGTCAAAATTAACAGCTTGAATAAGTTGGTACATTGGTTAGATACACACCGAGAAGTGAATGGATGCTTTCTATTATAAAATACCACGAAATAGATATTTGTAAATTATGCTAAATAGCTACCAGACATGTAGTTGGTACTGTAGGCATATTTCAAATTTAGACATGCTGAAGTGGCTATCAAGAATCACGAGGGCTATTTTCAATGCGGTTTGTATGTTAGGCTGTCAAGTATTATTGTTCTCGCGATAAAATAATGTATTCAATTTGTTCTTTACTATTTTGCTACTACAAAAGCGTGCGAATCTTCAAAAACCTGAACTAAAAACTTTGTTTTCTGGATTGAAAAATAAGCCATTGGAATAGTGAATTCCACTTTCGTTAGTACTTCCAGTAATGATGATTTGCAATATAGGTACGGCCAAATGGGATCAAATTAATTTGGTTTTCAATTATTTCTTACTATTTCCAAAAATATCCAATTTTTGTTTTGAAAAAAATACACAGCTCAGGGCAATTTGTTTACGTGACATTACATCACTATCAGAATCATATTGTGAAGGGGGCCACATCGATGACTCGTCTTTATCTTCTCAACAATTTTGTGCTCGGTATAATTACCGCCCATTGCAGATTGTACTAATAACGAGGGCCTACTTCTGACTGTGGTAAGGTTAGGAGTTGCGGGGTTCTAATTCTACTTAGGGCGATAGCAGATTTTCTCGCACATAGTGAGGGGGTAGTGGCAACGAAGCCAAGGAATACTTTACATGCATGTACAGTGTGACCCATTTGAAATGGAAGCATCCCTGTAGAATCTACATTTTGCATTAAAATGAAGTACGTAATAGATCAACAAGTCTACTGTTACATAAAAACTCAAAAGTTTATCTACATTTTCAAGGCACACTATGACTATTTTTCGAGTTCGAAAATAGCAAAAAAAAAAGAATTCAGAAGGTACTGAAACAGATATGATCAAAATTTCATTCAAACATGTCTGAAACCAACTAAACTTATTATTAAGCGCCACAAAATTGCAAATAATCGTTTAAAAAAATCTAACTACGGATAAGTGAATATAATAATACGTCGTCTAAATTAAAAAAAAATTAGAGAAAAAAGTAATACCTACTAGTTACATTAGTTGTTAAATAATCTCGCTTTACTTTTGTTCAGTACATTTTTACATTGCAGCATCTTTAGAAAAATGTTTCGATTGTTATTAGTAATTGGTATTTTATTTAAAAAATACTTAAATAAAATCCAAAGTAGGTTATGATATCAAAACTAATAATTTATAAATTATGTCAAATTTATTTAAAATTTCGCTGCAAGGAAATGTGCTCAATAGCTGTTGCCGCATTTAGGTGAAGTCCCTATTTCGCAAAGACCAAGCCCAACAGAAAAATATGTGCTACAAACATTTGAATCTGTGGCCAGCTGTATCAATGCATCGATCGTCAAATGACACTGCACTAGGCATACAAATTGAAATCATACAAAATCGTCTCAATATTGTGGTACGACGCCTGAAACTATCACAGCGACAATCAATTTTTTTGGCAAAGGATTTGAAGCAAGCGGGGAACAGGGAGCAATCAATCGTCATAATAGCTTCATGAGTTTTTTCAAATACATTGACAATAATTCACTCGCTTACTACACTGATATCCGTGGTTGGATTTTAACGATGTAAAGTGCATATAAATCCCGAACATTGGCGATTGTTTATCGATTCGTCCCAAAATAGTTTGAAAGCGATTCTGCTACACGTCACTAATTCAAAAAATTCCATTCCTATGTGGAAAATTTGTGTCGATTTAAAAATGGTGGTTCTTTGGTTTTACCAATTATATGTGCTTCATGTACTTGTCGGATACTCGTATTGACAATACAACAAATGGAACTGGCCTTTACGAGACGAAGTTAGATTGTGACGAGCCGAGATTATTGAGACTCGCCACCCAAAAAGTATTGCCGATATTGAGAATGTTCTCGGAATTCATTTATCCGACATTGGCGCATACTAATTTGAAGACATGTTCACTGCTCATTTGTTGCATTGAAATGTAGAATCATTCGAGTAATCATAGGCCGAATACGGTGACCACGATGAGCGTTTTCATTAAGTGACGAAAAGGCTCCAACATTGGTGCAGCAGCAGAAAAACAACATGCTCTTTCGGGTGACATTTGTTGGAATTTGTGAGAGGAAGAAGGCGATACAGAAGAATCAGGAAATGAACTTGAAAGAATTAAGAAAAATAGGGATCTTTTGCGATATAATGATGAAGAATCAATCTAAAATCGACTGAATCGATTTAAATTTTATAAAAATATTCTATGTATTTTTGCCGATGAAGGTACTGCAGCCTGGGATTCTTAAAAGGCATCCCAGAATCGTTGGAGATCCCAACATAAATTATCTGATGCACAATGCAAAGGACATGATCCCTATGCAATACAATGTTGATCAGCCTTATAAGGTGATCATTGAGAGCCGTACTGAGCAGGCATCCGGTCAGCCTCAAAGCAAAAAAGGTACCCTGGCATGGTACTCGGACGGTTCAAGAATAGAAGGTGTTGGAACAGGTATAGGCATTAGAGGGCCTAACTACCACCTCAAAATGCCTACAGGTCTCCACACCAACATATTTCTCTCTGCGTTGAACTTGTGTGTCACAAAGAACCTCGAGATAGGGATACGAGACGCAACCATAACTATTTTCAGTGATAGTCAGGCAATTCTAAAGGCTGCCAATGCTTACACATACGAATCTGGTCTGATTCACGAATGTACCAGGTGTGTCGGTAATTCTTTTCCGGTTTTTTCGCTAAAGAAAACACGTTACTTAGAATGGATAGTTAAAATTTATTTATTCAAAGTATTGGCCATTTGATTCTATACATTTTGTCCATCTCTCAGGCAATTTATGAATGCCATTCCAAAAGAACAGTTCCTCCTTTGAGCTAAACCATTCATCGAGCCATTTTTTAACTTCTTCGAAATCGGCGAAGTGCTGCTCTGCAAGCGCGTGCCCCATCGATGCGAAAAGGTGGTAGTCGGATGGAGCCAGGTCTGGAGAGTACGGCGGGTGCGATAAAACTTCCCATCCAAGTGATTTCAACATTTCTTTGACTGGTTTTGCTGTATGAGACGGCGCGTTGTCATGTTGCAAAATCACTTTATCATGTCTTTCAGCGTATTGTGGACGTTTTTCGATCAATGCACAGTTCAAATTGATCATTTGTTGTCGGTAGCGATCACTATTAACTGTTTCTCCCGGTTTCAACAGTTCATAATATACGACACCAATCTGGTCCCACCAGACACAGAGCATGGTCTTGCGACCAAAGCGATTTGGCCTTGCAGTCGATGGGCCAGCTTCGCCAGGTGATAACCATGATTTTTTTCGCTTGGGATTTTCGAAATAAATCCATTTTTCATCACCCGTTACTATTCGATGCAGAAATGACTTCCTTTCATACCTTTGAAGCAGAATTTCACTAACGATTTTTCGATTTTCCATTTGTCTGTCATTCAATTCATGTGGCACCCATCTCCCCATCTTTTGGATCTTTCCCATAGCTTGTAATCGTTCACAAATTGCTACTCGGCCCACATTCAACTTTTCTGCTAATTGTTTTTGAGTTTGTGTTGAGTCTTCATCCAATAGCTCCTGCAATTCCGCGTCAGGACGTTCTTTATCTTGAACGTTGAAATCACCACATTTGAATTGTCGAAACCACGTTTCACATGTTCTTATGGTTGGAGCATGCTCACCGTAAGTCTCTACTAGCAAACGATGACTTTCAGCGGCTTTTTTCTTTTGATGAAACAAGAAAAGTAATGCGTGCCGCAAATGCACGTTTTCAGGCACAAAACTCGACATTTTCAAAAAATTATAAATCTATAACGCTGTTATTTTGGCGGAACGTAACTTGTGTAGTTTTAAGGTTAATGTCAGTAGAATAAAATTACATATGTATCAAATCATAACATTTCATACTTATGGCCAGTGACATCTGCCGGAAAAACCGGAAAGGAATTACCGACACACCTGGTATGCACAATTTAAGGCAATTGGGACACAAAAACCACGTTAATTTGCGGTAGGTCCCAAGCCGTCAAGGGATCAAAGGTAATGAAAATGCAGACAAGCAGGCCAGAGAAGCAGCGAATATGTCCTTCATCTATCCTAAGCTCTACTGTGGTCTACAAAAGAGCCACATCAAATAAGTAATTAAAACATGGGAGGATAATCAAAAGACCTCGTACCGGGAAAATATTCCAGTACAAAAATAGGTGAAAGTAATCATATCAGGCTCGCCTAAAACAGCAAAAATTGGGCTATCGTTTAGCAAAGAGGATCTTAGGTTACTGGTGGGATTTCTGAGAGGTCTGCAACCCTAAAATATCACCTATTCAATTTAGGAAAAGCTGAAGATCAAATCTGTCCTCTATACTAAGATCTGGAGGCGGCAGAACACATTCTATGCAAATTTGTTGCGAACAGTCGCACTCGATAACAACATTTTGGTAAACCATTTCTAACATCTACTGAACTGAAAGTTTATCAAAAGCCTTCAGCTATTCTAACACGTATAAGAGCATTTTGTTATCAACGTCGCAGTGACTAAAGGCAGCCCAATAATACTAATACTAATGTACTACTTCTACTTTATCGATTTTCGTCAATTTAAATTTAATAAACGGTAAAAAAATGAGAGAAGTAACGCTTATTTGACGGTATTTGGGCCTACAATTTTGACTTTTTTTCTCGAAATCAAGAGTTAACGTAGAAAAACCTAAGCGCGCGTGTTCAAATAACCAAATTTCGCAAACGTTACGCGTAATTTGGCGTACGTATTTCCGTAATTGGTTCCGTACGTATCGATTCGTTTCTAAATAGAAATCAATGGCCAAGGAGAGAGCAACAGTCATTAACATAAAGAGTAAAGTTTACGTTAGCGTGCGATTGTAAGGAACATTGAACTCCTGAAAGGAATACGAGTTCGGAGCCGATTTACAGCAAAGTAAGTAGTAATCCTTTCCGAACGGCTCGGTTTCTGAACAGCTGAATCGGCGTCTGTATCTAAGGACGTATATTTGTGTTTGTTTTAGTGTACGTGTGTATAAGTATACGTATGCGTAGCCTGTGCGGTACTGAAAACATATGCGAGTCTAAGATTACAGCATTGAAACGGTTTGCGTGGCTAAATTTAAAATATTTCGCCGGATTTGTATTTCGGGCACGTAAGAGCCAGAGATCATAGCTTGTATATACTCGTATTTACTGGCTTTGGCGGAACAACGCTTCAGATTTGTCTCTTAGATTTACGTATTATTGTGACACATCGTTTGGTTGCGACTCTCATCCAAGTTTTGGGCGAAATGTCTCAGTCTTATTCGAAATATTATCTGATTATTGTCCGCTTTTATAATAGTTTTAACCCGTTTGGATTTCTATAAATCATTATTCGTAATCGGTCTTCTGAAAATGTGTGATATCGCCTTGGTTACATTTGATCTTGTAATCTCAGCCTTAAATATCTAGGACTAATAAAGTATGTGTGATTTAGACACGAAACCGGTCATTTACTTAAATTAAAGATGTTTGTGAGAATTAGTTTTTATTTATCTACTTTTCAATGACTATGAACTTACGCCGAGTCATCAATTTCAAAATATCTATTTCTTGTCAAAATAGGTTTTGCTTCTGTTAATCGTCGTTGGTATTTTCACAAAGTTTGTAATTTCTTTAAGTACATATTAGTATTTAAAGAAATTGCAAACTTTGTAGGAGTATTCCTCAATCATTTCTACACTAATAAAAAGATTTGCAAATCTGAGAGTAAATTGTTAACGTTGGGCACGTCTGAGTATTATTTCATAAAGACCAAGAGCAAAATAGATAGGTGCAGCAAAGAGAGATGTGGAAGAAATGGAAATTAAAAATGGGAGACGACTAATAGGGGATAAAAACAAGTGGAGATGGGTCTGAAACCAAGCTTGGGTCAACGTGTCCTCTAAAACTATTAGTATTTGGTTTTATCGATATAGTAATCCATGAAACATTTTGACGACAATCTTTCCTAAATTTCTCGAAAAAAATCTTCATCGCAAACAATTTAAGGCAACACCTAATAATACCCTTTGGACCTACTAACCAATAAAAAAATTGCCACGCAGGGATTTGATATTATTGTGGGAAGGATTTGAATAAAACGGATCCGAGTTCAGGATTAGGATGTCAATGTAAAGATTTCAAGATCAGCATATCAAGATCGGATTTCAGATATCGAAGATTAAGTATCTTGGTAAAAAATAAACTTAAAATGCAATTTTTAAACTCAATTTCTAAATTTCAAATCTAATATTCTGTTCAGAATTTGACAGATGAATTATGAATAGAATATTAGTATTCAGAATTCAGCCGTCGGTTAGGGATTAAATTAGGATTTTGTACTTTATTATTTTAAAAGAATTCAAAATTTGTAAAAGGAAATATCGAAATTTCATTTAAAATACAAACATTAACTCACACACTTAAAAAATTTATTTCTCATATTTCAATTTGCAAAAATAATTACATGCCACAATCGAGTTCAGAAAAAGAAACGTGGAATATTCAATTTCATGGTCATGCTATATAGGGTGTTCTCAAATTTGGGGTATCTATTTTAATTGGCTGTAGAACTATAAAGATAGATCACTTATCATTCGTGGAAACTTCTATGCTAAAGATCCCCCCAAATTGTTTATTTCACATCTTGTAAATATGGTTTCGCCAACACCTTAAACAAATTTAGTAAAATTTTGATTTCTGTAGCATTGCTGCCAAGGCTACTGACAAACTTGAACTCTTACAGAATAATCTTGGAGGTTATTCTTGGTTCATATGGATAAAATGTATTCTGCATGCCACTTTAGTTTGCGCTACTATATACCTGGTGCTCGGTGTTGGATCGATTTCTTTGTTTTTTTCGTAAGCTTTTCTGCCAGAAATCAAGGGCTAAGAAGTTGAGTTTATTCTCTTTTTGTATACATTTTCTTCGATGCCTTTCGATTTCTAGTGCTTTTTGCTATTCGTTTCCATTGTATCTGCCTTTCCTCTAGTTCTCCTATTACTTGGTCTTTCCATATTTTCCCATGCCTTCCTCTTTTTTTTTTCTTGTCCTCTTTTTTTAAAAACTATTTCTGTTGTCATTTCATCAGGAATTCGACAAATATGTCCAAACAACCTCATATTTTTTGATCGAAATTCCATTTTTTGTTCTTAATTTTTTGACTATAACTTTTTATATTTTATCTATTCTTGTTTTGTTCTCTATTTATCTTATAACCCCATTTCCGTAGCGTTAATTTTGTTAACGTTATAAGTAATTCTGTTAACGTTTTCTTCATACTCTCTCAGTTATTTCCGTTTCCTTCATCTTCCAATATCCCATCTTAAGTTATTTCACTTGCTTCTTAGCTGCTTTTATGTTTTTATCGAACACATACTTGTTTTCGACTTCGTCTTTTGTCCTTATTATATTCCTTTTTGCACCATTCTCTTTTCTATTATTTTCCATACGGTTATCCCTTTTATTCCATTAAAATGCAGTTTCCAAGTCCCAACATAAATTTAATTTTTTATTCTTTAGTACCCATTTTCTTTAGAATGAATACTAAATCTCGGGTCTGATTATGTGTGTATAATTTAGACTCACGAAAGCGGTTGCATACTTAAATTGTTAGGATATTTGTAAGAATTAGTATCTGCTTTTCAGTTACTATGAGCTCATTCCGAGTCATCAACATCAATATATCTACTTTTTGTTAAAATAACTTTTAACATTGCTAATCATCGTTGGTGTATTAACAGTTTGCAGCTTCTTTAAGTATATACATATTAGTATTCAGAACTTTTTAGTTTTAAAGTTGTTTAGTGGACTCTTTTTTTTAAACAAAATTCTTATTATATGTGCAAGCCGAAGATAAAACTCAAACGTTGCTATCTTCGTACGAGTTGGGAACTAAACAATAATCAACTCTTTGGATGTTCCCAGATGAACCGCAGTTTTCCGTTCACGAGGCACCTCCAAGAAAAAATTGTTTGCGAGAAGTCGTCAATGAAATCAGAAAAAGCAATCGACAGCGTCGGCTAATCTTCCATCGTTACAATGCCACCTCTCACACGGCAAACAAACAATTGCTTATTTGAAACGGAGAAACATCAAATTAATACCTCATTGCCTGTTTTCACCAGATTTGTTGCCCGACGACTTCTTTTTGTTCCTGAATGTCAAACCAAAAATGTATGGATGGTGATTTTTATCACGTCAAGAAGCTGTATAAGCCCCCAAAAAGCATGTGTTGGAGATATTACCTCTCTATTTGCACTCATTTATTTTTTCTTTCATTATATTTGTAAAAACATAAGAGGAATCTCTCGTAGGGATTTGGCGAAGAAAATTACAAGCGATTTTTCTTGGTAAGAATTTTTATCACTAGGCTTTTATGTGAAGCTTTCGAAAATGTTTCTTTTATTTCTATCACCACCTTATCGCATTTATTATATATTTTGGTTTCGTTGTTATTTCTTTTAATGATACTTGTGATGAAAAATCAAGGTGATTTCCGTTTCGATTTCAGGCGAGAGCGTGTAAACCCGTTAATTCGTTTAATTTTTCACGTTCAATGAACAGGAAGCCATACGCGAAAATAATTACGGGTGAGTCATTAGAAAAAAGGCATCTCAATCAACTTCATCGATTTCTGCTTAGTGTTTCCCGACAGATTTATTTTTATGATGGGAAGATTTATGCGAAATTTGTTTTCACAAATCGCTAAAGCACATAGAGGAAATTTGGATTCTTACCGCCGGTTTTACTTTGTATTAGCTATTATTGTTTGTAAAAGTTATAATTCGCCTTCCTCACTTACCAATGTAATGAGCTGCAAACAGTAAGGACATGAGACCTAAAAAAACATCGTTGTTTATTTACGGCGCGGCGAGTTTTACTGAGAAGCTCTAGCGTATTTGTCACGGCGTATTAATATTTTCCTCGTTGCTGCTTAATTTATGGGGAGACGCTTTTTGTCTTAATTTTGGTTGCATGTTGTAAATTTAAATCCGTAACAATATACATAATTGTCATTTTTGTTGATTTTAAAATTGTGGTTTGTTGAGTAAGATTTTATTTTTAAGCTGCAATATGGAAAAGGAAAAGAAATATGTATTACTATGCACAAAATACTTCATCAATGGTTGATGGTGAAGTGTAGGGCTTCTATTTAATTAGTCTAATGTGAAAGGACTCAAAATAATTTGCAGTACTACCTTTTTCTTTATTATAATCTCATTAGAAAACGCTAAAATATATTCAGTCGAACAACAAGAAATTGTAGGAGGTGTGTTCCTTAAAGTCAATTGCGGCAAATTCAAAGATAAGCCACAGAGTATGTCCAGCTAGTGCGTGTATGGAAAATAATTCCTTTCCTGTGTAACTTAAAGAAAGCATTTTCAAATTAAAGTATTCGGAGACAGCTGTTGCACTACATAAAATTATATTTAAGCATACAGGATGTTTAGTTTTCGGAGCGCACGGTACAAGTTCGGTTTTTTTTATGCATGTCAACTTTCACCGATATTCTATATACGCAACTATGTTGATTTTTGATAATATGAGCTTTTTGATGCTGTTTCTTTAACGGCCAGTATTTGAAGCGTCTTAAACGCTAGAGCAGTGACTCTAGTTTTATTCGGTTGAGTATTTCTTGGAGTTTTCGTCACTATAACCTCTATTTAGATCCCCAAAGCAGGAACACTTCTATCCCACACAAAGCAACTGTCTTTTACCAATACTCTATCGTGGAGACCTCATTGTGATTCGCTATGCGCAAACTATATTCCTTTCGCAATGCTATTGACGTAGATGTACTGCGTCTGTTTCAACCATTTTCAATCTAGACTAAGCTATGGAATTATCTTTTACGGTAACTCACCCTATGCCTCTTAGAATTTTTTGATGCGGTAACGAGCCCTTTGATGCATGATAGGAATAAAACCTCATGAATCTTGCCCTTCGCTGTTTGCTGAACTAAAAATTCTTCCATTAACCTGCCTATACATACCTGGGATTTGTATTTTGTTACATATGTATGTTACGTAGCAACAAAATAGATTTAAATACTCGCTCTGGTTACAGTCATGCAGTAAGGAATACTTCTATTTCACCTAAAAGAATTAATATCAGCCTCATTGAAAACAGTTTTTATTTTAGTGAAGTCATATAATAAATTACCTTTCTACATGATTAATTTAAGTTTAAGTAGTTTTAAGTTAGAATTAGAAAGAATATTGGATCTACGTTATTTCTATAGCGTTGAAGAATTCGTTAACGCAGCTGTAGGTTAATTTTATTTAAGCAACTTAAATTTATGTATATCTTTGTTGACCTAAACCAACTGTTTTAATAAACAATTATTGTTATTATTATTACCATATTCTTGCCAAAGTGCATAGATTGCTGTGATGAAATTTTGTTTTTCTAAAAATATTCACAAAAACAATCTATAGAATTTAGCTCACGTCTATAATTTCTACAAATATTCGAAGTTAACACCCTTTTCCTTTATACAAACTGATATGCGATTCCTTGTATTTTGTTGAATATTTACTAATATTTTATTAGTAATATGTAATTTTTGAAGAGTGCTGAAAAAATTTAGTGTATTGCTTTAAATGGACTAATTCGTTTTATGTTGAACTCTAATCAACATTTATCTGCTTATTTTCCCTTTTACTATTTATACGTGCTTGTTAACTTGCTAAACAATGTATGGTTGCTTCGAGGAAATGGTGGGATCGTATTGAAAAAGATTTCTCTATCTATTTCTAGAAAATTATACAGAATGTTCTATTTTAAAAAAATCAAACAGTATGAATCAAATATGATAAAGGTTTCGATGGGCATCTAGTAGACGGCAGTTAATTTAGTTTTTTTTTGATCCATTGCCCAAAACTCCAATAAAACTCAATGGAATAAATGTAAATCCCCACTTGCGTAAGACGTTTAAAATATGGACCGTTAAGGGAAGAGCGAAATTTGGCAAAAATTTCAAGTTACCTCAATTATCTGAATAATTGAGATAAATTAATATTAAACTTGTACCGTTTGTAGCGGAATATAAACACCCTGTATACTTCGGCATAATTTTATGTTGTACAGAACTTAACTTCAAATGTTCTTTTTCCCTAAATTGCTCAGGAAAGGAACTATCTTCCTTCCACGCATTAGATGGGCACGCTGCATATGCGTCAGAAAACTAAGAACAGGATCCATCAGGAAGCTGCATTATGGTTCAGATGGATGCAATATTCCTACGGTTTTTAAGCAAATGGATCTTCCTGGCGGCATTTGGAGAACAGGAAGAAGAGTTGAAGCTATTACATTATATTTTGCAACAAAAAAAATATTGTTGGACTGTGGTTTATCAACGATGAAATTGCAGCTTTGGAATCCTCAATTAGAGGAGTAAGTAGAAGGTTAGAAAAGTGAAACGCGGCTCATGGACTGGCAGTTTGTTTTCGTGCAGAAGAACGATTACTAATAATGGTCTTTGTTAAATATGGCCCGTAATTATTAGTAAACTCCTCAACGGCGCTTGGAATTTGACTCCATGAATCGCAAAAATGGACAGGCAAAAAGTTAAAAGACCGCCTTAATTTAATTCTTTATTGTTTTATTGTAAACATGTTAAAATGCTTCAGCTAAGGTGGCTGCATTAGTATTAGCAACTTCAAATTTTTGATTTTTCCGAATCATACTTTTCGATAGTTGTAGTTTCTGATGGGACACCTATATATTGCCAGTAGTAGAATGGATTTCTCCGTAAGATAAAATTGACTAGATTTTACTGTATTCTGCCTTTATTGAACCAAATGGAAACAAAAAAGAGTGAGTCTAGAATTTGTCTCTTCATCCGATGCAAAAAATTGTTGGATTAGCTACCGCTATCTTTAATAAATATATAATGACATATCTCTCTCCCATTCTCATTTTCATTCAAAGCGTTTTATAAACTTTAAATTCTACCACAGTCCGCAAGTTTTATTTTATTAATAAAACCTCAAGTTTTATTTTAACGTTTTTAGTTTTAATCGTTACTCTGCTTTGAAAAGGAAGCTTGCATAATTTGAATGTATTATCTTTGTAAGCGGACAACGATATAAGAAGGGCAATAAACATGAAGAAATCGTATTTCCACAGAAATTTTATGTTACATTTTCTTTTCGTTTTTACGCGCGTACAAATATTGATTTTTGGAAGTCTAAGTGCCTACCAATAAGAATATTCGCTGCAAAACACATTTCTTTCAACGTGTTTCGAGTAGTACTTTATATTTATGGCGCAAAATAACAAATAAGAACGGCGTTTGTGGTGCTTTTGTCTTGCGTAACGTGTCACGGTTTTATTGCAGATTTCAGCTAAACATATTTGATTTATAGTACGATTCGAATTCATATGGAACACTTTATAACACAATTACTGCTAAGCATAACATAACATAATGTTAGACGCATTCTTGGATTGGTTTAGATAACTTTGTTGCTACTAGACTACACTAAAGTCGAAAATCAAATAAATATTGCCACGTGTGATTTATGTTTGACTAGTTATGTGTTAGAGGCTTTTGATTTTTTCGTGAAAACTTAATTTTTTAGTAAAAACACACCATACGGAAAGGTACTAGTAAAGGTTTTAGAGGTTGCAATATGAACGTATGTTTCAGTTCGCGAAATACACTCAAAGATCTTTCCTCGCAATCTGAAAGATAAACCGGACATCAAGGAAAGGGAATTTATAAAATTGAATGCAGTGTCTGCGACAAAGCTTATATCGGTTGAACGAAAAGAGCGATAGGCACCAAATTCAATGAGCACATTAGGAGTTACAGATACGGTAGAGTAAAATCGTCAAGTGTAGCACAATACATGAACGAAACAGGGCATAATATTAAATTAGAAAACCTGAAATTGGTTAAGAACGTAACTTCACTGCGGGAATTAGACGCTTACGAAACTGTTTACATAAAAAGGAACACCAATTTGATGAATAGAGAGAACGGATCCTTTCGTTTATTTTTCAGTATCTTTCGCATGTTTTTGTTTTAGAGTGTGTAGGCGGCTGAAGGGGATGCTTATAAATAATACTTTTTTAAGAGTAGGGATAGAACAGGCATAATTCTTTTCCTACATCATTCAGTCATACAGTTAAAAATGAGGACCCACGCATCTACGAAACATCTGTATCGGATTTGTTGATTAAACTTGTATGGTGTGGAGTGTGCCGATACTTTAGTGTTGTTTGACATATTACCCGACAGTCCTTGCTATCATTATTATTATTTATATAACTCACTAACCTATTTTTTTTATATTAGTCAAGTCTTGTATGTCTGCTATTCAGAGATCGCGGTGCTAATTGTAAGAAATCTTTTCGTTATTATTTTTGTTTTTATTATTACGTTACGTTGTTGTTATTTGCTTTACTTTCCTTATTTTCTAATATACTCACCATACCTGATTCTTTTCGATTTCTTTGTCTGCGGGTATGGTAAGAGGCTTGTCTCCAATAAGGGGAGGTAAGAGCCTCGTCTCCATTAAGGGAGAGGGGGAAGTGGATTCGACAAAAGAAGGAAAAAAGCGTTTTTTATTACGACGTTATCTGATTACCCTTGTAGTATTAATGACAATCTAACACACGGCCTACTATTTGAAAGGGCACAAAGTAAGAAAGTTTTTAAAGTAATTTAAACATTGGAATTGTTTTATTTAGAAAGGAAAATAGCTCTACAAACTTGAGAAATATAAATTTTCTCTAACAAAAAAAAAAAACTAAAATTAACTAAAAGTTAAAATATCTTAAAGTACACTAGCCTTTAAAATGTAGTAAATGCGGTTTATATGGTTCCTAATGACCTCACCTGCCGGCTGTTTAAAACTTTACATCGCTCTTCCAAACATCCTGCCTTCCTTTTGAGAAGAAATATTCAGAAATAGGAGGTAAAAGCGTAATTTAATATATGCCTCCACTGAGAGTTCTGAATTGTATAAACTCATGTTTGCGTTATGTCCATGAACCCCACCGCTTTTCTTGTACGCTCTGTACTTTATGCTGATAAAAATGTTTATTAAATTGTAATTTAGGCGAAATGATCCTAGTGACATGGTATATAGCAATCAAAAAGAAGCTGGTGAAGTAAAATAAATGGAAAAACAAAAAGGAAAATTAAACAAGTATGTTTATGTCGCTGCTTTCTAAACGGTAGACATGTGTTTCTTGGCACCAGAGAGAGGGCGTTAAAAGATGTTAGATATGTTGCTTCGAATGTTGTGGTATTAACTGCAAGGCAAACTACGATACAAGGCGAAGTAAAAACACTCTCGGAACTACGTTGATGACGCTGGGTAGGCAAAAACGTGTCCGTAGGTAGCGTGTTTTTTCTCCTCTTGCAGTGGTTTTGCCGTAAATGATTCCATCAATACCACGAGGCAGTTAGAGAAGAAGAAGTGCAAAAAACGGTTCTTCTTTTTCTAATAAACGACGTGAAACCCAAATTAAAAAACCACAATCAATGAATATTTTCCAGCGTCTGAGCTAATATATACCCACTTCTGAATATGTGTATTTGTCATTTAAATATCAAAATAATTTCTGGATATGTCTATTACTAAAATGGTTAATTAAAAATATAAAAACAATATGAACCTTGGCATTTATTTAGGACCCATCACTGCGAAACCTCGATATGTGCGTGTTTTTACACGTATGACTTTGAATTAATTCCAGAATCAAAGGATCCTAATGTCCTTCTAATAAATAGTTTCCCCTCGAAATACAGCGAACCAACGTCATCAGTTCGTTAAAGTATTCTTGATATTAGCTTTACTAAGGCGGTAACAAAAATAAGCAGGCTTCCTCTTGAATTGTCCGAATATTATTCATAAATCTCCTTAAATACACACAGCCTTAGAACTGCACCGGAAACGGTCTCCTAACGAAACGGACCCGAACGATTTTTCTGTATGAAAACAAATACATCAAGTCAATTTCGCTAATACAGTCAGCGTCAGTAGATAGGCCTATACAACACTTCGAATAGGGAGGAAATATATTTTTATTAATGAACCTACCGCGCGTATACGATATTTGTATATGTATATGCATGTATATAATACATAGGAGAGCTAAATATCTAACGGATGAAGCAGCCCATCTATATAATTGACATGTGGTCGTTTATTTTAAACGGCCGGCTAGTTTTTTTTAGATGTTACAACGGTTTATTTTCGGTATGCTAGCGGCCGCGTTCCTTCTTGTATTAGAGAATGGAGCGCGTAATTCTTATAAAAATCGCGAAATAATTCATTCGCCGTGTTTATCGGATGCGACGCGACGCTAACGCGAGCCGAAACGTCGGCCGAAGATGGCAATGGAACATTTGCTTTCGGCGTAAGCGTCATGTAAGTAGTAGCTACGTATGCATGTACGAAACGTGTTGCCACCTTTTGTAAGATACAACGAACGTGTTAATATATTTACGATTTAGACCGAAACATTAATAAAGTTTCTTAATGCTCTTCGTCACTAATTTATCTGCGCACGGCAAGTGTATAGGATTTAAGGCCGTTGATGTTTTTTTTTTGTGCGTTAATTATGTTGTACGGTTGATTAATTTTACTTACTCACTTTTTTAATTTAGGTCACTAAATGTATTTCATACTATGGGATTAGTTAGCACGTAAAATATGAATCATATAGCTGTCTCATATTAAACCTCTTTTGTGCTTAAAATAAATGCCTAACCAATAAACAATCTACATTGGGAATTTCCAACATTTAACCTTTAAAAACAACACATTAGAAAATGTCTAGAAATAATAACCAACAAGCAACACTAAAATAGCTTTCTCATGGTGTTAATGGAATCACTCACTGCAAAAGCAATGTGAGAAGAGATAAAAGTGCAGTAGCCCACGAACATGTTCTTGTTTACCTGTCGTCATCAGTATGGCTCTGAGCGTGTTCTTTCTCCTCCTCACACCTCTATTTGTCTCACTTTCCATCGAAACCACGAGCCCTTTAGTGTCAAGAAATACATGACTGCTGTTTAGAAAGCAGCGACAAAACC
Organism: Marronus borbonicus; assembly: GCA_902655005.2. Classification (NCBI taxonomy): domain Eukaryota; kingdom Metazoa; phylum Arthropoda; class Insecta; order Coleoptera; family Scarabaeidae; genus Marronus; species Marronus borbonicus. The sequence goes on along the minus strand of LR737391.1, from coordinate 147,834 downwards.
GGGTACTGTTCCCCTGCTCACGTCATCTCGTGTTAAGTAGTTCAAGAACTGTTCAATCGATGTATTGGGCTAATATGATTTTCTCTCTTCACATTGCTTTCGCCGCGAGGGATTCCATCAATACCATGAGGAAGCTATCATTAGCATTATTTTTGGTTTACAAAGTAACTGAAAAGGTTCAGCAATAGGCAATATCTACATTTCATTCTTTACAGGGAAAATTATTTTTCAACTAGTGAAACAAGCAGCAAAGGTACACTAGGGTGGTTATATGTAATTTTTCAAAAGTTAACATTTTGCTGTTTCCAGCCCCTTATCTTGTTCCAATGAACAAAAGAAAAACGAGCTGTGCAAAATCCCGGTTCAACTAAAGACAACTGCTAAGCGACCCTCGAAGCTTGAACGTAGCATAAAAAAAATCTATCCAGGCAACCCCAGCAATTGTTCAAAAACACTGAATTCCTGAAATAACATGAAAAATTTAAGATATAATAACATGCATAACTTATATAAGGGAAACGCTTGTTAAGTTACAACCATAATTTCTGTAGATTCCTAACAGAGGCTTTAGTAGCAGTTGGGTACTCTTCGGCAACAGTCTGTAAAACACATTGTTGCTCAATTTCATTTGTTGTGAGAATTTTGAATGGGTTTGACACCTTTCTACACAACGTCATTCACATTGGCTGTCTTCCTAAGTTTTTCAGCTCCACTTTTGTAACCAGAATCATTCATTCATGTTGAAGGGTCTTTGTTGAGGAAATCGATGCTGATAGAAAATTTCGTGAACTATTTGCTCTTCTGTCGTGCAGCAGCTTTTGCAATCCTCGTTCATCTATTAACCACATCTTCTTTCTTATAAAGAGTAGGCATGTTGTTTTTGTCTGAAACGGTTTTGAACAATGTAAGAAGAAAAGTTCAACGTTGGTCCATTTATTCCAAACGTACGGATTAGATGAACCACCTTCAAATTCTAAAAAATGCCGTTAGAAATAAAGCAAAACTGAGGTTATACGGATCTATTATACAGGGTGAGTTGCAAAGAACGAACTCAAGGAGTGTATTGATTTCTTTTTCGATTTCCATTTATTTTGGAATTATAACGTAATTAAATAGTTTTAACCAGCGTCCTAGTAAATGGCAGAGTCTTTCAAGTTACAAAAATGTGAAACTGTTATTGCAAAAGTGCAGGTTGATCAATTGAAACACTGCATGTACATAAACGTAAAGTTGATTGCGTAGCTTAGGATTTAGCAAGTATTGTTATTTTTGTACTTACATGATGCTGGAATTAGTTCCATTAATTAAAACTTTCATTAAAAGTAAAATTTATAACACATATACACATTGCCTAATTTCTATAGACTGTAAACAAATGGTTTCCAATACTGCTTTTCATGGGACTCTTTGTATGCATTAAATTTGGGAATTGATTGTTTAGTGTGTTTTGAAATTAAATAATTGCCTTCATTAAAAATCAAATGTACCGAATAGTCTTGTCTAACGACTATTCTATAGGTTACAGGTTACTAACATACCAGTTGCTTCGTGTAAAGTCATTATGCTAACTCTGCCTAAATTCTACAATTTTATGATTAGCTACTTAAAGGTGTCTCATATTTCCTTAAAGAAAATCACACTCACGCCTACATAATACTTCAAACTAACTCTTAATAGATCTCGTATCGTTGTCTTGCTTCCAAAAATTGCCATACGGAAGGAAGCCAAGTGAACGATCAAGTATAGTAAACAAACGGAGGGGGACGTCACTTACCGAAATTGAAATGATCTTGTTTCGTTTTCAAATCGGAGCGGCACCGTGTTTAATCCCTTTCATTGCAAAGATGTCAGCGGCGAGGACGTAAATGAGGATCTTTGTAGGCGATCTTCAACGAGAGCACGGTAAATTCAGCGTGGATTCTATTTCTGTAATTACCGAATTCTAAGAATATCCGGAAGACATGCATCAGATGTGGTCGGGCTTATAAGTCTGGAGATTTCAGAGCGTGATTTTGGAAATGGTAAATGATTCAACTTAAATTGGTGGATGTAATTTTTGGAGTGTATTTACTCTACAAGCGCAGCACGCATCAAGTTATCGTCGTATTAATTGCCAGGGCTCTATCAAAACATTTTTTAGGCACGTGAAGCACGCCAGCCACTCGTTGGTTCTTCTTGAACTTCTGGCGAGTTATTTAAAAACATCTTTAAAAGTCTTCCTAGAATGCAGTGCTATTGAATAAATGCATACTAACGCGAGGAATAAAGAAACACGTTTCCAGATGTTTCGCAACAGGAAAACACAACGTATCACAAAGGAATGCGTTTAAATTTATTGGAGATAACTCTCTTGGTCAAAAAAATAAATCGTTACTAAAGTTGCTTTATAACATACCGTACAACTTTTTGTAATTACAGCAGTCGCAAAGTTTTCATCATTAACTTTAATTTAGGAGAATTGCGAATTGCAGTTGAGGAAACAGGAAAACTGCTCTAAAATGTGATATTGCAATCATGTGCATTCTGTTACACAATTTTTAATTGTCGAAGAGCAACGAAACTTTATACGAGAACGAAAGCTGTATGTACCTACAAGGTGACTATTGTTTATTGTAAAACAAAAGAATTATTGAGCATTTATTATTGCTGTAAACTTTACTCGATCGCAGCTTAGGATAGCGAAAGGATACGTTATTCACTCAAATGGATTAATCTATTAACTATTTAGAGTTTGAATGACAAATGCTACTAAATTAAGCAATTTAATATTTAAATAGTAAGAAATGGACACCCATCTTGTTTCCTATTAATAGTTCTAAACTATCTCTGTGTAAACGTTCCTACATCATCTATTAGGTCAAGTGATGATCATTATTGCTTCTACCGGTTCCATATATTCCTCTAATTAATTTCTCTTATTCCTTTGACTGCATGACATTACGTTTAATGTACTACTTAGTTTTCCATGTTATTTATTTTTCCGAGAACGTCGAAACCTAAAACAAAATGCGGGAGTTAACCCTTTACTCGTACTTGTTCTATTTTTGATACGCACAAATAGATCACAGCAGCTAGCGGTTCTCTTTGCTTTACTGCGTTACCTAATAAAGCATTAAAAAATTATGGAAGTTATTTGTTTTTGTTTTTAAATTTCAATTTGAATATTATTTATTTGCATACTTATTTCTCTTTATTTCATAAAGAAATTTTAAATAATTTTTTTGTACCAAAAATGCTTCGTTTAGAAACTTTTTGCTGTTGCATGCAGAAACAAAAGACTTGCTTTAACACACGGATAGATTTATTCATTTTTAGTAATTAATAAAAATGGGAGCGACACAAACACAACTGTAGAGTTTTTCTAATGTTCGGGTCTCTGCAATATTAAAACAATCACAAAAGAAGGACGCTTATATCGCATATCAGGTAGTTACAAATTGCTTTACGTGTGCAAGCATGTGCATTGACGAAATTAAGCATTTCGTCACTGAACACTTTTGGGGTTAAAGGTGGTAGTTTAGGTGTGTATAGTGAAGTGTAGCGAGGATGATAGTGAATTCCTCGTGCGTATACAAAAAAAGAAAACTTACGTACGGCCTCAATACTCTAGCATTTAATATGCTACAAGCAGCAGGGTAGTACCCTTTAGGTCAAATTGTTGCCAGTGTGGATACTGGGTCTTATCACTGCGAACTAGACGAACCAAATGCTAAAGAATGCGGAGGAAACGTGCATAGTTCGTAAAGACAAAAGATATCGATCTCAGCTTTCAGGAGGAACTGTGATTTTTTTCGCCAAACCTAGGTGGCAGGTCGATAGAGTTGGTAAAGTGGGCGCTACCTAGATCTTGTAGCAAAGCATTGGTAATGACCAAATTCAATTGTAGATATTTGTGAGATTTAGTTTTTCATTTGCCTATTTCTATATTTATTTTTTTTTAAACACACCCAACCTCAGACGAATTTTCAACGTTCCTTCTCAAATAAACAACACTTTTGTCCATCCATTTAGCCAACATGAATTGACATGCAATCCACGCTTAAGTTGTTTATCTGTTTCGAAATTCTTTGGCATGTTCTTTCGCGATTTTCTAATTGTTGCATACATTTTACCATTTCGTATACTCCCAGTAAAGAAATTGATGTATAAAAGTTGTCACAGCATACACAGTAACTTTTTCGCCAACCAAGTTACATATAAGATCTTTAACCATTCTTGGTCCTAGTTATCCTTTAATCGTATTGTCGACTTTGTTGGTATAAATTTGAAGCTGATCAGTATAGCCAACCTTGCCCTTACCCATACTTTATATTTCCATTTCAAGGGTTTCAGGAATTTTATAACGGAAAGAAAAGTTTTCTAATAACGTATTCCAAAACGACCGAAATTTGTACAATTTGCGAAATAAAGCTTCATCTCGGGTTGGTTGAAGTGTGTTATCCTTTAAGTGAAAGTTTCCTAAAAGCCAATTAACTCTACTTCGTGACATTAGCGATGAAATGTACGAATTTTATAGTTCAGTCAAAGAATAGTAATAATAGCGATAGCTGGGAAGGCGTTTGCTTTCATCATTGATAGACCATGGAGTTTCTTCGACATGGTCGGACTAAAACTTTTCTGTTTTTGGGTGGCATAAGGGTGCGTTTGAAATGTGTTCCAATAACTTGGTCAGATACCAGATACTTGAAAATATCAACAGGTTTTGCTAAGTCTTCTGGAATATTTTTTAGTCCAAAGTCACATTCATATAATTATTGTTAGAAGATTGAATCCGCCTTTTCGTCCACAAATAGGGAATACCGCCGGTTTCGTCGTATTCTTCATCGTGTTCTTCCATTACATTATTGACGACTACTAAATCGTCAGATATTTCATCGATTTGCGTGCAATTTGTGCTTACTGCCTCTTGATCTTCAGAATCCTTGGCACCCTAATCATCAATAGATTCTCCATCTGAAGGAAGGATCGCAAATAGCAATCTTCAGCATTTGAATTTTTTAGAATTCTCTGTCGCTCAATTTTTTTCTAAAATTATAGATAATTGAAATAATCTCATTTAATTCTATTTGCAGGTTTAAATTACCAAATGCAGTACAATACGTATCTGCGATTTTTCCCAGAATTAACTTTTATAGCCAAAAATTTTTATAAACAAACACTAAACATGGACATGTCTCAAAGCAGCATACTCTATAACGAATACTAAGAAAACTTCCAATAACATTTACTATATATTTTATACAATTATATTCAACGGATGTCATCATAGCTGCTGTGCACTATTACTACCGTAGTATCCACGAAAAATTGTAAAGCAGGTTTGAAATAAATATGTGAAAATGAAGTAAACTTGAAGTGCGTATGTAGTCCCAGACTAATTTCGACTATGTTCGTCCAGAAACTAGTGCCCTTACCACTTCTTGACTTTCTGAATAAGTAGAAACGAATCAGTAATTAGTCTCTTACCTGCCCTTTCTACATTGCATATACCACAGCACTGCTGAGGGAAACACATATATTTAACGGTTACCTACCCTATTCAATAATTTATGACCTCGAACGATCGTTAAGTATTTGGCAGAAAATCTGTTTTAATTTCACCTAATCAGATGTTAGTAACATTTCCAACAAAAATTAATATTTCACGCGACGTAAACATTATGACAGTTCGCGTGTAAAACCCATCGATTATACGAGATATTAATGAGCCATGTATCTTTTAGTGATAACATAAATATAAATCACGGAAAGCCAATTTTCATATTTACGCGTCTTGTCAAATCGTTAAATGTAGGTCAATGGTTAGACTGTATGTATGCAAAGCAGCTTGTTAGTATTTTCTTAATAGTGGGCGCGTTCTTCCACTCCGCACAACATATAGATTCATATACATACACATAGATTCGCTACGTGTAACGTGCTAAAAATTCAGTTTGGAATTATTTTAATGTAAATATTATCGGAAATGTTTATTCAAGGTGTCCCAAACATCTAAATGAATCGTGTTTTCATTGCATCTATGTAATTTTTCCGCCGCGACGAAAAGAGAATGCCAATCGGACTTAGAGGCTGGTATCGAGCATCTATCGAAATGGTGGAATAATTCGCTGGGCAATAGATTTAGTCTGTGTTACGGAACGAAACGGTTCACTCTGAAGGACTTCGGGGAAGGATCTGTGAAATGGAAAGGTCTGCCCATAAAACCAGATGGGAAATCTTTATAGTACGGTTACTAGTGTCTCTTGGATGTAGGATAAATAAATTTAAATAAGGTATTTAGATCAAATAAGCGTTACATCGCATATGCCAACATCAACCCTTTGACCCCTTCAGATTCTGTGCATATACATAAGATTTGTTATCACGTAATTAACATACAGTAGGTTCGAATCTCACTTGAATCCTGTAATGCACATCCTTTTACATTGTTCTTACACATATTGCACTATTTGTAAACGCAAAATTATCCTGAAATTTCAGGCACCAGATATGTCCTTCTTTTGTCAATTTACATCAGATGCTTTTTTAATATTCTTTTTTTACGGACAATATTAAATCAGGTGAAAGGGTTAATGTAGAATCTATTTATTCAATATGCTCCAATATTTTGGAATTGTAGAATTGTGTTTACTCTGTAAATGGTAGGGCAACATTTTCAGATCATGCAATAGACACCATAAGCTATCTCTTAAAAATATTTTTGAGATCTATGGTGATTAATAAGTGGTTTCAGCATCTAGAAATAAAGCAACGCAATACGGTTTCCATATGTCTATTTCCAATAGATGCAAGTACATTTTAGGATAACTTTTTACGGGCTTAAATTGCATACTTGCGTCTATCTAAACATATGATATTAAAACGCTTTCGCAATATACACAGTGTTGACTATGGAACACCAAACTCTACCAAATTCAAACATTACAAGAGTCATTTTCTTAAGTGGTAGCACATATTTCTGCTGTATCCGCCGCACACGAAATTTATAACTCTAACATTTCGCGACTCTTGCATTTGCACATTACATCCAAACGGTTTCTGATGTTAGTATTGTTCGGTTGCTGTACTTACATCGAAAAAAGTATATGCTTAACATAAGAATATATCGTAGTCTTTGATATAATTCAAAACGTAGTATTTATCTATTTACGGTCCCCGCTAAATGAAAGGAAAAACGTGCAACATTTTCGAAAATGTCTACATTAGTATCTCCCATCCTATACAGCATAGCAGTATTTGCAAAAATATATTTTATGTAGGATACGTGCAACCACAACTCAAACACTACGTTTTGCAATGCACTTTTTCATACGTAACAGCAATAAAGACCTAAAATAAAGTTGCTATTCGTTACTGAGTAGTCATAGCCGCACAACTGGCGGTGGAGGAAAGTATTCGTTAACTTTTTGAGAGCAATTAGCAGTCGGTACAGTTCGTTGTACCGAAAAACAGTTACTTGTTGCTAATACCCAAATCTTTCCAGTACCTATTCGACTTCTATTCGTATAATAATAATAAACAAGTAAACAGATAAATAAACAAGTTATCAACATGTTGCTCTGTGTCTCCCGGTTTGAAGAACAATGCTGTTAGTCGTCTGCTGCGCTGTCTTCTTCTTGCGAAAAGGGAGGACTAATTGCTTTTGCTTAAATGTATAAAATAGTTGCTTACAGTACGTAGGTTTAAAAAAATTGAAGCAGTTCCCTTCATTATAAAATAAAAAATATAAAAAAAAAGTGAGGTTTCCTCCTTGTTTATATAAACAAAAATGTGCATGTACTGTAGTACTATATAAATTTATATATATATAATTTTTGTATAATGTGGTTAGTTTCCTCACTTGTTTCTGTTTTTGTGGTACTTCTATGTACTTTTGTATAAATGTGTCTTAGTATATATAATTTCGTAGCGCATATTTGTAATCTGCCTTAAATTCGCAACGTTTGTATTTGAATGTAATTGTAAACGCATCATGCGAGGCATTTTGCTACCTTAATGCGTTTTCAGTATCAGTAACGTTTATTTGTATATTAAATTCGCAACGTTTGCAATAACGTTGCATGTCTTATGTATTATTAGGGCCACCATCAAACCCTATAAAAGCTCGAACGTCCGGTTTTAGAGAGACAGTAGTTAAGACGGCTACCCAGACGTTCTCGTATTAGAATCTATGCTGTGCTTCGTATGTATGCGTCTCCCCATAGAAGCGGAAAAGTTATGAACCACAGATAGTGCGGGTCTGAATGCTGCATGACAAACAAGCGAAGGAACGACGACTGGCAAACGTTGAATTTCGTAACGCTCGTTTTCCGACAAAGTGTGGATACTTAAAAATTCTTAGCTCTGGCATAGGTATTGCACACCGATGAGGCTGCTATCTCTAGAAGAGCTATTATTGATTACCAATAATAATCACATAATAATAGCAAGAACGACATAGAAGGAGAAAGGTCAATTTGATGAAGAACTACATGAACCATAAACAAAAATTAGCATCCTTTAAAGATAGAGTAATATTTCTGTACTAGTGTCGTAGGAAGGTAGTTGTGCTCAATGTTTCTTTCAACAATAAATAAAGAATATTTACAATTTTCCACACACTCTCAACAGACGCAATGTTTGTACTTTGGAACGTATTTCTAGTTAGGTAACCAATCTTCTTATTTTGTTTATTAACGATACCTATAACATTATCAGGATTATTGAAAGGATTTCAGTAATTTAGAATTTCAATTACACAATTTACTTCGTTTACTTCGCCATAGATCCAATAAGCTTTTTAATAAAATAAAACATATATCGTCATACTATTAAATTAAATAAACTCAACAACCCATCATTAGTTTGTACTGAGAATAATGATCCAAGTGGTATGTCAACATCTTTAATATTAACTTACCGGATAACATAAAGAATTTTTTAACTCTTGGTCTGAAATTCAGCTTACCTATTTCTTTTAAAGACATAAATTTACAAAAATTACTAGCTGAAATTGAACATGTTTCACAGTATGTGCCACCTAAAGAGATGGACGTGCTTAGATCCAAGGCTACTTACGTTGTTACTAATTATTCTTCATTCCAGCTTCCGACCACGTCACTCCTCGTCAATAGAGAAAGAGATAAAAAGATTTTTTAAAGATAACGCTGACCTTTTATTTGCTAACGCTAAATATTGTGACATCCAAAATGTATTTTGAGCGAATTTCTTGAGGAACGACCTTTGACGTTGCCCTCAATGTAGAAGTAATTAAGAATACGTAGCGTTAAAGGTTGTTGCTGTTCTTCCAGCTTTTCGTTTTTTTTTTCACTTGGAGAACAAAGAATTTTCGCTCGCTAGGAACCAAGAGACGTTAACCTCGACTTCGCACGTCTTCAGCGAATAACAATTGGCACCCGCAGTAAATTTTTCATTGCCTCCTTTCAACTTTGAAGTCTTTATACATATTCATACACAAATAGCAGATTCGCACACATTACATCGTCGAAAGCGATAAATCATTATCAAATGCGTAAGACACAGATTTTAGTGTCGAAAAAAATTTTATTGTTTCCTAAACATTTACGTTTTGCGACCCGAAATATCGAATATCGCAGTTTCCTACGTGGAATTCGACCTTTTAACGAGGGAATTTTTGAAGTCGAACCTTTCTTTCGTTTTATCTCCGCTTTGAGCGGTCTCGAACTGTAAAACTGGAGCGATGAAAGATGATAACGATATGACTTTACGTTTTGAAGTATAATGTAGCCGTAAAGTATCGAGTTGTTATCAATGTTGTTGTGGAAATTTATAGCAGAGGGTGCGTTTGGGAGTGAGCAGATGTTGCCTCGTAATTTAATCGGTAAATATAATAGAAGTGTTTTTTTTTGTACGTACATGTAGTTATATAAAAAATTTTTAATTAGAAAAAATTCGGGTTACAAAGCAATATCTAACAAGAGAGAACAAAGGTAAATACATGTATGATGTTTAATGATAACAATAATAATAATTTATAATAATTACTAGCCAACACTTATTGAAAATTAATTTTGTATTGAGCTTACAAAATTACAATATACAACAATATAACTTACAAACAAAATACTCTCACAATGAGGAAACTCACGATTTATTTAATTAATCCTTTTCTACCTGTCAGCGTAAAGCTTTGTTGGAGCCTTGTAATACATCTAAATTCCTGTTATAATGGTTCACAAAGGATGCTACTATTATCTCGTTGATATGTGGAAATATACAACTATTGTCGAAATATGTAATCAAATAACCATCGTTATTGCAAACTATCGATGGCTGATTAGCGGTTTATAATAGGAGAGTTATGGAATTTTTCTCACAATGTACAGAAATCTATTTTTACGTACGGTTAACATGAAGAAACTTGACGATCAGATTATGGTCGTAAAACTAATTAAAATTGCAAAAATAAATGCTCGACTTTCTAGTAAACGCGTGGGATTTTTTTCGTGGTCATTTAAAATGGTTAAAAGTGTATGTGGGCCAAGGTTTATTAGGCCTTAGTGGAAAAAGATACTTTTTCTTACGACTTGCGGTTTATTTTGTCCCGAGTGTGAGTATTATGTGTCAAAGTTTTCGCATCTATTCTGTGCCTCTGAAGATAGAACCCGTCCGTCCTGAATGCGTGAGATGTCTTTGATGTTAGCCGTGAATTTATACCTCAGAAATTAGGAATTTATATTGGACTGAATGTGTTTAGAAGTGCCGTTAAACAAACTGTTCACAAAGGTGTGACGTACCATGTTTACGTTCAAATATCCCAATGTTTTCTACGAGGTTTTATTTAAAATTTCCGAGAATTTATTTTACACTCTAGCTTCTGCCGTTACCTTTTGTATGTATGCTACGATCTCCGAGATTTTCCCATTTCTGAAAGCCCTCCTGGAACTCAATAGAATCAACTCAAAACGGCCCTCTTCCAAGCTGATTTTCATTTTAAGAAAGAAGTAGAAGTCGCGAGGTCGCTAGGTCAGAAGAGTAGGATGGGGATCGTTGTTGTATTGTGTATTGTCAGAAATTCCTTCACAATGAGTCAGGTGTATATGCGGGTGCGTTGCCATGGCGGAGTATTTATTCTTCCAAAACTCGGGTCATTTGCGCCGCACATTTTTTATTAGTCTCTTTAAAACTTTCCGTTGACGTCTGACCATATGGAATTAACTCCTTCTGCACAGTTACTCGAATATCGAACAAAAATCATCAGCATCGACTTGATGTTATTGCGAACTTGAAGCACTTTTTCGACTTCGGAGAGGATGGCGTCTTCCATTGTGAAGATTGCTGCATAGACCCACGATTTGTCACCTATAATGACTCTGGAGGTTTGGACCATCTCGAACAGTTCCTTGTGGCTCAGTGCCATCTGAATCAGGTCTCATTAGTCGCTGTTAAGAAGGCGAGGACAAACTTCGCCACAATTCGTCTATTGTTCAGCTCGTAGGTAAGACGTATATACGTTGTTCCGTACGGCAGTACAGATCTTCCACAATCATCGTAAATTGTCTGCCTTCTATGTTCGTGTCTGTGAATTACTCCACACACTTTCGTTGCTACATCCTCTATATAGCCTCGACCTTTTTTAGGACGTTTGTACCAGTTAAATGTTCCTGTTTGACTCAAGACACTCTCGCCAAAACCCTTCTTCAAAATGCGACGAGTTTCAGCTGCAGTTTCCTTGAGTTTCAAACAGAATTTGATGCAAATCCTGCTCCTTTTGTCAGCCATTTGAAAATGCACAGAAATAATTCTTATACCTCTGTGCGTTAGTTTCAATAAGGCGCTATTTAGGGCATTTAACGCTACATGATCTGTAAAAAAATCTCACCAGCAATCTAAAGTCCCCTTTGTTGAACGATTGCGCTACTTTTGCTTTTCTTGGCTAGCCTGATAGAAGTGCTTTCACCTGTTTTTGTCCTGAAATACCTTCCTAGTATGAGGCCTTCTAATTATCCTCCAATGCCTTTACTATTTGTCTCATGTGGACCTTTGAAGTCCATAAAAGGGGTTGGTATCAATGGAAGACATGTTGCTGCTACTTTGGCCAGCTTATCTACCTTTCCATTTCCTTCGATTCCTTAGCGGCTTGGGTCTCACTGCAAGATAACGTGGTTATTGCAATCCAATTGCCTTAGGTTGCACATACATTCGTATATCGGGTCAAAGGAACGGGGATTAGCAACCGGTTGGGGAATGGGGCGCAGGATATCGCTTCCAACGTATCCGGGTTGCGTGAATATTTTTGAAGACGTTCGATACCTACTGCAGTTTACTAATGAACAAACACCATGAGCCGATGATATAACCAAGCATTTTGGATGTGACTGTACAGAGAATTGCAATGAGTTCTGAGAACGTGAGTTTTGGTGGTCACAAGTTTAGTCGAAGGTTATAGCATTGAAATTTGTGCTGTACGATATAATTGCAGATCTGATTGAAGTTATTTGTGAGATACCAACCGCCAATTTTATTTGTAGGTCTTCTTGGATGATGAAAAAATATTCTAGATCAGAGATGTACGAGGCAGTTCACAATGTTTTTATCGCCGATCATGTATAGATTCTAAATTTGAACAGCTGGGTATATAGTTTTTAAGCTGATTCAATCAAATAATAATCACTCAATAGGTTGCATTAACCCCGAAAGTTTATATGTATCGTTTTTTTAGAGTAACGGGATCTATATAGTTACTATTTAAACATAAATTCAATTTAATTTCCGACACTTAGGTAATCATAGCGAAAAGTTTTACACGAAAGAAAATGAATATTTATATAAAAAAATCGACAATCGCTTATTTATTATAGCCAGTATTTATAATATTATGACTTTATTCGAAAATAAAAATGCCTTCAAGCTAAACAAAATGCTTAACGACGATTAACATATTAGTCATTCTCTTATGGTGGAATGATGTTAGAACAAGTGCCAGAACAAGCAAACAAACTAATTTAGCATACTTATATACACGTTTCGAACGTTATCTTCACCGTTATATTCCTGACTACAGAATAATAATTGTCCCCACAAATAATGTTGAAAATTTATTTGTGTTGTTAGTTTTAGCTATTAACGATATCTTTACGGTTTCTTGCTAATATTAGACCTTGAAATATTCTACATTTTAACGTAAAATATTGTTTCAGGCCTTATTATTCTACACACCACGTTGGCTATGGAAATCATGGGAGGGTGGCAAAATACACGCCCTAATGATGGACTTAGACATTGGAATCTGCTCGGAGACCGAGAAAAAATTGAAAAAAAGACTAATGTTGGATTATCTGTGCGAAAACTTCCAGTATCATAATTGGTGGGCGTACAAGTATATTATATGCGAGGCCTTGGCCCTTGTCAATGTTATAGGTAAAGTATTGTTATTAATAGTAATAAAAATAATAGTGTTACGTATATTAATGTGTAAGCACTAATTTACTCTCATGTCAAAGGTAGGTACTATTAATTTTAAGTCGTTAACTAATTTTAGGGTATTAAACATAAATAAACATAAAACTAGAACTGGAAAAAAACATAAAATGCACTAACCCAAGATAACATAACTATTTAGGTCCAATAATTATAAATAATCTCAATCCAGTAACGTGTACTTTGGTGCAATACAACAGACACATCGCATCGCTATACTCCATATCGCAGAAACCACTAGGTCACTTTATAAAAGAATTTCTGGAATAGTTTCTCTATCAGAATCTGGTCAAATACACATAAATACAAGTAATTCTACAAAAAAAAAATTAAATCACGTGAATCAAATATGGCTGCGATTTCGGTGACCAGCTTGTAGAAAATCGATGTATGATCAAAAGCTCTGAATTGAACAAAATCTTAATTGCGGCTCTAGCGTGTAAAGTATTTAAGACGTCGGGTGTTAAAGAAACAGCGGCAACTAAGCTAGATAGATAAAGGGAATATTAAAAAAATTATAGAATAACTTCTGTCGGACCAGTTTACTTGAATATAATTGCATATTTTTTATTTGAAAACTCCCACGCACGCGATAAGTGGACACGCTGTACATAACTGTTTTAGTGCAGACTGTTTTGGTGTTTATTATACGTAGTTGTTTTCAATAAATGAAGAACATTTATTGCTGGATGAATTTTATATATTGTATATGTATAAGGGATAGCCTTATACGCGAATGTGTTACCTCATTTCCTTCGCTTCTTCTCACTTTAGTCTGCGTTGCTTTAGTTCCTTGGTCTATCTAAAGGAAAATAGCATCTCGATCTCAGACCATTTCTGATAACGTGCTAAGAATTTCATTCATCGAGTGACGTTTTCGTGGTTATTTTAAATGAAATGAAATTTTGAATTGCTTGTCATCCTGATTCGCGGTAGTTCAATTTCAACATAATCGCGTTCCATTTAAACAAAACTTCCGTTCAATACGAATTTTTCTTTTTTGGGCTGGCCTTGCGCATATCAAGATAACATTTTAGATTGTGACACTAATCTTTGATTTTTGTATTGAGAGTCTTTTGTATTACCAATATTAGAGATGCTTTCTAAAAATTCTTCTTTGTTTTATTTTTCTTTGTTGTCCGTTGTTTTTGTTGGCGATTTAAATGTGAATTTTGATTCTAACAAAGGGCGTTGTATACGTGTTGTTAGGTCTTCTTTTAATTTGATTGATTACGTCAAGTGCCTACGTGAGTAGAGGGTACAGGCACAGCTACGATTAATAAGGTACCCACAAACTTACTGAATATGTAAAATGTTTATTGTATGGACAGTGCAATATCTGATCACAGAATCATGTTCATTTCTCTATCAATATTAAATTCAAATGTCAATTTCAGTTGTGAACATTTTAAGAGAGCTTTCAGTGATAGAAAATTTTTAAATTTCATGAATATGCTTGTTGCTGTGTATTGGGAAACAATCTATGATTCTAAAGATGTAGTGCTTTCGATTACTTTTATGCTTTTATGGGATGCTTTAAAAAAAAATTTCCATTAACGAAAAAAGCTGTCAATCAGAATAGTTATAAATCTAAACGGGTTACTACGGGACAGAGCGGTCTTGTATTGATTTACAGATTTGTTTGTGCTCCAAAAGGGTTACCCTGCTTTTCTCAAATTACTATAAATAATTAGCTAACAAACAACAATGTAATCATCTCCGCTACTGTATATGCTATGTCGTATGATGAAAGTGAAATACATGAATTATTTAATAAAATAAAAAGTAAATTTACTGCAGGTCCTATTGGTGTACCGTCCAAGAAAGTAGGAAAAGGGTTCTAAATCTAATATAAAAAATTATTGTCCACTAACAATTGTAATGTTGAGCAAACCACTTGGACACTTAAATAAAAATAATATTTTATCTAAAAATGAACCTCGGTTATCATTCGACATTAAACCACAATCGAAGTCTTCTACTAACTTATAATTAATGGCTTAAATTCGAAAGAATTTCCGCCATCTTTCCATTTTTATGGACTTTCACTTCCACTACTTGAATATTTGTTTTTATTTAAACATTCCCCCATTTAGTCTTACTAGTTAATTATAAGTGCAAAACAACTTACTTTTTGTAGACAGTATTATTTGACGATAAGGTTTCTATGTGTTCTATGAAATACAATCAATATCTCGCAGCTAAATTCTCTTTCAATTTTCAGGGCAAATGTTCCTGATGAATAAATTCTTCGATGGAGCTTTTCTAACTTTCGGCATAGATGTAATCCAATTCATGGACAGCGACCAAGAAGACAGGGTTGATCCCATGATCCTGATCTTCCCGAGGATGACCAAATGCACTTTCTACAAATACGGCGTCTCTGGTGAAATCGAGCGACACGACGCCATCTGCATCTTGCCCTTGAACGTTTTCAACGAGAAGATCTACGTGTTTCTGTGGTTCTGGTTCATCTTCCTCTCTTTCCTTACTGCCGGCATTCTCATATACAGGGTGATCATCATTTTATCGCCGCGAATGCGGATGTATTGGCTGAGATTCAGATTTAGGCTGATTAGGAAGGAGGATCTGGACCTTATAGTGAAGAAGGGCAAGATGGGTGACTGGTTCTTGTTCTGCATGCTAGGGGAGAATATCGATTCGATCATCTTCAGGGATGTCATACACGAATTGGCGACGAAATTGAGGGTGCAATTAATGGAGTATACCCCGGGCTTTAGAACTGGTATACAGGAACCGTAGTTTTTTTTAGTCTTAAAAGGGTGATGTGGGAACAACAACGCCTTACATGTGTTCTTTTCTTACCAAAGTTACTGTTTGATTTAGTTTTTCCGACTTTTTTCCTTTTGTAAGTCGTTATTGTAAATGTGTAAGAATTTGTTTAAAAATAAAGTTCAATTTTTTAATTTGTATCTTTTTTCTTATATTTACACATAAAAAAAATAAAGACAAGAAATATTGTAGCAAAGAAGAGTTGAAATGTTTTTCTTAATTCATGTAATCATTAACAAATGGTAGTACACGCTACAAAGAAATAGTTCTATTCTAGTTTTTACTTACATAAATGCATACCATAGAAAGGACGTTTCTCGTGGATACACTACCTCCAATGTTCTTTAAGGTGCAGCATGTTCTACACGTCAGCTTAGTTCTGTTGTCGTGCATCCAGTTGCATGTTCATCTATGTTACTTTTACTAGAACAAAGAGTTTCTACGAAAATACGGAATTAGGCAGCGTCTAGAGGATAAACTTATCCGCATAAATTACGCAATTTCCCTATATACTTTTATGTATCTTGTGGAAATCTGATCCAGTCTATATAGGTTATTGTACTAGTTACAAGCTTATGAAAAGCTTTAAAAGTAAATAGGTAAAATGCTTATTTGGAAAGACCTTGAAATATCTACAACCAGTGTAACCCACGAGCTCTTACAATAGACTATCTGAAGGAAACAAATCCACCAAAAATAGGATTTTATGAAACAAGTCAAAGTAGGTCGCTACCTTATCTCCAACTGTAACTGACGTCACTGGTTTGTAATGCGGTATTGCTACATAATGTATTGAGCTCTTATATTTATTCTACAGAATTTAAAACGAATGCAAATAAATTTCATTTTGCTTTGCAAATTCCTTAGAAGACCTTGCTTGTGTCTAGTAAAACCAAGGTTGTTCTTGAGATTATTTCTTGATTTTATACATTAAATTACTGGATTTCAATGCATGTACATACATTATTTATTTCTGGAATTGAAGGAATTTTGATTTCTAGATTTTTCCATTATCATTTGTTTTTTTTTTTACCTCCAAAATTTGAAAAGAAGAATAGTGTTATGTTCCACAAGTAAAGCAGAAAGCTTTAGGTTCTATTTTTTAACTTCTTTAGACCAGCAAGAAGAGGATTTATGTTTTATCCGACTGAGCATTTCTTGGAGTTCTCCATAATCCATCGAGATTTCTTTTACGTCAATCAGCATTTACACGGTAACCATCAAAATGCTACTTGAATTGTTTTGAAATACTACACTTTGTATGTTCTTCAAGAAGCTGATAGGGAAACTGTTCTAGATTTTTTGAAACATTGCCCTATATTTAAATAGATTTCTAAAGTTGATGTTGGGGAATGCAATGTAGATACTCTAACCCAGGACCACAAAATCGAAGAAGACGAAGACAATAACGATGATTAAGAACTAATACGTGCTTATACTGTAAGTGATTGGAAGCTGTCAGATACAGAGGCCATTAAAGCAATAGATTTGACTCTGTAATGGGCAGAAAATAAATATTCTGCTTAAAACGAGTTCAAGAATCGGCAATTCTATCAAACTTACGTGTCAAAGAAACCCAAACTGAAAAATCGAAAAGAACTTGTCAGATTAGGAGCCCACATTTTTGAGCTTTTGCGATTTCACGATTGTTGGAAAAGAATAGAAATTAATGTATGCTGTAAATGAGCAAAATAACATTAAATACTTAGTGCCTATTTAAGTTCTAGACATGGCGAACGCAACAAAATGATAAAACAAATAAACGAAAATTTTAGAATCAAGGGTTTACTTGAGTTTCTACGAAGCTTGCCCGAAAAAAAATCAAAGTAAAAACAAAAGTTTCATTGTAAACCTAGTCCTAACGTCAAAGCTATTCTCAAGCTATTAAGTCGACCTGGTAGATTTGTAGATCTAGTTAGATGGAGATTATAAGTTTGTGTTTAATTATTAAGACCACCAAATCAAATTCATTGGTACTGTTAAAAGCTAAAACCACAGCGTATCACTGGCGACCAACAATAAAAAGAAATTGATTCCAGTAATATAATTTGCTCTTAGAAAAAAAATGGCAGTATAAGCACGTATTAATAGTGAGAGACATGGAAAAGATTTGGTTGTGCATATAAACTGGGCACGAAAAATTGCTTTCTCAAATAGTTGTTTATGTCACAAAGAATGTAGGTATAGTAGATGTAGGTACAGCAAAAGCACTTGCGGCCTGAG
The DNA here is from genome assembly GCA_902655005.2 of Marronus borbonicus. Lineage (NCBI taxonomy): Eukaryota > Metazoa > Arthropoda > Insecta > Coleoptera > Scarabaeidae > Marronus > Marronus borbonicus. The sequence continues at coordinate 129,378 of LR737391.1, read as the reverse complement.
TGTCTTGTTGCAAATTTACATTACCGATGGCGGCGCCACTATCGTTACAGAGATGGTGTCTAAATAGTTCTGTACACAGCGTTCAGTGATACTACTTGGTTCATAATTTATTTTATACTAATATGGGTTTCTTCCTCAAGAAATAGACGTATTTCATCTGAGTCCACAGATATGTATTGATAGTTGGATATAACGACTATTTATTTACCTGTACCCTTCATTATAGATTCTCGAGATGGATAAGCGAGTAAGTAAAATCAAATACGTAGAAGCTGCTGCGTCTATAGTTGTTGAAGCGAAAAAGCTTTACCGCTTTCCAAAAGCGAAAAGTGGTTTTATATGTGTTAGGAACAAATTAGGAGGCCGGAAGCAGGCAGAAAAGGGTACGAATTGAAACCGTTGATGAAAAAACCAATAACACCATGTGTGCGCGTTTGCTGCTTACATTTTATACTTTACGAAACGGAATTACGCATTATCATCTAAAAACCTAGTGCTTTTGTATGGTATTATGCCGTGGCAGTTGACACATATGCATAGATGTGAACAATGCATAAGAAATTTCTGTTTTTTCCATTCAAACTCTTTCAGATACAAGAACTATATTGCCAAGACTGAAACGAAATGCTGTCCCCTCTCAACATTTATTTAGAAACGACATAGGAAGTTGGTAAAATGCAAGCAATTACAGGAACAATGTTTTATTTCTGAAATTATGAAGATCATTAAACTGAAGCTTCTCAACTGAAGAAGTTCATCAGTGGCGGCAAATGAAGATAAAACAAACACTAAATTGAAGATTATGTAAAATATGTACCACTTCGTTTAACACGTCGAGCTTACTAATTAAAATACTTACTTTGTGCATGAGTAATGTCTGTATTGTCTTCAAGTTCTTCATAAAGCATCACCAAAAACAATAAAGATCAAAAGAAGACAAGTAAACAATTACAGTTACAATTGATAAACGGTTTTATGCACCGTAACAGATAGTAAGCTCTCCAACGCTAGTTGCTGCATTTGCCGCATGGTGGTGTTTCATTTAATGTAAATTTCTAACTAACTACCGGCTCAAAACTTCGAAAAATTCATTTTACGAATACTTTGATAATGAATTTTATATATACCTTTGCTTACGTCACGATGAAAAATGTGTAAAAGCAGTTTTAATCTTATTTAATCTTTAACACATAATCCAGGTTGCAATTGTAGTAAAATCAAGCAGAAACGTGGCAGTAGATCATTTAGCAACGAATTAATTTTTAAGTTCAATGAAATGCGTGCGCTTACACCTAAATTCATTATCATTTTATCATTTTAATTTGAATATTTATTATCCAAATCTCATCTAATATTTGGAGAATTCGAATTTTGGTGATTTTGATAATTGATGTTATTAATTCTTTGTTTTAAGAAACAGGACTCTATTCACTTTACGGTCGTATGATTTCAGGGGTGTCTCCTAGACATTTTTTGGGCACTTTAAATATAGAGTAACCCCGATTATTTACGTTGAAAAAAGAGAACAAAATGTATTGTTTCAAATATAAACGCTACATTTATATCTACATACACGAACCTCGCATATCTAGAATTTGCCAAACTTGGCTCTCACTTCGTAATTAACGTTGAATTTTATTACTAGACACTTAAACTAAAAGAATACTTGGATAAATACGTGTAGATAGTAGATGTCCCTCGACTCCCTTGTTCCCTATCGGGAATGTGTTATCATCGCCAATTATTGGTTCCCTTAGTTGAGTGTAGGCTTTAGAAATCTTCTGAAGAAGCTGACAGCATGATCAGCGAAACGTCAAGTCAAACATCAAGTACGCGACAACACTCGAAAGACATTTCTACTATTGGTTCCCTTATTCTAAAAATAGATTCATTTTCGAAAACAAACTGACCTGAAGGTTCCCGACTTAAAGACTGATTCCATGATTTTTATAACCTTTGAATATTCAATTTTAACAACGGACACGACACCTTCTTTAAAAGAAATATGTAATTTATGATATTAGGACAGACATATGATGAATTTATACTGTAACTTGTAGGAAAATATGTAAATTTGAAGATTTACGAGGGTGGTTCAAGAAGTCCCCAGAAAATCTAAGAGATGGCGCTCGTTGTGTTGAAAATGATTTACTTCTAGATCATTAGTCACTAGACAGCTGTCAAAGTCTCAGTTATCATACGGTTCCACTTTTATTGTTGATTTAAGCAAAGAATTTTTGTTTATGTAGAAACTGGAAAAAAAGTGAGTTTCGAGCGGTGATTAAACACTTATATATTAACAACGAAAGAGATCAAAGCTGAGTTGGATGAAGGCATGGCACATCTGCTCCTGTGTTAGCAGCTGTTTACAATTGGGTAAATGGGTTTAAACGTGGTCGTACATCCACAAAAGATGAACATTGTTCTGGACGTCCAGTGGAAGTGACAATCCCCGAAATGACTGACAAAATCCATGAATGTCGCCGAATCAAAGCGCACGAAATAGTTGAGGCCACAATCATATCATAAGGTACAATACTTTCAATTTTGCAAGAAAAATTGTGTGTGAAAAAAAATCACGGCAAGATGGGTGCCGCGTTTGCTTTCAGTGGAGAATAAACGTAATCGTGTGATCGACTCTGAGGCTCTTAATGCTTCTCCGTCGCGCTTCTGACGAGATTTTCCGTCGATACATAACTATGGACGAAACATGGATACGCTACGACATTTAGGAGACAAAGGCAAAGGGTTTAGAGACTTGGAAAAAGAAGCCAAAGGGATTTGGTGTTGAGCGACTGCATATAATAGTTCCTCCAACCTCCATACCCCAGTACTAGCTACATTAGGTCGAATTCTCTACATTTCAAAGAGTAAATTGCATACATTAATTGTGGAGATGTGTTAATTACAAAGAACATTCTCATTACCTCCATTGGTGTTTAAAGCGGAATACACACTTTTCCCGTGACATTGATCATCTGCTGCCAAAAATACTTGTATACAATTTCTGCGAAGTTCAAGGATGAAATCTTTAGTCTAGAAAATTTAATGGATTAGTATCAGCGTTTAGTTCCGGCAAACAAAGTTCGTCGTGTCGCTATCTAAACTTAATAAATAATTAAACGCAATAAGAACAACAGTCAATAGTTAAATGAATATGTAGAATTAAGTATCAATGATAAGTTGGTACAATCATTTGGAAACATAAATACGGTTATTTTCGAATTGTCAACATGTAAGCTATTAAATTTTATATCTGATATTTATTTAATTGAAGAAATAAAACACTTTCGATACATACACCTCTCATTTTCAAGCTCAATACGATAATATCAGCAGCACTTACCAACCTTGTTTTCTGCTGCACCATGGCTATTATAACTTTCACGCACATACGTGCATGACCATTTGAGTTGTCCATCCGTAAAAGTAACAATTTATGTTTATGATTGCATTTATTATTAACCTCCAAGCATGTAAAGCAAATTATTTGTTCCGAATATAGCTTCTAAATGTTATATAAGCTTTTATGTGTAGCGTAACTATTTAAACCAAACCTTACGAAATACCTTAGATTTCGACATGTAATAATTCTTTTAATGCATGTGTGTGTGCAGCTGTTTTGAATACTAGTTTGACAAGCTGTTAGGTTTAGTCACCTCGCGTTTGATATAAAACGTGGTCGTAAAGTGTTAGCTAAAGGATGAGGAGAAGGTAAGTGTCGACGACTGCAATGCCAAGGTATGATGATGCAATCAACGAAGGAGAATATATTAAAGTAATATGTTAAGATATATGAGAGATAAGCATGAAAGATTATATACTTATATAAAGCCGTCATTGGTTAAATAATTTTATTAAAGATAAGATTAAATGCATTCATAGATTAAAGGTTAATGATGTAGATAATTCACTTTTTATATTTTCTGTAACTCACGATTATCATTTAAAAAACAGCACTTGGTTTACGAATACCTTGGCCAACCAGTTTTCAACGTTTTCTTTTCTTGTTGTCAACTTAAACGTACACCCAAACTGGTTATTATTTGACTAAATTTTATTCCTAAAATATGCAAATTTACTGCTAAATACCTCAATAATTATAATTAGAAATAACATTTAAGTTGAAACCTACGTATTCGACTTCCAACAGGACAAGTTCGTTAATGTTTTTATGACCAACGAGAACTTTTACCCAGAATATCTACATATTGCATTCTCTTGTTTTTCTGTCCTTAACGTTCATTTCTTTATTACTTTAGTGGGTTATCATTGTTATAAATTAATGTTAATTGCTATTATTTTAAGGAGATAGGTAATGGTTATTGTTAGTAAGTGTATTTTTGTAAGATTTATTCTTTACTGGTAAATAGCAATGACTTAAAAAACTGCTTTCATAAAAACGTCATGTTATTTGGAAAACCAAACAACTTTTACAATATCTTCTAAACTTAACGAGTACTTTGCATTAATAAATTAACCAACTTATACAAAATTTATTACGGCTTTACTATTGTTCTCTACGCACTATTTAAGATTCTATTACTACCGTTAGCCTAGGTTAAGCTAATCGGCCTGGGTGAAGTCGATCAAACTGGTTGATTCAAATTAGCTGTCACTCAATGATTTTGCATTCTATCTTAGGATTTCCTCTCTTTTTCTCTCTTTCCCTTTCACAGATAGTTAACTAACTTAGTTCTCTTTTTCCATTTTAAATCCACTGATGTAGGTTACCTAAAAGTATTGTACAGGGAGAGTCGGAAGGAACGGGCCAAACACTATGAGCGTATTGTATACATGAAAATAATATAAAAAAGGCTCATATGTCTTATCCGATTTTCATGTGTTCTTAAGTTATAGAGTGTTAAATGGCGTTCTTGTAAATGGTCCAAATTTATGCTTGTTTCCGGGTTAATAGGTCTAAATACGGCTCAAAATCATTTCAATAATTTTAATGTTGTGATACGTGTCTGTGTCAGGTTATTTTGACGCTGTTTCAATATTTAGTTTCGAGTTTGTACATTATTTTGTTAAAAGGTGTCACGCACTTCGAATTTAGAGTATCCAAATATGATGTTTGTTTATGGTTTTTGTAATGGGCATGTTACATGAGTAGAGATAATTGGCGTTATTTTTAACATTTATTAAAAGAACGCTAACATTAAGAAAGTATTAATGAAATTTTGTGTATTTGCAACTTGAAAACAAATGAAAATCAGACTAGAACATCTTTTGGGTTCACCTGTTTGCTTTGCTAATATAAACAAATAAATAAAATCTGGACAATTTACGTGTTGTTATTCAATTTTGGGTTATCGAGAGATGCCAACCAATGAAACTATGCAAAAATGAAAAATGGATTGGACGTATAGTATACAACTAACAAATTACAAAAATATATTTTTTTAACGACAATGATCGTCGTTGATGTCTTTTGCAAGACCAAGCACAAAGTTTAATTGGTTAACCTGAACCTTTTGGCAATCACTGTATTAATTGTATTTTGCTTTTTGAGTCATCCTGACAAACGCACGTTTCATCGCCCGTTATTTGAAGCGCTTTATCCATTCATGACTGGTGTTTTTTTTTGGTGCATTATCCCCATAAATCTTTTCCAAGTTTTGAGCAATGTCGGTAGATTTCCACTCAAATTTGTTAATCCGGGTGATCTAGAAATAGACGGAGAAGTGATACAGTATCGACCCTTGTATGGAGAAAACATTGTAGCGTTCTAGCAAATAAAATATCTAGCAAGGTCAACTCATTCCACTGTTTGCGTTCACAAGTATCAGCTTACACTCTAATTTCTTTGTACTATGCAGACACACGCGACTGCAGTGCGAAATCTTATTGGGGGGATCATCACCTGATGAACACTATGTCTTTCTAGCACGGGAAGCAGTTATCCGTAGTTGTAGGCGCGTACTTCAGGGACTTTCAGAGCTACGGCCACTCTCCATATTACAAGCAAGAGTGAGAATTTATAACGAGCTAGCTGTCGTTCTAAGAAATGCTGGAAGCTATAAAATTTTTACGAAAGAACAAAAGACTACCTCCTGCGACACATATTTTATTTCGGAGTTTTTTTACTGCTTAGATACTTTTTTTTACTGTTTAGAATAACAGATACAATTTTATGTTTATAGTATTCATTTTGTTGCGATATTTTGATTTCTTTTTGCTTCCTTTTGTGATGATTTATACACATTTTATGTTTATGTAGATAAATATATTCTATTCTTCTATTCTATTCTATTCTTCGCGCGCGCGTTTCAAATATGAAAATTGGCATCAGTAAAAACAAGGTAAACAGATAATTTTTTGATGCAAGCGTACGAGAGAAGTAGATTCACTTATATGGAGCTTGAGTAGTAGACTAAGTCAGCTTTCGACAGTCAGGTTATCAGGTTTTCCACTTGTAGTCAGCGACGTCGTAAAAAATATACACCCTTGTATTATTGTTCAAGAAGCTTCATACAATATTTCACGCCAAGCGTCTGTTATTTGACAGCATTACTAATTTGTCGAAGTTACCAGTTAACATGGTTTTTATTTTGATTTATTAAAATCCAGAATATTTAGAACAATTTAAACGTAAATTAACATACACACACAGTTAATTTAAAATGACAAAGCCACGTTTAACGTTTTCAATACCCTGCAGAAATTCTTACACGATTCATTCACATCAATGGACAGCATCCAAGGCCTTAAATAACATCGATCTGCTTTACCTACAGGTTACATAATAGACAGTAATCTTGCGAAATACGTTTTTTTATGAGTTTTACGCTGGGAAATAACTTATTAATCCCAGCAAAAGCTATTTACTTTCGAGAAAAAAAAAAGAAAACGTCGCCGCCGAATTTATTGAGCGGATCTCTTTGACGGATAACCAAACTTAGACACCGAGTCCAGGTGAATGAGACCTTAAAACGTATTAACCTTTTTAGAACGTCGAGATCGCTTATGTAAGACGGTTATTGGCTAATAAAGGCCGGTAAACTAGCTATTGGCGATTTACATCAATCACTTCGTTTGTACAAAGGCGTAGACCACCAAGTACCATAAGTTTAATTTATTAGAGATGCTGCCACGTTTTATTTTATTTGTTAGGTTATTATGCTATGTTTCTCACACCTTCTGTATTGTATAGAACCTTGAGTGGTCTTTGAAAGGAAGAATACCAGTTTACTGGAAATCCAATAGTTGGGATTGTAACGTAAATCCTGTTTAAACGTTTTTGGAATATCGTTTATTAAATAGCAAAAGGCTTTACCTGCTTACTTTCTGTCCTTTGTGCTATCTGATTCTTGCCAAAATTTACCACATGACGTGTAATAGTTGTACAACAATTTATGGTGGTGTCAATAGTATTGAGATAGGATCTTCTTCTTCTAAACAGTAGTACATATTTTTTTAAATAATGTCAAAAAAATGCATTACAAAGTAAGTATGAACTGTGCAATCAGTAATGAGAAACAAGTCAATCTTTCTAAAGCCTGGTGGCAGCTACTCCAGGACTACAAGCCAAACAGATTTCTCTTCGCGATCCCGAAACTGCTAGAATCTCCGATTCTGAGCAGGCTGAGAAAACAAAAGGTCGACCTGAACCCTTTACTTCACGAACGATCTGGTTTTAGCGCAGGGTTATCTGCTGACCTCTTTGCTCCGGTTATCAGAAACAATTGGCGACGCTTTCGAGAAGAGAGAAGCCGTTGGTGATGCTTTCCTAAAAGTAGCGATTGCATCACTTTTAAAATGAGCGTGATTGGTTTTAGCAGGCAGAGGATTAGTAAAATTGATTCTTTCATATTTGAGCGGAAGATCGTAACGTAAGAGTTGGGGAGTCATTACTGTCCATACGTCGGTTTTTTTCTAGGCTTGAAACTCCTCCCCGAAACTAATCTACATTTATGTCATGCACAGTTACCCTGAAGTACAACGTTCAGTCTACACCGATAATACGGCCATCTACAGCGTTAGCAAAAATGATGAGTTGATTGCCACAGATTACAATCTGCTCTGAACGATAGAGCGAGTCGGGTCTCCGCATCAATGAGAACAATAGTGTTGCGTTGTTGTACACTCAAAAAAAGAAGACTCCCAGTTAAAGATCTGGTGATAAATGATCAATGATTGGAGGGTCATGGCAAAGGATGACCTTTTACCGTTGTTGAAAAGACGAAGCATGCGAGACATGGAAACCAAAGCTAGCTTGTATGCCTTTGACCAATTTTGATGTATGGCACCTTGGCTCAGTTGATGATGGTACCAAGTCACCCAAAGATAATAGAAGTTCCACAGAGCCAGGCAATTAAGACGATCGCTGGTGCTCCATGGTATGGGAAAATGTACAACTTAGAGAAAATGTAAACATCTCCTGTTGACGCAGCAGATCTCATGGAGATCTGAGAGATCCGCTACGAAAACATGATTACGAGAAAGTATTTCTGATTCGAGAATTCGAGAATAGTGGAAGAACTTCAAGACTACCCACCACCGAGGAGTCACGTTGTACGTATTGCCGACAGCGTTCTATTGGAAGAGACGAATTGGTTGTAAACACTCCAGCTAACGACTGCGAAAGGAGTCGTATTCGAAGGAAAGCGGCGACAAAGCTGTCGGCCTGGCTCTGGAAAACATTGAGGATCCAAGAATTGATCCTCCTAAAACATGTGTCATTTGTTACGCATTATCTATTTTACACAAGTGAGTCTAACAGCAGTTATGGGGATTCAAAATTCAAATTATTACCAATTAGAGAAAACAAAAATTAATAATTATTCACGACGATCAACGTTAAATACAAACTTTGTTGTTATTAATGTTACAAATTAAATTGATAAAAATAGTACTATTTTTTAATGCTTATTAAAATTCAATTAATTAAGTTTATGAAGAAGCATTTGAATTGAAGTATTATCACGAAACTTCCAGTTTTAGCATTCTTTGAATGGATAGATAAATTGCTTATACCATAATGGACAAACACAGAACACGTCAACATCCCCACTTTGTTGCTATGTAGTAGTAGTAATTTATTTCGCAAGCAAAGTATGAAACATGTCGCTGAAGAAGATACAAGATAAACAGACAGAGGTATAAATGCAAGAGAACGTCTACAATCTAAATCTGTACATTAGTGTTGCTGCTCAAAGTATTCATTAACTGAGTAGAAAAGCCTTGATTGCAGCTACAACTTTACTTTTAAATTTATGTAAGCTTAGCTCCTTAGAATTTTTCGAAAGGTGATTGTACTTATTAATACCTAAAATATTTACGCAATCTGCACTCAATCTCAATGAATATTTTCCTAAATGTACGGTTATATATATATTTACGTTGTGTATTGCATTGTTGTATTAATTGGAAATTTTGAAAGATTTGAAATATAATCTATACGGAGTCAGCTGACTAACGTTTGCTAGGTATCTAATGCCAATGTTTTGTTTGAGAAAAGCTTTGTTAGTTGCAGGACTCTATCGTCAAATAAGTATTCCATATAGAATGTTGGCTGAAATTCCGAAAAGTATACAGCTTTCAGAGTACTTAGACTTACTGAATGTTTAGCTTGTTAAGTGTTTAAATAAAAATATTGGTTAATACAAGTTAATATTTGCTTTATAATATTTTCTCTCTGCCAACCTAGAGTTTCATTTTTCGTTGAATAGTCACAAGTAAATGCTTAAGCTCTGTAGGCAGATGATTGTATATTGTTTGTATACGATTTCCACCTGAGTTCCAGATATATTGTGATTCCCAGAAATGGCGTCGACAGCGTTATCTGCATGGACTCGGTTCTGAGTTTGTTTTTACTCTTAATCCGATCATTGACCCGTATATGTTGCTTCCTATTTGTGAGATAGAATCGCAACCGTTTAAGGGTTAATCTTTTGAATCCCATCCCTTCTAAAGGTGGAAGAGTTTTCTTTGGGGTATAAGTTCTTTAGCAAAGCATGGTCCTAAGACGAGCAATGGTGGTGATGGTGATGATACTCCAATCAGTTATTACTACTTTGCTTATTTAAAGTTCTTTGGTTCATCGCTATAGAAATGTTGTGCATTTAATTCGTCTGCATACTAAGTAGCGACATGTTTCGTTCAAATGCATGAGAAACAGGTATTGTACTCATTATGCATTAGTCAGTGACGATTTCAATATAAATAAATAAGAAATAATTGGGTTTTAATCATTCTTTTTTGAAATGCATCAACAACCCAACCCATAGTTTAATTAGTTTCCAAAGTTCCATTTTTAGTGAGTTTTCACCCCGACAGACATTTTATCAAGTCATCCAGTACCCATTAATTCCTCACTTAATTGCTGTGTAATTTGTGTACATCAAGGATTGTACTTGTGAGGTGAGATGAAGAATGTGTTGGCTTGATGACACGATCCGACTGTCCCTTACCGAAAAAGTCCTCTCCCTCAGATAACATCTTGTCACAAAAAAAAGGTTTTCACTAATTCCAATCCCTCTCGTCTTGCGCAATCGACCATTGCGCTAAACGATATCGACAGCCCTCGTAATATCGAGAAACACCGTCATAACTTTCTCTTCCGGCTCGAAGGCATCGCGAATGATCTCAGAAAGGTAGGTCCGCGGAGAGATTGGACGGAACCGAAATTGCCCGTCGGGAGCGATTCTACAAAACTTAATACGTCCCCTAAACAGCCCGAGATAATTGCGTCGTAGAGCTTAAACGGTGAGGAGGTGAGAACATCTGCCAAGTGCTTTTTAATATAAATTGCTATGCGTCTCTAAATGAATAAATAATAATAACAAAATAAATAATAAATTACATTAGAAGGAGTTATGTTTCTCATAGCTAGCATTATCTATTCTTTTGTGTGGAAGGATTTGCACTAATATCTTGTAAGTAGGATGTAAGTTTTAAAATCAAGAAAAGAGATAAGAAAAGATTAGCGCATTGGTTTTCCGTATAATAATAACAACAATGTATGTATATTTATCCTATTCACAGAAAAGCGTGGACGAAGTCAAAAACAAGGAAAGAAAAATAAAAGAAGAAAAAGCACAAAAATAACAATAATGGACTGCAAATTATTTACATAAAGAGTAAAAATGATGGCTATACTAGACATTCAAAGAAAAAACTCAAGCAAGTAAAGATTAGGGATAATTTTTAATAAACAAATAATTCTTTATATTATAAATTTGTCTAGTGTTGTAGTGACAATTCCGCACTAGGTATGTCTTAAGATCTAGTTTAAAGTACTTTGATTGTACATATTATATTGTATATTCCTAAACGAAGAAAATCAATGTTGGTTTCATGTGGTATAGTACTGGCTATGTCTTTGCCTGATCTCATAGTTATGGAAAGCACTGTCAGCAGGATCTCCAGAAATGTGCAAATATGGAACAATTAGCATCTTCAAACTTCCCAAAAACGTAATTGTTGCTATTTGCTCTAAACTGTTTTGTTACTAACATATAAAAGTATACAATAAGGTTTCTGTGGATTATTTTTTCTAATGAATTTATAAATAAACTTTCGTTTGTTTAATTTCTCACGCTATTCTTCCTCTGAAGTTGTACATTACTGTACACAACACAGTTATCTGTTTTTTGCATGATCATCTACAAAAAACGAAGCTTTAATTAAGTACTATTCATGAAAATGACGCAATCAATTTTCGGGGCTCTGAGAAAACAACAAGAATGAAAACTTAAGACGACATGGGATGAAGTGAAGAGTTTTGCTTTACGACCAATACCTGTATGCGTCGATTCCAAACTTGCTCATATGTATAGTGCAGATTTGAATCGGAATTGGTGATCGGGACTTGAAACCGTGAAATTTCAATTTACAGTTAGAGTGCTTGAATCAGCGAACATATGTACATACGTATGTATGAATGTGAGTATATGCAGACAGAAATGTGGCTTGTTTATGTTACACATTAAGTCGGCATTAAAGTTGCGCACTTTAGAAGAATATAAATAGCTGGTGTTGAAGGAATGCTTTTATGTGTACGGTAATGGCTAAAGCTAGTTGAATTACTCGTAGAGTAATTCTGCTGGTAGGATGGTCTTTTGTTTGGTAAAGTGGTTCCTTATGGGAAGTGAAGAGACATGTTGTACCTATATATAAACTTTTATTGAATTCAACGTAAACTGCGTAAATAATTAAATTAATATTGCTTATTATAAACCCGAATTCATACTTGCAGAATAGAATAGAATTCCTTTATTATTCCAGCTCTTTGATACAAAAAAGCAAATGTAAAATAGAAACAATATTTACAATTATTATTGTCGATCCTCGCCACGAGGATCTCACTTGTTATTGCAGATAGAGGGTAAGTGTAACTTTAAAGAAGGTAATAAAGTATGTATTTGGCATGAACCCGATAAGAAAATGTACCTAAATCAAATACATATTCTGGAGGCGGCTCTTAATCTTTTATCTAATGGTGTACTCGACATTTTTATACGACGTTTCCCTCCACTCTGGTGCCGTATTGAGTTTTGGCTTCATGAGAAAGAGTCTTTTTTCTGATTTCAATCATGTATAAATGTCTACAGAACTTTTTGATATTTTGCCTTAATTAACAACAAATTCATTTTAAGATTAAAGACGCCTCTTCGGGTACAGAATAAATATTACGGAAGGTTAATGGCAGGATAGCTAGACCGTTGCCGATGAATATTTCTCTTAAAAACAAGTGAATGCACCTGAAGTTGCAACATGAGGATAGTTTGAAAAAATAGGAGAAGAGATTAAATTTAGAAAATAATGGTGAGAAGATTTGAAAATGATGGGAGCATCACCACAGGAATCAGATTTTCATTCTTAATTAAAAAAAAATGTTATTGTCCAGTGGAGTCTGTCTATCGAATGTGATCCAGAAACCTTAGTTTATTATAAAAAAAATAATATTTCCCATGCTTTAGAATGTTTACGGCGCCAAAAAGGAAATTTAGTTCTTAGTATGGATCTACATTGCTTATTGATCCTCTATAGTAATTACTATCATTTTACTTTGGTTATTTTCAACACAGGTAAAACGTACTTGTTTGTGCTCATTGTAAAGTTTGCATATTGTTAATCAGGGGCATTTCTTTCTATTTTTCTTTCATTTCCATACCATACTTCCCTTCCCATAAATTATTTTTTCCACGAGTTCGCTGGCATCGAGCCCAACGCGCACACACAGCCCACGTATTTATTAAGAACAGAAAAATGGAACGGGAAAAAATAACAAAAAACAAAATCCTGAACGCCACAAATGGTAGCAGTAGCGGTTGGAAACGCAGCTAACATCAAATGTACGGGAAAATGACGCGCCTACGTCCGTACGGATATATTTTTTGCGTTGAGTCCACGAGTATACAGTGTTGACGAAAACAAGAAGGATTAAACACCCATTATGTAAATATTTCGTATTCTAGCTGCTAGATACGAATATGAAAAAAAAATCGCTGATTTAATTGGATGGTTCTTTAAGGAAATTCTTGCGTTTGCATAAATTTGAGACAAAATTTATCTTGTTAATTTAATAGAATCTTCCGGTTTATGTCGTCTATTTTTAAAGGATTTTTGGGGAAAAAATTCTTAATCCAGTATTAATTAATGAAATGCCATTAGAAAATGGAAAAGTAGGCACCACATCTTCTACAATACGCCAAACGTTTATTTAAGTTCATTTGACAAGAAGAATGAATAAATGTTTGCCAGGTTGTTTGGAGGTTCCCGTTTTGTTTGTATATGATGTCTCACGAGGAACTGCACCGTTGAAAAATATGGAGTGCGAAACTGAAAGAACCTTAACAATTGAAAAACATCAGGATCGTCGATGGGTTAAAGGTTTCCATGTAGGTAAGGTGGTGTAATGTCAAAAACGCTTGGATGACCATGAACATTGTGACCAGATGACTAGAAATGTTTGAAAAATGTAAAAACAGAAACCGAAAACATTTTCTTTTTTCGATAAAACGCAGCATCATCTCCTGTTATTTGTTTGCAACATCTACGAAACATAAAACTAGTATTTCTACCGCCCTATCTGGTTTAGTATTACCTATTTTCGAATGAAATGTTTTCAAATCGTTGGATAGGGGAGAGATGCGAAATTGAGTGACTTGCCAGATCCACTTAACTCCTTTGGAGTTCACAAAAGTAGGCCGCCTAACATTGACAATGTAAAGTTTCGAATTAGAAATGAGATATGTGGAATTCGATTGGACACTTTGATAATACGTATTTTTCGGGAATTTAGAGACAAGCTTGACTATTGCTTAATTGATGATGGCAGATACTTTGAACATCTCATAAAGTAGTAATTTGTGCAATTTTCAGATGTTTCTTATTTTGATTGTGCTCTTGTCCATTTACTTCAAATCTTAGCAGATCAATCCATTAAACTCTATATCGTTGAATTTATCTTTCAGAGGACTATCAGATTAATAATAATACTACTACTAATAATAGTAATAATAATAATAATAATAACAAGTGTAATAATAGTAATCGTTTATAGCCTAAAAGGCAATTAAAGGACAAATTTGCAGAAATAGTAAAAAATAAGAGAAGTTACGTATGATAGTCCTTGCAAAAAAGGAAAAATAGAAAGAACGCTGAAAGTCTATAATATAATAAGAACGATATATTTCAAAAGGCTAGGGTAAAGAGGGAAGGAACAAGTGCAAGTAAGTAGACACATAAGCAGACGCACAAAAATGGATCAAGATCTTGTTTGTTCACGTTGCCCATCATGTGGTTAATAGATGCTTTAAGGGGACTAGATACTCGAAAAACATTAAAGAATCGACAATAACGAGTAGGTATATACAAGAGTTGATGAATAGATATTATTCTTATTTTTTTAAGATTTTGCAAAGAAACTCCGTACTGTAATGCTGAGAGCGGTCAGAAAGGAACAGAAAATTCTGCCTGGAAAGTAAGCTATAATATTGAGTGACTATCAGGAAATAATGCTAAGATAGCTTAGCTTCCTCATGGTGTTGATGGAATAATTCACGGCAAACGCAATAAAAGGAGAGAGAAAAAAATACAGTAACACACGGACATGTTTCTGCCTACCCGGCGTCATCAGCGTGGTTTCGAGAGTATTTTTCATATCTCTACCTTCTATCGCTGTTGCCTCACAGTTAATACCACAACTTTCAAAACGATAAACTCGACATTTCTTGGCGCCCTATAGTGCCAAAGAAACGCATGCCTGCCGTTCAGGAAGCAGCGACATAAACCGGGTACTGTTCCCCAAACCATCCCTCGAGCAGTTCACATGACTGCCAAACACGAGATGGCGGCGCCGGTAGCGCTTTGGGAAACCGCACATGTGAATATTCCGACAGGCTTACCATGATGTATATAAACAGAACACATCAGAAAATGCGTAGAAACAATAACCAAAAAATATAATGCTAAGATAGCTTAGCTTCCTCATGGTATTGATGGAATAATTCACGACAAACGCAATAAAAGGAGAGAGAAAAAATACACTAACACACGGACATGTTTCTGCCTACCCGGCGTCATCAGCGTGGTTTCGAGAGCACCTTTCATATCTCTACCTTCTATCGCTGTTGTCTCACAGTTAATACCACAACTTTCAAACCGACAAGCTCGACATTTCTGTTGTGGTATTAACTGTGAGGCAACACGCCGGGTAGGCAGAAACATGTCCGTGTGTTAGTGTATTTTTCTCTCTCTACTTTTATTGCGTTTGCCGTGAATTATTCCATCAATACCATGAGGAAGCTAAGCTGTCTTAGCATTATTTTTTGGTTATTGTTTCTAGGCATTTTCTGATGTGTTCTGGCTCTATCAGGGTATACATTGTCCATTCGGAAGGAATGTACTTTTTTTGAACACGCTCGATCATAGACTTTTGATATAAATCCTGGAATTACCAAATAATGGAGGCATACTTTTGCTTTGCATGAACGTACACGCTTCGTTACTTTTACATCTCCAAAATGGTTATAAGATTGTATGATAAAACCCAGAGCCGTGGAAGCATGTTAAAATATATAGTAAATGATAATTTAATGCATTTATAAAACCCCTTCAGGAAACCTTGGAGATGATGACGTGCTTAATGATCGAATCAATCGTAATTAAAAACGGTATGTTCTGTCATACTTGTAAACAGCATACCGTTATTAAATTTGAGGTGTTTTTCAACGTTCACATAAAACTGTGCGCACCTACATACACTTAACCGTGTGCTTGTCCAATCTCTTAAGACCCACTCGTTTACATAAGGAGTTTATATGAAAACCCCACCTGTATGATTTTCTGTTGCTGTTATTATTGTTGTACCTACCTTACCATAGTATGTGAGAGTTAGAGTGTGACGTAAGCATTCGCGTTCCACGGTACTCTGAATGTAAGAGAGGCCGACGGTTTAGATCGACGGCAGCCTAGCCGCAAACATCAGAGTCGTCGTAGTCTAGGGAGACGACAATCGACAAACGAGAATCTAGACACGGTGTTGAGCAATAGAGAAGTAGTAGTATGGATGGATAGCAGCAAACGCGCGTAGTTCTCGTTTAGTTCCCTTCTTAGTATAGTTAGTACCTAGTTCGAAAGTGTTTCGATTCGTTCGTTCGTTCGATTTCCGAAAAAATTTCACTTCGCTTTTTCGAGTGCGGGAGTTTTATCGCATCTACCTTTTTCGTCTATTAAATTGCTCCTGGATAATCGAATATCCTGGTTCATTATCTGTAGTCCGTTCATCGATATCGACCGATAAAAAGACGAGAGGCTCGATTGGAAAAAGGACGGCTGATCTTCACCGAGTTTGAAGGTAGGTTCTTGAACTTCTAATGCCGTTCTTGGCTACCGTTGTCGCGTATTGGCGTCGAGCGCATTCGCGAAGACGTAAACCAAAACAATTGAATTAAAAGTTTGCGAGAATTGTTCGCGAAGTTGGCGCTGCATATACCATGAGAAATAATGAGGTATTTAAAAGAACCTTTTTATCGTGTTTGTATGGGAGATTAGATCTTATTCCATAAATCAAAGAAATTTAAATATATTCCTTTTAGCGTTACAAATTACATATTTATGCGACACACATCTTATTTAAAGTTATGATGTCAGACATTTCGTTAAACCGACTAAAAACTGCTGGAACACGTCCTGTCCCAATAATAATAAAGAAAATTCACGTCGACGTCGAAGACCTTAAGATATTAAAAATGTAAACATGTCCTTTTTATGGCCTTTTCTTTATTTATTTATTTAGTTCCTTTTACAAAAAATATCTCATTCTGCGCGAGACGTTTTGCAAAGTATTGGTATTGCTGTTCGAGCACGATTCTAGAATGCAAATTAAGACATTTACCTTGATTAGTAATTCGCAAAGTATTCTTTGTACAATGGTGACACGCTAATGTGGGATATCGAATGGGACAATATTGAATTTGGACTTTTTTTGTCCGCTACGTGTACGCTACTGTACAATTTAATCGGCTACTCTTAACCAAGTTTTGGAGCTACAGACAAATTTGAAACGTAAGTTTGCGTTTGTGAAATTATACATCACTTCAAATGCATAATTGATACAAATCTGGGTCTATTATAACGGGGTACCGTGTTGTGAGCTATTGAATATTTTAGTAACCAATAGAATGCTTGAAAAGTGTTAAAGTAAATATTTCGACCAAAAAATTTGAACGAGCGCCTTAATCATTTTTATAAATATAACAGATCTTAAAAAAACATTAAAACAGTAATCCTGAAGTACAAATAACATAAAATGTGCTAGCAGAGGGCATTAATGATGTAATTTCTCTTATATTTTCACATCTTGATTGTTTTTTTTTTATAACAAAAGCTATAACAAGGAGAGACCTTAATTTCATTGTATAATAACGGATCGTCAGTCGTGGTCAAAGGGATACAGTCTATACTGATATTTCAAAGGTGTTTGATAGAATAAATCACACTATTTTAATTGAAAAGTTAAACTTCTTTGGTTTCAGCAATGGTCTTGCACTTATCTTATACTTACCAGCGAATACAATACTCCCTCTACAATAGGTATTCCATCTGTTCGATGTACTGCAACATCTGAAGTGCCACAAGCGTAACTTACTCTAACTCAAGGACCTGCTTGAATGTATTGACTACAAGAAGTGTATAAGTCAATAAAAGATCTAGGAATTGATTTTGATCCTTTTCTTACTTCTACGCTAAATCGAAACTATATTTTTTCATAAACTCTAGTACATTGTATTGGGTTTCGTTATACGAAATTCTTGCTTACTTCAAGTTGTCACCGCCAAACTTTTATTTAATACCTACGTTAGAAGCAAATTTGCTAGTGTAGTGTGGTGTTATATCCTGCCTGTACATCTAGTATGGCGCTGTTTGAGAAGATCCTGTGTAAATTTCCCAAAATATTTGTATTTTAAAACTGAAGGGACGTATCCTCTTCTAGGCATTTTCCTACAGAGGTTCAGAACAAAGTCACTACAAATGGTCTTCAATTTAATAGTATAAGATCTTTATGCAATGTTGTGAATTTTATCTCAGTTTTGATAATCTGCTCGGTTCTTAAGTATATTCAACAAATTTAGAACAACAATTATGTTGTGCATTAACTATAAGTAATTTTTTAATTTTTAATATTTTTTTTAGCTAGCCATACACTAATATCATATAAAAAGACAACAAATTTAGTATAATTATGGTTTTAGTGGAATATTTATAAAACTTATATTATAATTAACAAAACAAGATTTTTCTATATTATTTAAATTAACGCTTAATACTAATTTAAAAATAATAAGAAAAAATTGTATTTAACTTGCTACATTAGAGAATCGAAGCTTTGTTCTTGAACTTCTATTTCCGTCGCCATTATTTAAATAATCCTTCACGGAACACTAACAAGGTTCACTTGGAAATTAGAAATCGGATCTGTACCAATATTTTATTGTGGAACGTGTTGGGCAAACAAGATTTATTTTAATATTGGCAGGGAAACGTTCTCAACCTGAGATCACCGATTTCAATGAAATTTGGTGGGTGCTTATATCTCATAGGGGTGCACAAAAACTGTTTTCTGTTCCGGTTGGCGAAATGGAATCCCTTGACAACCGGGATTCTCCATTATAGATTATTAAAATATACACCCACATGCTATTTGAGGAACAATCTCTTTCAGCCCCGCCCTTGCTTAATACCCGTAATCGATAGACTGGACTGCATTGGTCTACGAGGTGGTTCATGATCTATCTCACTGCAGCCTTTTCACATCCACCGTCATGAGATCAATTGCATTAGCTTTGAATTCCTCGCCAAACCTAGCAGCTTCGTAAGAGATACGTAGGTTTCGGCTTTCGGAGATTTCGAGTCAATTTCTGAAAGCCATATTCCTGCTAGTACTGTACAGTTGCAGAGTTCTTATCTTTCCTGTTTAGTAGTAGTAGCTTTAGTTTCCCTATGTGCTATTCCCACAAAGAGCCACGGGTTTTCGTTGGCAGCTGACGAGCCTACTCCGACTAATTTGTAGGTCTTAACAGTTTCTCGTTGGCCTTCGTGTATTGGTATTCAGATCAGGGCCACCTTAATTCGACTCCCTATTGAACTCATTCATGTCTTCTCACATCAGTTTCGACTCCGGCTGTGTAACGCCTAATGTTTGTTTTTTTATCTGATTAGATAGCAATAGATCGATAATTAACTTCTTGCCTATCTAATTTGTCAATGCTGCTATTTCGGCTTGAAATACTGTGACGCATTGAATTAACGTTAGTGATTTAGATATTTTTGGTCTAATACCATAAATTTTGAATCTGGCGCCAGTCTCTGTTTTTGAGTCGTCTGTGTACCGGATAGATTTGGCTTTAATAGGTCGGACTTTCTTTTATTCTTCTCTATCTGTTATTACTGTTTTATAGTAGTTACCCAAGCTGTATTTGAGATTGATGGCGTCACTGGGCCTGTTTGTTATCGAACTCTCCTTGAGTTAAAGGAACTGTTAAAGGAACAGTTTCTGATGATCTGCACCATTCATTAGTCTATAACGTGTTAGGCATCTCCTTGAATACGTGCATGTAGTGGCTCTAGGTTAAGGATTACTTCCAGAGCAGCTGCCGACGCGGTTTTCATGTTATCATTGACCTGATGACTCTCATATTTAACCACATTATAATAATAATGTTTATATCTAATCTCCACATTTCTTCACAAAACCTTCTACATCTGCCTAAAGCGATACGAGGTGTTATTGATGCAGGAGTTCCATGTAAACCTTTGATCGAACCGTATCCCAAGGTATTTCGTTTCTTTGGCAAATGGAATCTCCGCTCTTTCTGCGATTGATAGTTAAAAAATTAATTTTCCGACAGTTTCGAGGATAAAATGAAGAACTTGTTGGCAAGTAGGAAAATTGGATAACTACAAAACTAATCGTGTCTATAATATGACGTACATTAAAAATTAGCTTCGGTAAAGAACAACAAAATATTTCTTTTTTTTTCAGTTAAAAGCAATTTATGTATATTGAATTATAAATGAATGTATATTTATTATGAAGAAGTTCAACAGTAATAGAAAATTTTAAGAATGCGGCTACGGAATCAGTTGTTTTTTTGATTCTCTTCTCTTATTATTAATGATCTATTAAGTAAATATCTTACTAACAAATCCTTCTCTTATAGATAATATACATCTAATGTTCTGCTATCTTTCTATTTACCTTTATCTTGTGGTTTGCTACAATATTGCATCGTGTCGTCTTTTTTCCCGTAACTGCAACATATCCATCATCATATACGTACATATTTGAATTCAATTTAGCTTCAGCGTAGCGTCGAGCTTAAAGTAAGTACATATAGTGGTTGCGTAAGTATGTACATACAAAAAATAATTTCACTTTTACTTGAGTACCAATCGAATGGTCGAACATCGCTTTATTGAAAATTACTGAACTCTCGCTTACACTGTTTCGCAATCGCTAACTAGCAAGTACCTAGCAACTTTTTCATTACATCTCGTACGTAATAATAGCCTATAACTTAACTCTTCGATGATTTACTGCACCGCGTACATAATCATAGTACCGAGTGATGCTGTCGTTTCGTTTAATAATAATAATGATGCGATTCAATGAATTACCTATGGATGTGCTAAGTTCATTCTATTCTGTATATATGTACATATTGCATTTAAAAGTTCTAGGATTGGTGTTGCTCTGTTCGAATTGCATATTCTTTATCTGAACACGTCAGGTGTATTTTATATATGAATATTGGTCCATTGGTTCCTTGAAAGAAATGTGATTTCCTTCATTGTGAATCGGTGGTAAAATGTTTAAATGATTACACTCAAAAAAAATATAACAAAAGTGATTTCAATAAACTTTATCATCTGTTAATAAGCTTTAATCAAGTTACATTTTAATATCTGGTACGTGCTTGTTAATATACTTTTATTACAAAATTTGGCTGTCCCTAAATAATAAAAGGTAATATGTTTCTTATAGCTGGTATTATCCACTTCTTTGAATGAATCTTCGCATTTTTGGATCCAACGAGGCTGTTCTAAGGTGTGGTGTTAAGTTACCGGGACCATTGCCTGGTGTTGCCGCATAGGAATTACATGAGTCTGCCAAACTTCCGCTCTATGAACAACTACCTCTCTGCTGTTGCATTTCGTGCAAATTTGCTATTCTGAAGATACGCTAGAGAAACCAGTCTCTAGAGGTTAATCCAAGTTTTGTATCCCCTTTAAATTGTGACTGAAATTTTCTAGGTTGAAACCAAGCATCGATTCGGATTAGGATCAAGACAATACCTACCTCCAATGAAATTTATCTTTAAAAAGTAAATTAAAGACTTAATGTTTTCGGAAACAAAGTTACATCTGACCTCTTTCCATTTTATATGAACACACAATTTTGAGGGGAGTAGTTCCCGTTAAGGCATTATAATTTTCTATATCGGGCGCACTCTTTTTAAATCCAGATTTCCGTGATTTTTTGCTTCTTTTGTTTGGTACAGTATGCGGACCAACGGAATTATAAGCTAAATTGTTTGCTATAACCGTAGTAGCTTTCGTTTCCATGGTTTTGTTACGTCACCTCTCGCCACAAAGGATACTAACATTACTCCATTCAGAAGCAGCCAAAGATTGCTCGTACCCTGGACAGCTCGTAGTCGCGATCTTAATCCCTCCGATTTTGGCAGTTTATGAAAAATGAAGTATATGACAGAACTAAGTAATGAAGAGTAACTGTGGAACAGGATTATCTAGTCTGCTAGTAGAATACCTAATTTCAACGATGCGGTCAATCGTTAACACAAAGATGGGAAATGTGGATCCAAGAGCAAGGCCAATTTTACAACAACTTCCTTAGAGCGACTTACCTTATATTATTTTTAATTTAATCTTTATTTTTCATTTTATATTGTGTTATTACGTTTAAAGTACATGTCAACCAAGTAGAGATTTTTTTATCGCGCAGTACTATTCATCCTTGTTTTCTCAATGTTACCCTGTAGAGGCAAAAAATTCAGCCAATTCTTTGAACACAACAATTGAATGCTGCTCTGACTGCCATATATCATTATTATTTGTATGTATGATGGTTATCAAAAGAAAGGACTACTAGATGTAATAAGAGTGAACTACAGTTTTTATTAATTTTTGTATATATAAAATTAATGGGGTGATTTTTCGGGTGCTACAAATCAAATATTTTGACAAATATCGTGGGTGCTTGACCGAGTCGTCTATTTGCACATTTGTAGATGCATTGTAAGTGGAAATTATTCTATCTATTACTGATTACTACAATCTCACAGCAACAAGTAGAGACATATTTTCTTACAGGAATAGCGCAGCTGCAATTACAGAAAGTATTACGTGCTAAAGTTAATACATTATTTTATTATCAGGGATTCATACATCAATCATACTTCTCCTTTCGTGCAAATATAAAACGGAATCTGTTTTAATGAGTATAACGCGATATCCATTATAACAGAAAGAAATTGCTGTTATTGTTTTTATTGTTGCTCTCTAGAGCTTTACGAGCAACGAAGCGATGTTGCTTAAATATAGAAGAAAAACACTTTCTAACGACACTTTACCACAACATAACACGATGTTGGTAGGAGCTACGTAGGTAGCATTTAAAAAAGGAAATTTTTGTAAAATCGAATTTCTAAAATATTTTTTCTTCTTCGCTAGTTGCTTGATGATCGCTTTAGAAATCTCTAGGTAATTATTTGATGTTTGTTACAGAAGTGAAACGTAGACTTGTTTAAATTGGAAATGTTCTATAAATGCGGCTCGTTTAGACGTAAAATAATTACGCGTAAATGGAATTCTCAGATACGCCTCGTTCTAAGAAGAGAACGAATATCGTGTACTAATTGATAGAATACTATTGATTTACTTGTGGAATCAATTGTGGTGAAGCATATTAGTGATTAATAGTAGAACGTTTTAATTCTGAATTATGAAGTGTTTATGAAACGTTTTTTTACAATTCAAAATTTGACACGATTTTTAGTATTTAGAATAGAAAGAGAAACATCCAATTTATTCGTGATTTGTTTCAATATGGAAACTATTTGTGTTATGGCAGATACCTTGGAAAGTTTTTCGGCGTTTCTTAAAATCGGTTCTGTTTCTGATGTTTGTCCTCCAATTCCTTATCTTCATTGCCAGTGTGTCATCCTCCACATCGTCTTTGTACCTCTTTGCCGCTCTTCTTCTGCTTCTTGGATCTAGTGGGAGTCAGTTTGTTACTCTCTTTACTAGTTCTAAGCGTACTCCTCTCATCATACGCCCTATCCATTCAAATTCCATCCATTTATTGCTTTGATGTGTCTATGTTTTCTCCTTCCAGATCTTGTTAACTTTTCAGCTTCATTATTTTCCTTACTTTTTCCGTCAACAGATATCCTTCGTTTACTACAATTTTCAATGACTCCTTTCCCCCCCTCTAGGCCCCCAATCCCATTGTCACCTCTAAGTAGTTTAAGGAAGTTGTTTTCTAAAATTTGTCATTTTGTTATGTTGAGCAGGCGACATTTTTCCCCACTCTCATGTATTCTGTTTTCTTTTCATTTATCTTTGCCTCGCTTTGCTTCTGCATATAATCTTTGTATTGTTTTTGTGAGTTTCCTTGTTTTCTCGCTCTATTATTGCCGGATTATCCGTGTATTTGGTTACTTCAGAGTTTCGCATTCTTGCTCGTCTGATTATATTCAGATTACAGAATGCTGGAGAAAGTCAGTCTCCTTGTTTCATTTCTGTACTTATTTTAAAGGCTTCAGGCGTTGTATCCCCGAAGCGTACCTTCGCTTTGGAGTAATTTTTATCAATCCGATCAGATCTATTATTCTAAAAGTTTTCAATTCTTTTAACGTAACTAGAGGCTTGATTGAGGCTATTTTTTT
Organism: Marronus borbonicus; assembly: GCA_902655005.2. Lineage (NCBI taxonomy): Eukaryota > Metazoa > Arthropoda > Insecta > Coleoptera > Scarabaeidae > Marronus > Marronus borbonicus. Next base: position 104,956 of record LR737391.1, on the reverse strand, counting down.
TTTCAATATTGAATAAATTTTGTCTTTTATGTCGAGGGGTGATATAAACGTATCTTTTTGGGCAATAATTATTCCTACAAATAGTCTATTTGTTAAGTTGGCATCAGCAGTAGGAAAAGTTGATCTTAATAAAAATGAAAAAAAAATTAAATCAAGTATCTTTCTCCTTTGAAATTTTACAAACATTTGAAATATTATGATGCGTAATATTTCATAATTTCCTGATTCCTGATCAAATTTGGCGGTTAAAAGAATTCAAAAAAGAATTCAGTTTTATTCCTTAACAATAATAACAATAATTTATGTCTTCCCATCCCTCATCAGGTTTCGCCAACTACAAGGGGCATCAGCCATGAATTATTATAATGCCTTCGCCTATAAAGCGTACTAAGATGTTTACCCTCAGCATTAGGAAAAACTACCGAAAACCTTATTCTGATAGTTCCAACAATTATTGTTCAATAATTTCAAATATTTCAATATTGCTGTGGAATTTCCTGCTTCGACGACTAGACTTGCATTTCTAGTATTTTATAACAGCTCAACAATCTAACAATGCAAATTTCCGTTGTCGTGTCATCTCCTGTTTACTCACCATTATCTATTCAAGCATTGAAACCATTATATTACGGTATCTTTGCTTGATAGAATTCGAAATATATGTATTTACAAATATAATGAAATAAGATACTACCCCATAAATATCTTTTGATATCATTTATCTTTCATAAAAGGGATACGTACATGCTTAAATATAACTTCTGTATTTCATGTATAACGTGTATGTTACCATGTGCAGGCCGTTGAGGCGGGTAACTATTTTCCTTTTCTGACATTTACGATATATATCAAAAAGCTAAATGTTGTTACTTCCATGTTATAAAGAGTGTTTCATGTTGAACATGACTTTGCGCAAATATTCAAAACACCATTTTTTATGTGCAAATTATACATTTAAATATGATGAAGGTATTATCTTTCACCTTGTGTAGGAGAAAATGACTTGATTTGATAATCTGAATACCCCTTCTCATCGTTCTTTTCTATTACCCAAAAAGCTAACTGCTCTCTGTACGACTATACAATACAATAAGTACTAAATAGAAGCAACCTTCAAAAAATGTTAGAGAATGTGGAAACGACGTGGTGGGTATGTTTATTTGCTTTGAAGCTTGCAAACTGAATTTGCAGAAAATTAATTTATAACCTAATAGTTGTTTTTAGGAACGTTTTTTTTTTTCCTTTTAAATTATGGGTTAGGAATTTATTCGTTTTATTGTGCTTATTTTTAACATCACAAAGTAATTTTAACAACTACTGCTCTAAAAATAACTTCTTTATTCAGTTTCGACAGGATATTTTTCTTTTGGTAAATTTTCATCTTCATAAACATCCGCTTGTTTTACTTATTTATACCGCAAATATATCTGTTTTAACGTTTACTTTTTAGGGTTTTAACATTTACTTTCGTTCGGTGAGGCTTGAAGCAATTTTATCACTTACGTACATTGGTTTTCCTCTATATTCCGTTCAGTGATCTCTTTTTAAATTTAGAAACTTTTTCAATTGTAGTTTGCTTAGGTCGCATGGTTTAGTCATCACTCTCGTGCAATCCCAATTTTTTTTTCGACACGTTTTCAATTTAGTTTGAGATTTCCAAATGTTTAGATTAAATTTAAATATTGTGTAGTTGGAGTTAAGACAGCTAAAGATTCTTGTTGTTCCAGGATAGAATAGCATGATTCAAACACATAGCGACACATCATTAATAGCAAACTAATTACATAATTTTTAATGTCTCTTCTATTGTATTTTTTTTTACAGTTAAGTTATACATCGCGCGATTACAGGCAAGTCCGCCAAATGAGGAACAACGATATTTAGTACAAGCGTCTTAGTGGCCACGTTATGAGTCCTTCTCGTCCTAACCATCTATTGGAAAATATTCGGTCTATCTTCTAATTAAATTACTGTAATGCGAACGAGAATAGTCCATCCAGAGGACGTTGCTTCTTCTTTTTTTTCTCAAATCCTATTGCCCATTATGAGCGTCGGATGTATTGACTGCACTATCAATCATTGATCCATTGCCTCCATGCTTTCCAATCTCTGGCTAGTTCCTTCATTTTCAGTAGTCTTCCCCTTCTTTCTCCTACTTCTACTATTCTTCCTTTCCAATACTTCCTAGTTTTCCTTTCTTTCTTTTATCTGTACTTCTTGCTTCAACCAGCTCTTTAAGAATTATACGATGTCGCCATACCAACTTAGTTGTTTCTTCTTAATCTTGGCGGTTACTGATTCTTGATTTGCTGTTCGTAGCACTGTTGATCGAAAACATTTTTATTTTTTATATATTCGAAGAGTTTGATTTATTTACCAATTTTATACCAGGTGTGTCGGTAATTCCTTTCCGGTTTTTCCGGCAGATGTCACTGGCCATAAGTATGAAATGTTATGATTTGATACATATGTAATTTTATTCTACTGACATTAACCTTAAAACTACACAAGTTACGTTCCGCCAAAATAACAGCGTTATAGATTTATAATTTTTTGAAAATGTCGAGTTTTGTGCCTGAAAACGTGCATTTGCGGCACGCATTACTTTTCTTGTTTCATCAAAAGAAAAAAGCCGCTGAAAGTCATCGTTTGCTAGTAGAGACTTACGGTGAGCATGCTCCAACCATAAGAACATGTGAAACGTGGTTTCGACAATTCAAATGTGGTGATTTCAACGTTCAAGATAAAGAACGTCCTGACGCGGAATTGCAGGAGCTATTGGATGAAGACTCAACACAAACTCAAAAACAATTAGCAGAAAAGTTGAATGTGGGCCGAGTAGCAATTTGTGAACGATTACAAGCTATGGGAAAGATCCAAAAGATGGGGAGATGGGTGCCACATGAATTGAATGACAGACAAATGGAAAATCGAAAAATCGTTAGTGAAATTCTGCTTCAAAGGTATGAAAGGAAGTCATTTCTGCATCGAATAGTAACGGGTGATGAAAAATGGATTTATTTCGAAAATCCCAAGCGAAAAAAATCATGGTTATCACCTGGCGAAGCTGGCCCATCGACTGCAAGGCCAAATCGCTTTGGTCGCAAGACCATGCTCTGTGTCTGGTGGGACCAGATTGGTGTCGTATATTATGAACTGTTGAAACCGGGAGAAACAGTTAATAGTGATCGCTACCGACAACAAATGATCAATTTGAACTGTGCATTGATCGAAAAACGTCCACAATACGCTGAAAGACATGATAAAGTGATTTTGCAACATGACAACGCGCCGTCTCATACAGCAAAACCAGTCAAAGAAATGTTGAAATCACTTGGATGGGAAGTTTTATCGCACCCGCCGTACTCTCCAGACCTGGCTCCATCCGACTACCACCTTTTCGCATCGATGGGGCACGCGCTTGCAGAGCAGCACTTCGCCGATTTCGAAGAAGTTAAAAAATGGCTCGATGAATGGTTTAGCTCAAAGGAGGAACTGTTCTTTTGGAATGGCATTCATAAATTGCCTGAGAGATGGACAAAATGTATAGAATCAAATGGCCAATACTTTGAATAAATAAATTTTAACTATCCATTCTAAGTAACGTGTTTTCTTTAGCGAAAAAACCGGAAAAGAATTACCGACACACCTGGTATAATGAGAGGCGGAGGTTGTAATGTCACTAGATTAACTTCTGAACGAACAAAATTAATGCATCATCAAATCACAAATTAAACCAGGCATGCAGTGACTTCTTTTTGTTTTCATCGCTTATGGTAGATTCCAAGAAGATGCATTTTATTTCGCTTAATGAAGTTGTTGGCTTTAAAAATAAAGTAAATAACATTCCTTCAGAATTATGAACGAAACGTTTCGAGAACTGGTTCTCTTATAAGAACGTTTTGTGATATTAACTATAATAAGTATATATGATTTAAAATCCGTGCTTTTTTTAATCAATTGAATATTGCACAATTCATAATCACACACATCAATTTCCTATCGAGGTTTTGCTGTACAAGTTCTCCGACATAATCCTGAAGAATCACGTTCGGGCGACATATTTCAATTGGGATTTTAAAGAAACAAGTAAACAGCACGTCGAATTGCATACGTTCGGCAAATTATCAAGGTTGCGTTGCTGTACCGCTCGACGAGTACGCAGTGTTGGAAAAAATGAACAAATAAGTGATTTAAAAAAAAGCGCCAAGGACGAAAGGAACTGTAATTCCACCAACAACAACGTTCATTATCTATAATAATTCGTGATCATTTGGAATCGTTTTACCGTCTGTAAATCGTTACTTTGGTATGTTTTACGTAGATTTCTCTTCATTTTGTTTGTGTGCATTACTATTTATTTTTGTATTAGAAATACGTAGTGGGAAGGTTATATTTTGTGAACTTATGGGAGTTATTTTCAAGAAAGAAAAATAGAACTTTGCGCAGCGTTGAATTCTTTATTCATCTACGTATACATTGTCTTACCTAATCATAACTTGCACCTAATTGGTATTTACTTATTTGTTAGAAATTTTAATTGGCGCCTTTTTGTTTTTTTTCCCCGGAAAACGGACGTAACTGTCATTCTCCACTGACATGCTTCTATATAACGCATAAGTGGTTGCAATTAACGAGGTACAAAGGTACACCGTTAACTCGCATATATCTTAACAACAACATATTCATACTCACTATATCTACCGCTATACAGTAAAATTAACTGTCCATGTTGCTATGACAAAAAAATTTTTTTTTTCATTTAGGTAGCTCACACACTTTGTGAAGTAGAAACTGTTGCAGTGGTCCAAACAGAAATGTGCGACATTTATTTCCAAAGTGGTTTGCTTCTGATAGAAATTTAATTTTTTTCTTCTTGTTGAGCTAATCTTTATTATTCTAGTAATAATGTCGATTACCTTGAAGATATAGAATTAGATTTATAAGTACCGATAGATAGTTGCATAGTTTCAGAACCGCTATATGTCGCTTCTATTAATCGATGTTCATTGTTTGAGGTAGTTGATAAAATGGACAGCTAAACGTTGAGCACAGCACGACGCACGATGCATAGACAAACCTTCCATCACGCAGCAGTTTTGAGGAATCTCTGTATAAAGCTGTAACATTTAAAGACGGAAGTCTTATACAGAATTTATTACGTTGCCGTTGAAGAAAAAGAACATCAGAAACAAAAAGTGTAGGAATTTTCACATTGAACCACTGCACTTCTGTTACAAATTCTAACAACAAAAATAATCTACTCAACGGTTAACCGCCACAATTACGCGATGGACTACATAGAGGTCGTGGTAGTGGTATTGAAATAAATGTCGTTTACTTCAAATTAGAATATAATTTTCAAACATACACGGTGCGCAATAGTGTGGCAAAGCTCGATATATCTGTTATGAAGAGAGTTATCAAGAAAACTTCCTAATCAAAATTGTAGACATTCCCAAATACAATATTTTAAAATTTTTGATATATTCCATAATTCCAGCGTGAACCTGACATAATTCTTAAAATGGGGCACTCTGTATATTAATTTAAATTGATTAAATTAGACTCATCTTCCCAATACTCCCAGCATGGTGTGTACTGCGTATTTGAAAAGTTATGGTTAATTTTATTCTAAAAACATGACAAACTTAATAACCTCTATCTTGATAAATAATGAATACGCAATCATTTTAATACTACCACGAGTTTAAGAATATACTCCTACTTTGATATCAACTGTGATTTGTTTCCACTAGTGTCGCATTTATACAGGGTAAGTCACAATGGAAATTTACGATTTTCTCATATTTTTCAAATGGACGCCCTATTGAATTATATTGAAGATGAAAGGCGCACATTACTTGTTTTATACGTCTTTTAATTGAATATAATAGTTTTAAAATAATAACATGCAAGATACCATGTTAATTTTGTACACATCAAGAAGTGGCTAACTGAACATTTTACATGTTCAGTTTGAAAATAATGTTATTGTTAACGCGTTCCAAGGAAAAGTGGAATAACAGAATTGAAACTAGGAATGATTCCTATGATCGAAGCATCTGCAAAATTGAATTAGTAAACCCTTAACATGATTTAAATTGACCTCATAGGCAGTATAGTTTCCAAAATTGAATCACTGACTGATGATCGAATGTAAATATTTTAATAATGCTTATTACTTTCGGAATGGGACAACTTGGCGTGGGTAATTTGGCGCGGTCAATTGTGCGCGAGACAACTTGGTGCAAGAACAACTCCGCGCAGGGAGCTGGAGGAAATGCGTAGACGATACATACGGTTTTTAAAACATATTTGGCTATTCTGAGCGATACCTTGTACACATTTTCTACTACGTCTGTATTATTTGCAAATATTTAATAACAATTAAATCTATTTGGTAATTGTGAGAGAGCTCGTAAATATTTCCACTAAGTATCTCTCTTACGATTCTTAAAATGCGTTCGTCGATGTCTCATATCTCTTCAATTTTAATGGCGGAGGAGACCCTGCAACCAGTTGTTCTTAATAGAGGTTGCGATTAGATTGGACTTTTCTCAAACTGGTGCGCCAAGTTGTCCTAAGCCGTATTACTTTACATCTAAGAACACGGACGCTTAATTTGTTATTATTATATTATTGTCCTTGAACAAGTTTCCTCTAATTATGAGGTAATATGCAACCACCAATATTGCTAATTTTTGCATAAGGCTTTAAATCATTTTGGTGGGTAGCCTAAGATACATTTAAGCTTAAACCGCAGGTCAATAGTGAATATCACGGAAAGATATGTGGACATAAATTGGTTGCATGTAATACTTTTAATGGTGACAATTTCCCATATTGGTCACTTTTTCATATCTAATTATGGAATTATGAAGCTTATGTGCAGTCAGCTTCTATACACACTCTCCCAACCTTCTGGAATTGTAAAATTGCGCTTATTTTGCAGGTTGTAAGAAACTAAAATTTTCAAAAAAAAACAATAGTCGTTAGAAGGTATATTTTCGTATGTAAAGGCTGGTTGATAAGTAACAAGCCAGACACCTACTCCGTTATTTTAAATGGAATACCCAATATGTTATTACGTTTTCGATTTTCCCAACTACAAATAAGTCTACGTAATATGGATTTGTATATCTCTACCAGATTTCAATATGTTTATACTTTTCTCCGCAATTATCAAAATGTCGGCAAATTATACAGAAAATATTTTCTATCTTCTCTAGATTTGTGCTTGCAGACATTTCTAGATTAATTTAATCAGTACTTGGTAATACAATGAGTTTGTGAATTATCCCAATAATACTTACTGAATTAATGCGTCATTTTGGATTGTCATGATCTCACTTTTATTCTATATAATTCATTATTTTCTGTACTTCTGTACACCATTGAGATTATCTAAGCATCGTAGTGATTAGGTACGTCATGCATTATTAATTTAGTTAAATAGACTCACTTACCACATGTACTGTAAAGTAATGACTTAAACCTCAGTGTTCTAAAAAGATTTTATTCAAGGTCTTTTGTCTATGTAACTATTAAACCGTAAAATATGGAAAATCGTGATCTTATTTATTAACATGCTCCAGCTCTGGTTATTCTTTCGGATTAATATTTTACTGTCCCAAATACTGCCTAGAACAATTCCTTTATTGAATTATTGGTAGATTAAACGGTACGCAAAACATTGGCAAACGCTGAACTTTTCAAATCAACGGGAACCTACATTTGAAGAAACAGTCATGTATGTCCTAAGGCTATAGAAGTGTTTGATTAACAGCCATAAGTGATTGTTCACTTGAAATATCTAATGAGCATAAAATGATTCACATAGATGTACGTTAGTAAGTTAAAAATGACGTCTTTATACCGTATCTTTTACAAGTGAATATTAAAAACTAGGCCTGCGAGACATTAACATTTAACTTGGAACAATGGCACAGATTTTTAGGTCAGATAAAATGGTGTATTCGGTATTTCAACGAAAGCGCCGAGTACGGTAATGGCATTTCACGTCTATTGTTTTGCGCGGAATGCGAATCACGGGAGAATCTTTGCCGCTTTCTTGAAAATGATTAGATGCTAATAAGAAATATTATATTAATAAATTAGTTTAAAAAGATGAATTAAGTAATTATATTTTAAGCAAGAAGTAGATGGAGCCCAAAAGCTTATTGTACCTACATTAGCGGTATAAAGAACTGCGAGTGGTTAATTACTATTATAATATTATTTACTCCTGAGATATCAGCTGTGGAAGTATTGTATATCGATAAACAAGATGTGGAAGATGCAATATTCGAATTTTTTTATAGAAAAATGAAATGTGTATTGTACACGTGAAAATAATTAGCAGAATTAAAAAAAGATTTAACTCGCGCAATTGGTCCAAATTTTTGCTTATTTTCGAGTTGTCTTAAACAAAATAAAAATATCCTTGCATAACTACCCATGTAAAATAAAAAGGTAGGTACGTTCTGCATTCTTTCTTCAAGTCTTTTTCGCTTCCGAATCAATCTTTTCAAGACTCAATATCATTTCAGTAAGTTCGTTATAATAACGTAAGCTTTCACGCTCAGAGTCGGTTGAAACTAAATGTGTCATGGCAGGTAATCGAAAATTCTACGTTTCGCTCATAATCATATAGGCCTTCTTCATACGTTTGCGGGGGAAATGTCGATTATCTACAAAGTCACGGTCCATACCCGGAGCACGTTTAGATTTAAATAATTTTGTTGTTCTGATAGGTGTCAGCGTCAGTGTTTTTGACAGTGATTTGGCGTCAATGATACGATTAAGAAAATGTTAATGTATGAAATGTTGTTTATTTGTAACTTGAAAACAAATGAAAATCAAATATAGGTATATAATGAAAAATATAAGAATATTTGAGTTTCTTTACATTAGTTTCACGTATATAATATACTCCTGGAGTTTGGTTCATGTAGATAGTTTAACATATGGCGGAAGATAGGAAAGTTATTTGACCACTTTATAAGAAACTACTTCCTTACGTTAGACGACAATAACGTTTATAACGCAATTATTCCTTGGATTTTTAGAAGGCTCCAGAAAACATAGATCACGAAAATGTTATTGGGATGTCAAGAATTTTCAAGAATGATCTCTCTCTTCGGGACTCTTAATCGACTATTAATAATTTTTTAGAATGTTTTACTGCGTTGACTAACGGTAGTAGTAAATGCTATCCCTAATTATGTGTATTCTTAAATTTCAGAGTAGCATGAGAAGTGCTTCAGTAGAAGTTTGCAACTTGACACTCAGCAGTAGAAGCAGTTATCGCTTTGAGATGACATCAAATGATTTAATGAGCTGAAATATATGAAAGAGACAGATTTCCATTGTCAAGTTGTGCAATTTATTTGGTTTTGTATAGGGCAAAGTGTCAAGGAGTGTGGTTGTTGTCAAGAACTAATACGTGCTTTGATTTCGGGATGATGGCCAAAATTTTCAATAATTTCAATAAATCACGGCTTGTTTCTTAACCACAGAAGTAACATTTGGTGTAGACAAAAGCATGTTAGAGATATGTAGCATCTATAGAACTTTCTTGATAAAGCGGCACTTTATGAAGCTCGAATGATGACTCAGATAGAGGCAACAGGTTGTGTCTTTGGGCTTAAATAAGTCAGCAAGCCCAAAAAGCTAGATGCTTTCATTTCTGGACTGCAGCGGATTGTTGTGTAAAACTTTTTGCGTTACTAAATATTTCCCAGCTGACAAATTCCCCTACTATCATTCAAGTCAACTATACAGTGAGATCCTCTTCCCATACAAACTTTTGAACGATAGAAGCTAATGTTTTTTTGGCATTAGCTGCAGTTCAGTTGCATTTTCTAAAGGTTCCGATGGATCACGCTATTTCACGTAATTTCAACCTTTACGTATTTAGTTTTTCAAGTATAATTATACATCGTTTCTACAAAACAAGACCGCAATGCTTACACTATAACAATAGATTCTAACGTAGGTCCTTTTAACTTATTTATCGATTAATTATTAAAAACAATTCAATGTAGTAGAATAATATTTACCGATGATTTAAATATTTTCTAGATGGTCAACTAGGCAGATCAGTGGCGTAGTAGGAATAAACTAGTAATGGATGTGTCGAAATGCAAAATGGTATCTTACACCCATAAATTGCAACCTATTACTTATAACTATGAGTTGTACAATAAGAACGCAACTGACTCAGGATTTAGGTATAGACTTCGACTACTAACTAACTTTTTTGAATACCAAAATAAACACATTTAAAGCGATTTTAAAAAGGCTATAGGTTATATATTTCAAAACCCATCGTCATTTCACTTTTTCACAGTCTATACAATTTTTAAGTACGCTTGAAATTGGAATGTGCAAACTCGGTCGAGAATCTTTATTACGAATCTCATAAGTTGACCATTGAAAAGTACGCAGAAAGTTCCTTGAATGCCCTTTCTTAAAGAAGCGGGGTTGTATCCACTTAGAAGTATTGATTATGGAGAACTGTTCCGCAAGTTTCAAGTAGAATCTCCTCAAACAAGATGCTTATCCAGTTTAACATTCGCGTATAAATTAGTTCGCAACAAAATATATTATCTGGGACTGTTATTCTATAAATTTCTTAATACAGCGCTCAATTTCTAGATATGCTAATAAATTTTATATCTCCCGTGTGAGAACCGATCTAGCCTATAATCTTTCCATAACTCTTACGTGTAGAAATGTTAATGCAATAGCACTTATCTGCGATATCAATTTTATGTAGCTGTTATTGCTGTTTGTGTTGCAACATGTTCTTCTGCTTCAATAATTTCAATAATTCGATTTTCAAATAGTTACAACAATTTGCATTAAATTCTGTTTCAAATTTAAGAAATTTCAGCTAAAACTCGTCGCATACTGAAGGATGTTTTTTTATGAAAGTGACTTGAGTCAAGCAAGAACATTTGGGTGATTTAATCGTAACAAGAAAAGCCGACAATCTCTGGAGGATGACAAACGTTCGGGGAAATGACCCGCGAAGACGCGACGGGGATAACCTGAAAGACCTGGACTGTTGTACGCAATATTCCGACAACAACAGCGGCCAACAAGACCTCCGGATTCAGGTGTACACTGAGTTGTAAGAAACGGTTCAGCATGATTTAAACTTTTCGTATAGAATCATCAGAATTGTGGGGCTACGATTATGACCCCGAAACGAAGAATAGAGGTGCCAAGTTCACCATGCAGACTGTCAACGGAAAGTTTTGTTGCGAGATTTTGAAGAGACTGAAGGAAAATATTTGGCGTAAACGGCCCAGGTTGTGCGAGAATAAAGACAGGTTGCTCCAAAAGGCAATGTAACCGAATGCGTGTTGCTTGTTGTGAAGGAATTATTAGCAAGAAACAACATGACAATGGCCTCTCTCTACACTTCTACCTCTTCCCTAAAATAAAAATCAACTCGAAGAGACGACATTGAAGATGGGAAAATCGCTGGGATTCTTGTATATATGCCGGAGGTGACCACGATGAAGGTGAAAGCGGAAATTAGTGTGTAAAGTAACTTACAAGAAAATTCTCGGAAATCTTAAATAGCATATCGTGTTTACCAATGCACGCGCATTTATACTTTTTGTAAAAGTCCACTAGTTTGCTTTTAAACAGGACAGTTTAATAGCGCCTTACCACATTGCACCTGATTCAATTCTTACAGTGAATCAAAGGTTTGCGTGCTTCTATTTTATAATACGCAGGTATAAAATCAGATAGGTATCACATAGAATCGACCTTGGCTGCAGTTACACAACCGTTTCGTTGACGTAACACTTCCACAGCCCTACACGCAGCCCGTCGAATCAAACAGGTAGATTACGTAATGGGAGCGCGTACCGTAAACTTTCGGGGTTGAATAATTGCTTCGGGGGAACCGCCGAATATGGCGTGACTTTGACCTGTTTCGTTACGCATCCACTGTTCAGTTATAACCGGAAGGGAGCAGTACGCCGTTACGAAACAAATGTTAAGGGCGGTCGTGTTACGTGGGTTGGACGGCACGTACAACCAAGAGATTATGTATCGACTTAGAATCGTAAAAATTAATAAAATTGTAACATATCTTTACCTCAAATTTAAATTGGCAATATAAGATGGGCATTGGAGATGTCAAATTTAATTTTTTGCCGTTGCTAAAGTCAAATAACATACTGTTAAAATGTTATTAAGTAGACTTGACAATATTTTCCGCATTGTTAACTTAAAACACCAAGCCGTATGAATTAACACGCAGTCAAAGCTATCGAGATGACGATCAGAGTTAAAAAAAAAATGTAACACTTGAAATTTCACTAATATTTCACTTTTAATTTTAAGTCTTCATACTACAAATTAAAATTTACAGATTAAAAGATAATATTTGAATTATAACTTACAATGAGTTATAGTAAACTTGTGAATATACTGAAAAGATGAATTCAGTAAATCATGTTCGTTTGGTTAAAGCGACAAAAAAAGTATTAAATTTATTACAACAATGAACTACATTCACCAAATTAGGACCTGTTTATCAATATAATAAATACCCGTTTATTAACCTTCTTTGTGAGAAGCGACACAAGTTTTAGGGATCGTTTATTCTATAATGCAATATCATAGAATACGTAAGCAAGAATTAAAATCAAGCATACGTAGGGCATTAAAAAATTCACCCAAATTATAAAATGTTCGATGGACTAAATACTCTTTCGACGTCAAAAAAACTGAAGGTAAATAGATAAAAACTTGAATACATTGCCAGATGGCTTGTCTCTGAACTTTCGTCAAAGGAGTTCTGGGGGGCAATAGCTGACTTTTTCTGTTCATGCTCCATTTCAAAAGTTTATTGTAGTGAACACTATCCAGAAACCATTTGATAAAGTACCAGATAGCGTACGACAATGCTGTTTAAAGGAGACTGTGTTGGCAGTGATCAACTCCACGAAAGTCAGTCGTTATTTCAATCACCACCAGTTGTAACAGAAACTATATTTTTAGCTGTGACATTTCTAAAAATAAGTTAAACCACGCATTTGCTTGAATTTCTTCTAGCCTAGGCATAGATTGTTGCTAAGCTATGTCATCTACGAGATGTGATAGCGTGTCATAGCTACTGATACTGCAAAATCATTCATATATAAAATGTAAGAGTGAAAATCCCTATATCGAGTCCAGCGGTATTCCACACTCGATCGAAGATCGCATAAAGATTGCATAAAATTAAATTTTTAATTAGATTTTATCTTAATAACAATGATTACTTATATTAATCTACCTTGCGCCAGAATTTTGTCTTTTTTTCACTTAACAAGGTCGTGAAATACCTTTTACCATTACCTCATAACATACATTTACAAATAATCGATCCTCATAAAACTGTACATGTAAACGCAATTATACTTAAAGCCATATACTTAATTAAAAGAAAGAGAGAATTGTTAGATTCGAGACGCTCCGAGGCATACTCTTTTAAACGACGTAGCATGTTGTTAGTGCTTTCATCTTGCTCGCAACTTCGCCATATATAACCTGAAACCATGTCATAAATTAATTATAAGAAGCAGAAGACCTATAGAAGGTAACTCGTAACAATGTATCCGTTTGAGCAATAATTCAAATTTGTTTTTTCCCGCTCGTTTGATCATTATTTATAGCCTGCTATTGAAAATGTAGACGCTGGTAGTATAGGTAATCTTAACGTAGCCAAAGCAATTTTTCTGCTCTAACGTAACGACTTCCAAGTAGAGAGATCATTTGAAAGGCGAAGATCTATATATCGTATGTACATACGTCTCTGTACAGTAACGGTTAGGAATATCCGAGCCATTCCATATCATACAATTCGACTTCAGATATTTCCTCGTATCACTGCACAAACACTAAATGCGCCCCTTTTCGATGCAAATTGTCGCAAACAATATTCCTTATTTTATCTCGGCTCTTTTCGTCGGATTTTCGCTATAATGTCGGAAATAAATCGTCGCCTGGATATCAACTATATGGCCAATTGCCGTGATTACGGGTACCTGAGGAGAAGTATAACTGTGTTAGTTTCCAAGTCCGCGCTTCGTGTGCTCTAGGTCGTAAATTCTTAGTGGCCGTTGGGTATCGGAAATTATTATAATTGCTAGAAAAGGTTCGCTAGCGATTGGAGCTTATTCTCAAGCCGCGTATACATTACATTCGCAAAACGTATGTATAAAGTTTGGAGCCATGTAACGTCTAATAAATTTCATATTCAAAATGGCGGTTTGTTGTAAGCGTTTAGTGCCCGCAAGGGGTTCAAGTGGAAAGCGAATATTGAAAAGCGCTCCCATATACAAGGTGTTATTAAATAAACTTTATGCATAAAAACGTAGGCTTCCACGGCCAGAGTCAGTTGAAACTAAACGTGTTTCGGGTTTGAACCGTGTCATGTCGTTTTGGTTAGAATAAAAACTCGACGTTTCGCCCACAATCGTATGGGGCTTCTTCAGGAGAGTGGTAAACAACAGTTAGCATGTGTAAATCACGCCAGAGAGGAAACTTACTGAGTTACCGTAATCAAGTGCTTTCCCGCTTACTTTAAAACACATTTTGTGGTAAGTTTAACGGTGATACTACTTATTGCTATTTAAGTTAGCTTATTTTGCGCAATGATTGAATTTAGATGTGCGGACGTAGGCTGTAGGCTCAGAGAATCAAAATCATGCAGTGGCAGACTTCGTACAGTCCGTACAGCAAATAGCCGAGAGACTATTTTGCAGCCCGTGGATAACAATTCCCATGCGAGTACTAGTAAATTAGGTACCTGTTTGGTGGAGCATTAAACAGCAATTGCTTTAACCGCGTTACTTAGAAAGGATTTATCATCTACTATTAGAGAGGACCACTATCTGCGTATGAAGTTTTCTCAATGGCTGGCACACAAATGTATTTTATATCCAAATTTTTTTGGAAAGATTTTGTTTACAGACGAAGCCTGCTTTATTCGTAATGGAGTTTTTCACAATATCATCAATTTGGATTTTCCATAATTGTCTGGTCAGGCGAGTGATTTTTTTAATTGGACCATTTCGTTTGCCGAATCAGTTGAATGGTCAAATCTATCTAAACTTTTCACGTGATAATTTAAACGAGCAACTGGCGAATGTGTAATTAGATGTTATTGGAAATATTTTGTATTTTTTTATTTTCGTATAACGCAAGAAATTATTTGAATGAACAATTCGAATACATGGATTGGTCAGGGACGACCTGTGGCATGGATACCAAGATCACTTGATCTAACACTAGTGGATTCTTTTGCTTGTATAAAAGACATTTTTTATGCCACGGAGGATGAACTTTGACGGAGAATAGTAGACGGTTGCTAACAAACTAAGAAAGCAAAGTGCACGGGTCTCTTTGACAACGACTCAGACTTTGTTTACAAGAGCAAGGACGATAATTTGAAAATATTAGGCGATAAGTTTAAGGTTAGAGTGCGCTGAATGTGTCGTTTTCGATTTCCACTATTACTTAGCAAAGTGTGTGAAGTTTCTTTATTAATAAACGAGTATAGAACCTCAGTGCATTATTGTTTCTTTTTTTATCGCGTTCATTTAGATAACGAAACCGCATTTAACTATCGGTGTAAATAAATTTAAACTACCGAAACCATTCCTAAGGACCTTCCCGGATCTACAGAGCGTAAAATTAATTTAATTAGTTTAGAGAAATCAAATTTTCTCAGGCTTCCTCTCGTTAAAATACATAAGATAATTAATTTTCAATCTATCTGCCCCAAGTATAAAATGAATTTAATTCTAACCATGAAATATAAAATATTAAGCATTTGTTATTCGAATTTTCACACCAATGATCTTGACATACCCCAATTCCTTTATCTATAGTATTTTAGTTACTAATAGTCTCAGAAATCTCACTCCCACCAATGGCCTTGATAATGCTAACCCCGATGAAATAGATAGAAATAATTTATAAAAATATACAATTTATCAAATTTGCCCCATCAAAAAAATTGATCACCAATTCAATTCTCCAAACTCAAGGATAAAACAGAAAATCGAGGTAAGTATAATGTTATTTACGGTATCAGATACAGCAATTGTAACGGTTGCTATATTGGAAAAATTAGTCAAAAACTGAGAAATAGGGTATCTAGGCACAAGAGTAGCGTTCGAAAATACCACAGCTCTTCCTGTTCACTGAGTACTGAACTTTTCGATGACGTAAAAATTTTAGACGTTGAATGAATCAATTTAAACGAGATTTTATTGAAATGTGTAGTATTTTTAAGAATGTGGATATCATTAATTACAACAAAATATTGATAATTTAAGTTGTATTTATATAATATAGGTATTGTAATGTTTTGACAATGTGGAAATTTGGAAAATTTTAGGAAATTTTAAATTTTTCTTCGAAAATTGCGGGTCGTGAATCCGGAAATGTCCCCAGACACTCTTTCGGCAGATGAAAAGAGACGTGTTAAGACATAGAAATGAAAATAACTACTAACCTTAAATCTAGTCACTTTCTAATACATAAACACCAGGTTTATGTCCTTATTCGAACCTCTTTTCTCCACTACTAGACTACTAAAACGCTTATTAAAAACTTTTAAATTGAAATATTTACTCGAGACTATTTAATTTGGAGGAAATGCTTCGTACAACTTGCCTGGACGACAGCTAGACCTAAAGTCGCAAATAAAATTGGCGTTGTTTTTCACCATTGTTCAAATACGTTAGCAATTGTTTTATTCCATAGACACCTATGATAATTTTTACCCATTGAAAATGTACTGTTATTGAATAGGAAAGATTTTTGCTGTAGCATGATGCAGGGACGCAACTGACGCTGGAATTCTGTGTTCACTGATGACACTTTTGTCCACATGCAACACTACAACGTTAAATTATACTGCGAATTTAGATGAAACGGACCGAAAGACATTTAATTGACAAAGAAAACTTCTATCCGACTAACGTATGCACTAGAACTTGCTGTAGAAATTTTAGACATTAACGTGATGAAAGTAGAATGACAGATAAAAATAGTTAATATAAGTCTTCCCCACGATTATCGTTGGCTGGACTTATATTAATTTTCTTTCTCTAGGGATCGGGCTTCCTATCAATAGATGGACCCTCATAGCCGATAGGTGGACAATGTGAAATGCCAAGATGAGAAACGAATCTGGCGCTGATGACAGCTAACCTCGTTGTTGTTATTTTGTAACATTACAGTATGTAACAAGTATATCTCCTAAAAAAAGTACTCTTGTGGTACACATACAAAGTTACAGTAACCTAGAATACATATTAACGTAACACCATAATACTTATATTTCAAAACCATGTGGTCCTGTATCATGAAGTGTGAAGTGAAAGTTATGTTATTTAACCCATATGTTTTGCCTTGTAATTCAGTTATATAAATTTAATCTACCAGAAAAGATATGAATTGAATGCTTTATAAATAAAAGATCGTTTTTGCAATAATTACACAGAGTACTTAAACTGGCAATCCTTTAATTCTCAAGAAGCCTATGAGAAATGTCTTTTGCGCGTATTTCTTATACCTATATATTATTATTATATACCGGGCGATATTGAAAAAACTACAACGCATAGTATTGTAATGCCCTCCAGTTTACAGTTATACCAGATACCCATAAGATATAACTATATATACCTTAAGGGTTTGAAGCAAGCAGTACCATGCGATAGAGGATCATAAAATAATAAAAGAGGTCTTATATGGTACATTAATTTTCGTAAGCTTCTTGTTTTTAGGATATAGGATCTTAAAGGTTTTTTTGAATTTTTTAAATCCCTTCCGATTGTGAAGACATAATTAAACCAATATTAGTGTATTTTAGTTTCGAGTATTATTAAAATATTATCATATTTTTAACACTTACCTGTAGATTGTGGCATATGTCAAATTAATATTGTAATAATTTGTTCAACTTTGTTGTGTTCCTGAGTACGTTCTTTGTGTAATTTTGTTGTTTGCCGTTTTTTAAAATCGTCTTTAAGAAGAAGAATACAAGACATGGTTATGTGTTATGGCAAATCTCGATCAAATTTTTCCGAAACTCAACGTGTGTTAGAACAATTATTGACGTGGATAGACGTTTGGGAGAAGACAGCTGTTTCAAAAAAAAAACAAAGCTTGCTAGTGGGTTACCAGAACTCATCGTACTGTTACAAACGAAAAAGCTGTTTTGCAAATAGTAAGAAATAATCCGACAATAAGCATTAGAAAAATAAATTCAGATGTACGGAATGGTAACCGTGAATTAGCTAGACAACTCCTCAAAGGATAGCTTCTTTGCACGTTCCAAAAAAAAAAACAAAAATTCCCAAAAATTCCTCACCTATTAGAACAAGATTATTTGCCTCGTGTACAATAATGCGAGTGGTATGGGTTTTGTATTAATTTGTGGTGTGTGCAAGTATAATCGACAACTACCTAATTGTCTGAGAGATTATAGGGCGAACTCTATCGAAAGTTTTTGGAAAATGAGCTGAACACATATCCCATTGAACACTATTCAGAGATTGTACTACATGCATGACGGTGCGCCAGTTCATTTTTCTCGTAGACCAAAGAAATTTTTACAAAGACGATTTGGAAGTAGGTGGATTGGTCGTGGGGGAGCCATGGCGAGCTCACAGCCCCGACTTTAATCCTCATGATTTTTCATTTTGGAATTTGTGAAAAATGAAGTGTATGCTGAAAATAATGAAGAGCAATTGTGGAACAGAACTATGGCGTCTGTTGATAAATTTCGTAATAATCCAGGCATATATTGGAAAAACGTATCTAAGAACGACGACATTAATGTGAACACCTACTTTATAACGAAGTATCTTATATTTTTTTTAATTTAATTATTATTTTTCTTTGCTATGTTATGTTGTTATTTTTAAAGTTCATTTTGATCAAATAGCCGTTCCCTTTTATGAGATATTGAAGAGAAATAAAATTTGAAAAAAGAATTATTATTTTATGATTTTCTACCGCGTAGTAGTATTCATTGCAGTTTCTTCAACGACGCCTTGTGTATTACCTATGAACGTAGAACGAATAAAGAACGAATTTAATTTTGCAATTGAATGTCCACAGGCAACAAATTTCACAGTTGGAGTGCTTCACGTCTTTCCTACAGATGAGATTAAATTAGACACTGGGCGTTAATTAGATCCTCGCCTTTTAAGATATCCGAAACCGTTCTAATATTTTAAGTTGAAAATCTCTCAAAGGGGAACGAGCGGACAAAAGAACTTTAGAATTCACTCCCGTAGTCTAAGAGATAGCCTCTCGGGTTTATATCCGCAGCAAAGATTCAATCTCTTGCTTCATAAATAAAATGGAAATTAATAGTGTGTTCTCTTGCAAGGGATAAGTTTAGGAAATGCGACTTATATTGATGCAATTTTGGAATGGTTTGTTGTTTTCAAATCTAATTTTATACTTTCAATGGAGTCTGTTGAAACAGAAATCGCAAGTTCAAGTTATTTCTGCACTTCTTGTGTAAATCAGACAGTGATACTTTTTATTTTGGAATGAATAGTGGTGTTTTTTATAGACAAAATTGGACCTAAAGAGTTCGCTTGAATTTCAAATACTTCACTTTTATGATAAATAGAATAACCATTAAATCTAGAGGGAGATTAAGAGTTGATGAAATAGAAAATTATGCCGGAGGGTGTCCAGTTATCAAGACGAACTTAATAATAGCATGCGTAAAAGTTGTTTCGAATGAATGCAGAAGTGCAGATGAAATGTAGATGTTGTTTATATTTCTGCCGCTGTTATACATAAATGTTTCTCTACTTACTCTTACCATCCTGTATATCTTACGAAACATAAGTAACAGGAATGTAGTGTTCGTAGATACGAGGATGGTATTGTAAATACCTGTTAAGCGAGAGAACGCGATTGTTTTCGTTTAGTACATTTATTTCTCGACATAATTCCTTTGTAGCTCTATATACTAGGTTCAACATTTTGAAGCCATTCAAGTAATGCGATTTGTCTAACTCTGCGAAACAATGGTCTGTTTCGGCAGTGAGCTATTCATATGACCTGAACCGCCTTCCGCCAAGAGGTGGAAAAATAAAGTTGTGAATATGGTAGATCGCAATTGCGGAAGAGTGGGCCGGGGTGTTATTATGATGGGAAAGAATCTTCTTCTTCGCTAGGTGGAGCTTCTTTCTCTTTAGTTCAGTATCGAATGGGTCCAATGAATCAGCATGGTATTGTCCTGTTATTGTCCTTCCCTTCTCCAAATAATCAACTAATATGACGTCTTGCCAATCCCAAAATATTGTCCCCAGAGCTGGCCCGGCTAATGGAATCGTCTTAGCCTTTTTTGGTGGAAGTTCGCCCGGAAAAAGCCATTTTGCTGACTGACGCTTCGTTTCTGATGTGTAGTGATGTATCCGTGTATCATCTGTTTCTGCGGTGTTACGTCACAGCAACTGATTTGTATTGTTCTTAAACATGCCTAACCATTGCTTTGAAGTTATCACGCGTAATGATCAACGCACTCGATGCCTATTTACGAGCAATCTCTCTAATTTTCACACGGCGGTCTGCTGACGCGATATAATAACCTCATTGATCATATCACCTGTAGTCAATCTCTTGGGAATTTTCACAGTCGTCGATTGAAGAATAGTATTCACGCCTTATACTATCCTCGTTTATTAATTTTAATAATTGCCAATTTATTTGGTGTATATACAATATTTTTTAAAGAACAAATATTCTCAAAAAGATATAATTAAGTATATACAAGTTTATTTGCTGTGATAGTTAGAAATATGTAAATATTTCCCCAAAACATTATTTTAACGCTTAAGGACCTCATTCTCCAGTTGTTGCTCTTTAAAATAACATAAATTCAGCTAGATAATAACAAAATACCTCTGTGCATTTTGCGCTGCTTACCTTTCACGTGCAACATATAACTTTACTGCTCCTGTCCGTGGAGAGGATGCTGAAAAACAGAACGAAACTAAGACGTAGCACGAGCAGTAATTACTAACTGTACTTACACGAAGAGAATGTCTAGCATTTGCTTGATTTATTTAAATGACTATCCGTTGCTGCTCCAGCTGCCTGCGTGCCCGTCTGCCAAGAGTCGGAATTAAAGCATATAAAAGTGCGCCTGACCATTGCGCGAAGAGCAAAACGAGGAAGCGTATTATACGGTTATCGGCATCACTTCTTCTGGTTTTTATTGCGCTCGAACAGTTACTGTCTCTAGTCACGGGATAGAGAATTGAAATTGTTCAGTGTTTCAATAAAAACGTTAGGAGGATCGAATGTACCAGCATGATACAATAAAATGTTGTTTCTCACCATGCAGATAACGAACATAATGTAGAAGTAAAGTAAAGCCAATTTGTATGAAGTAGACGGTTGAAAGAAAGAAGTAATTGAATAAACTTTCATATAGCTTTCTTGCTCTTTTTCAGAGAAAGGTTTTTATCAATTTATAATTATTAAATAATAGCAGCGCCTATAAAAATACCGAATCTAAATATTTAATTGCATCCAAGACCAGAGACATCCATATAGCAGTTGACGAACTGATAAAAAGAACTGTACAAGTTACAAGTCCACGATAAATGTCTTTGGAACTTTTAACACAGACAACGCTTTGCTAGAGAAAATTAAAATTGACCAGTTGCTAGATGGTGAAATATCTTGGGTCAAATAAGGGTAAAGTCGTATTATTTGGATCTCGAGAATTAAGGTAGTATGTTAGAAGGTTTGGTGTTTGGTAGTCCAATCTTTTATATGCAGAGCCCTATTGAGAGACGTGAAAATTACCGCTTTTGCAGCAAGACCCACATCGAGACAAGAATTTATAATTGCATACATACCGTGTTGGAATACTCTGTAAGCCTGTGGTGGCTAAATTCTATAAGCAGTAGGCAATATTATATTGGACGTGCTGTAAAATTTCCATTTGACGAACGAAAATGTAGCGGTTTATCCTGAGTTATGACCAATTAAATGTGCATTGCAGGAACTTTCTGACATAATATAGTACCAACTACATTGCGAAAAAGTCACCACATGGAAGTACTTGACGCCTGTTTACAAATACTCCATTTTTACAATCAGTCCGCTTTGCGATACCACGCAATTTTATATAAACAGAAAAATATTGTCCGAAAAGTGTTCAATCTTCAGCTCACGGGATTTACGTAAGAAAGTGGGCTCGGCATTTTTACTGTGAAAGTTATAACTGAAAAGTCGACTACAGCTTCTGTATAGCACAATACATCGTTAGTGGTGTTATGTGGCGTTCACACATCTTTCACACAATATTTGTTTCACGAATTAGCAGCAGATCTGTTGAAATTTATCGCAATGTCTATTACTAATAAAAATTAAGGTGTAAAATTGCCATACGTATAATATCTTATTTATGCATGTATCACCTTCCGTGAATGCTACAATTCCACCAACCAAAAAGCCTTGGTGTTCATTATTATATAAAATGATATGATGAAGATATTATATATATATATATATATATATATATATATATAATATCTTAGACATATATGTGTATATATAGACACAATACAGTGTGTTAGAATTACGTAAAATATTACTATGGCATTTTTTGAATTCACATATTTTTGTTGTAAATTCTATATTGTACATGGATTATACGTTAACTTGAATGTTGTACTAAAATATTGCGCAGGCCCTGGATGTTTACAGGGTGAGAGTGCGTAGCGTGTGTATACGTTAAAAGTACCCGCCTTATTTTAAACATCTAAAACGGAAGTTTTTAAATGTAAGTTTTCATATAAATTGGAGGCTAGGAAACTTATATTGACCAGTCTGTGTAGTAAGAATTGCTATAGTGTTTGTTTGTACTTTTTTTTATAAAAAATATTACAAACAACCTGTGGAGCCTTCAGTGTGCTAATGTAGCATAATCCGTTCTTCTAAGAAAAGCTTCAATAACGAAAAAAATTATCGGATTTTGAAAATCTTTTGGCAGCTTTAATACTTCCCAAGAGTTTGCTCAAATATAACAATATACTGTAATGGTACTTGTTCATTTACGTTTCAAAGTGTATCTTTTTGATATTTCTTTCCATTTAGTTCCATTTTATTACGAGGCGAAATGGAGATAATGAGCACTTCCTGCTCAATTATATTTCTTCATATCAAACGAACCGTTTTTAGGGTAACCACTCTAATTTAGAGAACTTCATACTACCATACCTGGAAATGTTGACATCATTACCATGGAAGCGAAAGGTATTTTTAATGAATTTTAAAAATATCGAGGATGTTGTTTGGTTTAATACAGAATCTGAGGATCTAAATTGAAAAACAAAAAACTTATCTCAAAATTCCTCGAAAAAAACAAAAAACAAAGTAATATGAAACGAATTCAACGAAACCTTCAAAACATTACAAAGTAAATCTATTTAGCCGTTTTAATGAAAATTCACGGAATAAAATTTCAATAAAGAAACATTTGGTTTTGTATCAGTTACAGCTACGACCCAGAATATCAAGAACGGATATCAATTGCCTGCGAAACTTCAGCGTACTGGTATAAGATCTACTATTTGACCAAATAAAGAAGAAAATTCAATTTAATTAAATATTTAAAATTTCAAAAACTCAAGATGTATGCTGAAATATTTTAGTAGCTATCGACTGGTGATTGCGCTAAGGTCATCGGTTTAAAATCTACACCTTTGTCCAAAGAAGTATAGCTTTTGAATCAGAATAAAATACTGCACGTTTTAAACACTAAATTCCACGCTTTAAAATAATTTAGAACGTGAACCTTGAGCGATTAATTCAATTTTTATAAAAAGAGCCTCCTTCCAATATATTAAGGAGCATATACCAGATTTTAAAAGGTACCATAATTGTAATAAAGCCTATTAAAATTATAATAAGACTAACCTTTATAACCCAGGAGCCGAAAACAGATATTAAATACCAGGTGGGACACAAAGCTGCAGGGAGCTCACGGGAGACTGATTAGAAAAACATTGTTTTAAAAAATCTCCTAAAAAACTGACAATTGTATGCAGCCCAAGTTTATGAATAAACCCTTTATTATCTATTCGCCTATTATTTATTTTCCAGTGCAATAACAATATGCAACAACACGTAGCAGATATTTATTCACAATTGCATTTAAAATTATACGCATAATTACCAACGGTATTAACAGTTATTTAATTAACTGTTTAACAAAATACGATAAGAACAATTTTAGATGAGGTTTATATAGAATATTATGCTATATAATTGAGCAGTAATAAACTTAATGTCATGTTTACAACAGCGATTTCCTGCTTTCCAGCTTTTACGACGCCTTTATATCATTTATACATTATAGGTATTGCACCTGATTCCCATCAACTTACTGAGAGACTGAAAGATCGAAACAAAGGCGATAAATTCTTCTTCATTACCTTAACTTTCAGCCTTACACGGCGTCATTTCGAATACTGCTTCATTTGTTTTCATCGTTCGTGTGAGAGGTTGCTCACTTCTTCTATCGTTGATGTCTCCACGTTGCTGCTACTATAATGCATTGCATATAGCGGTGTTCAGATGAGATCACGACTAAATATATTATTACAACGTTCATCGGATGTGGGAAGAATAATATACCATGCTCGTGGTTTGGAAACGGTCGTCATGTAGGTATTTTACAACGTGATACAACGCTTGTGAAAATATTTAGAAAGTTATTTTTATGATATTATCGTCGTTTCCCAGTTACGTAGACATAGACTTTTTCTAATTATAGTTAATTGTTTAGCAATTGGTTTAGAGAAAATTTTAAGAACTTTTCTGCGAAGATATACATACACATACAGGGTGTCACAGAATGAGTCGACGTTAATCGTGGCGTGGAAAATATTGGCAAATAACGTAAAGTTACCTAATTTTCCTCCTTTAATTGCTTTAATTGACTGCCTTAACTTTTATAAGATAATTGAATTCAATAATTAATTTGACATATAATCAATATACTATATTTTTACCGCTTCAAAGCAAAAATGATTTTCATGAAGATTTCAGCAGAAACATCGTATAGTACTTTATCTGTTAGCTGCTTACTTTGGTTAATGATTGTTTTGGAGTCAAACAATGAGAAATTAAATTTAGGCAGCGTTTTCTCTTGTTGTCTGTCCACTCAATTGGAACATATTTGTTGAATTAACGTTGCTATATCGTTACAATAGTTGGATAAATATTATTCGTTTAAAGATATAGGTAATCGCGCCCAATGCATTATCGTAAGCAACGTTGATTGCAATTGTTATATTAACGTAACTGAACAGCGTTTTAGTAATTAAAAATAAATAAAAATTAAACTAATTGTTGAAATCGTGTTAAAGTAGTGACGTTGTATAATTTGTTTACATCACTATAACAAGCTAAGATTGATTTAAATTGTTCACAATTACAAAAGGGATCTCTAGTGAACGTTGAGTTAAACAATATTAAGAAATGGCGAAAGAGATGGAATGTTAATGAGTAATGGAACGTTCCGGAGTTAAATAAGGAAGGGATATTAATAAAATAAATTATATGTATTACAAGATAATAAATTAAGGACACATGATAAATAAAAAGATGTTGCTGCTTCTATACCTATTTATTATTGAATTTTCCCCGTATCTACTAAATAAATATAAATCACGTTGTAAGAAAATTAAGGAATAATACAAACTTACATGTAAATGAAAAGTTCTTTTACACAATAGACCAACACTCCCATAAGTTATAAGCATAAAATACCGCTTGGTATGCGAATTTGCGCTTTGTTTCCGTTATCCCAACAGATTTCAAGAGAAAATCAAGAGATATCTATTGCCACAACAAAAAAGCTCAAATTCCGTGCAACACTTAGATTGAGCGTCACATAATTTAATAGAATGATACAACTGCACATCACCAACATACACATTTATTCTACGCGCTCTAGTGTACTTATGAAAGTATGAAGATGTTAAAAAGCAGGTGGCCAAGTATAGATCCCTGTGATACTCCACAGGAAACCATTGTAAACTGAGAAGAACAGTCGCTCAATTTCATTGTCGGTCACGTATGTACAACCACAATAATTGCCTTGTTGATAACGACAAGCCAATATAGGTAAGTATACCATCTAACAGTATCGAAGGCTCTAATAAAATCAAGCAACATCAAAACTGATGCCATACCATTATCTAAACTGGTTATCACGCCATCTGTAATCCTTAGGACAGCCGTTGCGCAACTGCGACCTGGCCTGAAATCGGATTGAGTGTTAATAATTTTCTCAAGTAATTTGGACATTACTCAGGAGCATACTTATTGGTCGAAAGCCTTTGTAACACTGATCATCACTGATGACGATTCTTAGTTATACGGGCCACTACGACTATTTTCCAGGCATTAAAGAAAATATTTTGCAGAAGACATTAATAGACAACATCTGGGCTGTAAGAACGTCATAACCAGTAGCATTACTTTTGATGTTAAATAAAAGCTTGACTATATCAACAACTTCCATTGTGCTGAATGAAAATTCTATTTCTCGTCTTGAAGAAAATTATTAATTTTATCGTCACACATAAATATATATGTGGCAGCACTCCATGTTGCTGTCTAGTGTTAACATTTAATGTTCCTAATTTCAACTATACATCAATTAGTTAACGAGAAGCTAGAATAAGCCCTTTTTTCTCTTTTATAGCCTGAGTGGTATAATTTCGTAGTTCTTTATAGTATTCCCGATGCAATATTTAATACTTTTATACCTAGACAACGCAACATCTCTTAAACCCATTAAAAAAAAAAGGTCATCTGAAATTAGCTCAATTCAGTAAGCAAGTGATAAACTACATCATGTGGGCAAATATTCTCTCTATAATTGAAAAAATTATGCTTGAATTTCACCTGGAAAGAAAGTATTATCTTAGCACACATACTATCTTGAGCCGTATATTGTTATAGGGAAGATGTCGCTTACACATATTTCACACAATACTTAGCGAATTTATTATAACCTTAAAGGAAGGTATAACTTTTAATACAAGCAAGGATTGTAGATTTATCATTTCTCAATGCAATAGTAAAGGTTATTATTATATTAAATATTGGTACCAAGAAAGAATTGAAAAAGTATTGGAATTAGCTCCAGATTTTTGTTCATGTTTGTGTGTTTTCCTGTAACTCAGTAATTAGTGAAATTAGCATTAAAATAAACTCATTTCATGTAATAATTACACAATTTCTAATTGAAAGATTTGGTAATTTCAAAGCATTATTACAACGGAAGTAAGATTAATTCCTATGTTTGCAAGTGTTTCAATCAATATAATAAGTTATACAACTTGTAATTTCTGCTAAAATTTGCTTCTCTTTGATCCAACATGCAATTAACTTTCTACACTCAACGTCTTAACGAAGTCCAATTTATTGTATTATTAACGATGCACTTTTCCACGCGTTTCAGGTGGCAAATTGCCAACGCCGCCTTATAATTGTAAAGCTATTGGAAATACTACTATGAAGGAAAAACGGGTAAATATATCGCCAGTGGAATGTTAATTTCTGTATGGCAGGCATTTAGTCTTTTTAATAACTGTTACTTTCAGCGTAGTTATGGTTGTTCGAGCAAGCATATCGATTGGAGATATTCTCCTGGGTCAACACCCGAACAAATCAGGAAATCGTTTCACTTGACAACACACCCGACGACTTTCATGTACTCACTTATAATATAAATGTTGATGGTTTGATTTCTCTCGTTGCAAGCGTCTTCCACTCCGTCATGTAGCCTTTTATCTACGCCTCTCAAAGGCCAAAGGAGGCTATTTCGATCTCGAATAGGATAAAGCGAAGTCGTTCTAGGAATACGAATATGAAGAATATGTAGCTTTGTTTGAGACAGAGAAAAATCGTAGGTATCAGATTAGATCGCACTCATCAAAAGTAATTGCTACATGTCGCGTTGCGCTGTTGTTCTTGAGGAAAGGAAATAGATTAATGTTAACGAGGTGTTTTCTTTCTTTGCGTGCTGCATTCTTGGAACTCTATTCGCGATGTTATATGTCATTTGCATTCTTTACGGATGAAACACGGCTTTATTTGGAATTTTACTCGTTTGAATAATTATCGGTTAAAATGATGCTGGTTTTCTAACGATTCTATGAATAAATTTAGTGGATTTTTAACAAGTTGTTTTTCCTTGAATCATTGAAAGTAACTTTAAGATAGAGAAAATAATGATAATTTATCACGAAGATATTCTTGCTTATGGAGTAAATATGATTTATAAGGAGAGAAATGGGGGGAATGCAAAGTTATTTTAATGTAATTTGAGGAATGTTTTTCTTGTTACTTGGCTTGGCTATAACCTTTTTTTTAATTTTTGACGTATTCGTAATTTTCCAGTATTTTATCTTCATTGGATTATATTACTTTGCAACGTTCCGTTGACATCTTCAAGCCTATCTCAAATATTTTTAATTATTAGCAAACATTTCTTTTTCTTTCCTCCTTTTCAAAGTTCATTTTTATTGAATATCAATTTCTTCTTCTATTTTCATTTCTCATTAATTAAAAAGTACTATACTTTTACCTGTCGGTTTCTTCTTGCTTTCATAGTGTATTCTTTTTTTTTCTTTTATTTTACTTTTGAAATGCTTATATTACTTTTTTCTTTTTACAATGTAATTATTTTTGTAAACGTTTTGATTAAATTTTACTTGAAAAGTCAACAACTAATTTAAAAGACAAACACGCAACATTAAAGACATTTGATAAGTTAATTTTTTGGTTTTTTCTTTTTATATTTGTATTTAGAAACTTTAATACTATAATAAACAAGAAGAAGCACATATCAATTTTATTTTGTTACATTATTAAATAGAATAAAATTCTTATTAAGGTATGATGCAGGCAACGAACTATCTCAATAAATTACTATATATTCTGCTTAATGCAGTTATTTGCAGTTTTAATTTTTTTCTTTTATTGAACATTTCTTTAATCACTGATGTGTGATAATTATTTTCCTTTTCTATTATTTTAACGTTATTGAAGTTAAACTAATAGAAAATTGTAGTCAATTTTATAAATGTTTCTGTTCGGTGTGAGTGAGAAATTTTTTGGTGTTTTTCAATCTTTTATACGCCACATTTAAATTCGATGATTTGAGCATTTTTTGTGTTGCACCAGATAGCATTAGATGGTAATTTAGGGCAACACAATCTTTAAGTATTCCTTGATTTTGGTTTTCGTTCGTATTTTCTGTACTGTTTTTAACTTTGTAAAATCTCTTTTTTTGTATTTGTTTCTTATTAACGTTTCTTTAGATTTATGAATATTTTGGTGAAAATTTTGTCTTGCTGGAAAGACATGACGTAGGTCAACCAAGCCATTAACAATGCTTATTTTATATTTTAGGTTGAATGAGGTTACAATTTAAATACCTTTCAGAATACATTATTTTAAAGAACTGGCCAGTTTGAATACGTTGGCAGTTTTTAACAAATATCCAAAAAGCTAATACTGTTGTCTTTATTTTCATTTTTTAACGGTAAATAGTAATTGGGGATCTAATGAGTTCAGGGCTTCTAATATGTTACTTTGTCTTTCCATTCGTTTAATACTGTCTATTTCGTAATGCCTTTAAATACAGTTCCGACGACAGTTTTTGAATTTAAATAATTCCAGTGTAATAAAATGGACCACTTCTTAGCAGCAGCAATCAAATCCTGATTACAAACTCGATCCTCAATTGAGGCAATGATTTTTTCAATCAAATCCAGTGCGATCAATACGTTTTTCTTAATGGGTTCTGAAAACTACTTCAATAGAATAAAAACTATATAAATAGCCATAATAATAATACTCTTTACACAATTATCAAACACCATTCCCTACATCCCATGCCATTTCATTTAAGGAAAACAAAGATAGTATTGAACAAACGTTTTCGTTTTCTTTTAACTGTTTAAACCAAGCGAAAATAGGGTCTAGCGTTGTTAGTGATTCGAAAAGTGACAACGCATCAGGTATTTTGTTATAATGAATTCGGACGATGGTCGACTCATGACAATGAGCACTGAATACAAAGCAAGTTGGTGACTTACGCCTCTTACCCGCGAACGGCGTCGTTCGTTTACAACGCGACGACGGTCCGAGGTTCGTCTGCAGATAATTGTGACAACGATGTAATTGTTTATATTGCACTCGTACTACACGCTTGCCGCTCTTCCGTGGCTCGAATGCTAATCGTGGTGATGATTTCAAAAGTGACATACCGAACGAATCGGACGCCTACACGAAGCAGATCGTCGAAGGAAAGGAAAGGTTAACTTAGCAATGGTCAACGCACCTATTTAATGGATATTTTGCGCAAACAATATTTCCATATCATGTGTATGCTTATCTTCTTAACTAAAATGTTTGTGTGTACACTCGACGTGAATGTAGTGTCCGGTTAATAAAATAAAATAAAAAAGTACCAAGCGGTCTTCACGTCTGACAGAATTTAAAGAAGAGGGAAATCGTTGTGAATTTAAACGAATGCTTACTTTTAATGGTGTCAACTGAATATTTTCTTAAGTGTAGTAAATACCTGTAGCTGAAATATATAACTTAACATTGATAATCCAAAATGTGTTTTGCAACTTGATATAATACAACAATATATGTAGAAAATTAGGCTTCAGACCGCATACTTTTCCTTTGTTCAAAATCATATTTAATTCTCTTACACTTTATTGAAATTAGATAAGGAAAGGATAACATCATGTACATACGTAATTGCAGGGCATAAAATTCGATGTCTACTTGCTGGTTTCTAAAAGGTTACTTTCATTTATTTATTCAATATAAGCTTGATTACAGGGGTAACATTTTATAGTCGAAATGTCTTTCGGGTGACGTCGCGTAGTTAATATTTTACTTGACGTTTCGCTGACCATGCTGTCAGCTTCTTCAGAAGATTTCTAAAGACTGTCTACTACTCTTCTATAGTCTTTAGAAATCTGCTGAAGAAGCTGACAGCATGGTCAGCGAAACGTCAAGTAAAATATTAACTACGCGACGTCACCCGAAAGACATTTCTACTATGGATTACGGTCGTGAAAGCCTACACTCAACTAGGGGTAACATTTTGTTCATTATTTCCTTTTATGCTTTTGAAGCAGTTAATATTGAACAATTACACTATCTTTTCTTACCTTTTCACTGTTTTTTAAATTTTCTCGCCAATTTAATAACTCGCTAGTATTGCTACCAAACTATGTAGCTACAAAACACTTGAAAAAAGAAATTCTATGTTAATTGATCTCTTATTTTCCACTACTAAACGATAGATCATACTTCCAAGATGTAATTATACGATAATACAATGTAACCGCATATATTAGAATATACCTTGTTCCTAATTATTAATGACGCGTGAAATAACTGGCTTGCCTATCAATGACTTTATTCTAAGTATATTCTAATTACATAAGAAGTAGTTTATATGCAGGTGTCTCACTTATATCCGTTTGTTCGTCACAAAATACTTAATGGCATTACAAATTTATAGGTAACTTGTTTTATTTAGACGTTGGCGTTGATTGGTAAAAAAGGCTGCGGTAGAAATTAACATAACATACGCAAGCCTATACAGTTAGTAACTAGATTACTAAAAGAGAACAGGTAAAATGCATCTCAGGAGTACTTAAGCCGGTCATGTTATCTGTTTGATTGGTTTTAATAGCTGGTAGATACGTATTTTAGGCAAAATTTCATGCTAGAATATGCAAATTGTTTACGTAATTATATTCTAGCAGCTACATTTAGTGAGTAGATACGTGGAGTTAAAGATTTGGTAATTTCACTTAAATAGAATGGCAAAATTATTAGAATGAGTTTATCTAATAGTTATTTACAGTATACAAGGCGTATCGCAAAACCTGTTAAGTATTTGAATTTGGAGAAACAGTTGTAATCGAAATCTGAAAATTTATATACAGACTCTTTCTTTATCTCCAGCACTTTGTAGAGAAAAACAGAAAACGCATTCTTAAGCCGCTTTCAATCTACTATCCAGTTTCGTAGCGTCCATGTGTTTAGAGTGTTTATTGATACGGGGGGCATTTGTGAGGGTCGGAAAAATTCTATCCAAACCCGATTTTCGGCATATTCTTTGTAAAATAAAGGTGGCGACCGTGTAAAACACTTCTTTGTTATTATGCCGACTTCTTCTTATCAATTTTCTCAATCAGAATGAAGAGGAGCATAATGACAATAAAAATAATGTTTTATTTTAAAATTCTAACCGATGGCAATACGTATCAATTACTTTCTCAATTTAAAAGCAATATGTTATGTTCCTCAACAAACTTTATATCTTGTTTTATTCATAGATCTATATCTAGACAAAATAAAAATAAATCATTATCACGACTGTCATTCTAAAGTAAGTTCAGTTTTTTATTATCTAACAACAATCTTCGTACTTATATATTGTCCTTATTATTTATCGATGCAACCATTGGAAAATCCGAAAATAAGAAAATTTATTGCCAGAACTGGAACAGGGGGCGGAAACTTTCATTTTGAACACGGGCGCTGATCTCTCCAACACAGTTCTGCTTCTATTTTATGGTATACTCAAAATTTTTATATTTATGATGTTTGGCGGCAAGTTGGGAGAATTTCCCAACGTGCCACTTAGGCAGTATATCCCGTATACAGCCTAACGCAATAATGAAGATAATAGATTTAATCTTTATGAATGTAAGAGGAAGTAAATAGTTATTTAAATATATGGGAAAATTATGAATCTTTATAGTTATGCCAGCGTTGTTTATGACGTATGCAACGTCTTAAATAAATTCAGATATACCAACCGTGGTTATAATGAATTATATGAAAATAATAGTTGTCTGCAGTTGCCACATTTTTCAGGGGTATGAACATTTTGGATTGATTTTCTTTTATATAAATGAATATATTTACTATTTTGCTTTTATATATTTAATATATTCATTTATATTAATTGCCTTGGGTGTGCTACCCTCGCAGATTCTGTGGCAAATACTGTCTATTTCTGTAGATGTCGATATAGCCATATAATTCGACAATTATAGTGATTAGAGTATCTTTAATTAGATTCTCTCGTCCAAACATGATTTTCTTTTAATTCGTTTCTTTATAACTAAAATTCTTGGTTAACATTTTAGTCAATGTTGAGTTAAAAAAACAAATTCTGAAGGGTTGCAAGCAACAGGATTATAAATAATAAACATTTTCCTTTATTTTAATACAAAGCTTTTTCTTTCTTTCAATACAAAGCTTTTGTAGGAGTATATTACTTCATTTGTACATACAGAATGGAAAGTCAATAAGCTGAGCCTATTATTAAACATACGTTTTTTTCAATTATGTAATATATCATTCTAATAACATTCTACTTAGATCGAAAAGTACCTATTTGTAAATCAAAATAAGTAGAAAATATTAAAGCGAGAACAATCCATAGGAGCTCTACGGTTATCATCGTTTTTATGTTCCAACAATTCTTGTAACGCTTTTACTGTTAATGCTTTTCTATAAAAATATATTAAAATAGAATTGGAATTTAATTGTGCAAATGAACTTACTATCCTTGTACATCTTATAAATCACTTTACGAACGTCCATTTTTAATTCTCTCTGGCCTATCGCACTTTAGAAAACACCTTTGACTTGTACTGGACTGTTGAAACACTGGATAAAGTGGTAATTCTCTACATGTTTGCATGTAAGCTTTGATTTAATACTAAACAATTGTAATCATCAACAGATACTAAAGAATATCCATTTTGCTTTTCTTTCTCGAAATACACTAGCTAATGGCAATCCAACGCTTGCTAACAAGAACTAAGTTGTCGACCGGATATCTTGAATTGGAATCTGCAAAAAATGTTTTAGAGGTTTAGTATACTTCTTTATCATCTCAAAACTTACCACAAGCTAAACAATTTACTTCATAGTTCCGAAAATAAGGTTTAGCAAAAGAAATACGAGAATTAAGTAAGAATAAATGCTGAAAACTGAAGAAAGCGCCAATAAACAGTACAAAAGGAATTTTAAATGTCAAAGGAGCAGCTTTCTCTGTGTTTACAACTATCGGAGTTGTATGCACTGCAGGAAACATTACGATAACTCTTATCTACGCATTACTCGACAATATTCTATCTTACTTCAAGTAGTTCATTGATACTTGATAAAATATGGATGTATATCTGAAATAACTAAGATTACGTTTATCTTTACTTTACTGAGAAATTAATCATATGACTACAAAGTTTCCTGATTTTCTCTATATTTAATAAGGTACAGTGCAGTATCTATTGGAAATGACAAACGTTATACTAACTTTAATTTTTTTCCTTTATAGAGTACAGTTTTCAACATTACCTTGAGTTTGAAATGTACATAGACATATATGTACTGTATAAGTAGCAGAATGTCTTACAATACTCCATTCATAAATTTAGAAATAATTTATGGAAAACGCATATAATAGATAGGTAAATTAGATGCATTTTTGTGCTAAACAATAAGCTCGTTATAACCATACCAATTAATTATTTGATGCATGGATAAACAAACATGTTTATGGGAACATGCTGCGTTATACCGTTAATAGCAATGCTTTCATGTCAGCGCACTTTATAGAGAGATAGCTTTCTGTTTAAATAATTCTGTAATCATACAAAACGTCATTTCGTACCAATATGAAGAATATTAACTGAAAAATAACGTGCGGACTACACGAATCACCCTGTTGAATGTAAAACATGAACAATACACGCATCGTTTCGTCCTCTTAGTGTCATGATTCAACATTACATTACCGCAAATGTTATTCACGAGTGTGACTTATTAGGTAACGCCGGAAATGACGCAGTTTTTGCAGGAACTTGCGCTAATATTTACACAGAAGCCATGTCGCCGTGGAATTTTCTACTCTCGCATGGAGTGGATGTTGTTCCGAGGTGAGTATGGTATATGTGCCGAGTAAATATAAAAGAATGGTCCTTCGTGGTTAAAACGATTTCGATTATTGAAGCTCTAAAAATAAACACGCGCTATGTTTAAATTGGTGATAAAATCGTAGTTTGGATAATATCTGTATAGGTGATTGCTGTGTGTCGCGTCAAATTTTATTATTTGTAAATTCGTCCAAGAGATAACTAATTATAATTTTATTGTATCTGCGTTTTGCAATAGTATTCGAAACGATAGTTTGTATCGATATAATGAGTCACAATTTGCAGGGTTAGTAGACGAAAGAAACCTAAGAAGCAAGAATAAAATAATAATAAGGCTCATGCGTATTCAAATGAGTTAACAACAAGAATATCAATTCCTCTAATAAAATTAATGCATCTGATGAGGACTTTTAAGGAAAGTAAGTCCACGAAACAAGGGAAGATTTAAGCTATTGTCCTCCTCAGACCTGAGATTACAGTTTTCATATTACAGCAATTGAACTTTGTGCTATTTAAAGACTTAAACTTTACATAGAATTATTTATTTATGAGATGAACAACAAGATACATACTTGCTTGAAGTGCATTGCCAAAATGAGTACAAAGTACCATCAAGCAAGCAATTGTTTGTTCAATTTATTCTACATAGCAAGCTACGAATAGTAACCAATTGATTTGATGATAGCGAGCTGGCAGCAATAATTTTTAAATAATTTAATGGTTTACATTCGGAGCACTGCACCTTTGTCATGCCTAAAATACGTTAAATGTTTTAACGCTTTTGAAAAAGTAATGAATATGTGTTTTAGTGACACTTCACGTAGTAAATCATTACAACAATTTAATATAATAATAATAATCCTCGCCTTCACATCCCCCAACAGCTTTCGTCAATTACAGGGGCATCGGCCGGTCATACAAATTGCACTAGGCATCTAGGACACAATATAGTTTACAATTGTAATTTTGTAAAACCTATTCTGTATTATTTTTTATTAAACGCTGGCTTATTTAAGAAATTGTTAAAAATTTTCCATAAATATAACAACAAATATAGTTTTCGATTAATTTAAAAATTAAACGTATTTCATGAAAGAAATATGATAGATATAAAAGAAATGGTGTTAACATTTTTGGTTGAGAATTATCAGAAATATCGGCTTTATTTCCTTCACAGCAGAATTTTTGTTATACTCAGAAAATTTTGAAATTTGAATGATCAATTAAAGAAATTCACTGTTTTGTTAAAGGAATCAGTATAAAAGAAGAACTAACCGATAGAATATTTTATTTTTCGTATTTAATCCTTAATTACATAGCAACCAATAAGAATATTAAAAAGCAATTGAATTCGATCGGACTTTTACACGATTCTATTCACAAACGAATTAAAAGTAGACAATAGAAAATCGGGATATTTATCTATGGAATTATTATTATTATAAAAAAATGCAGTCATATGAGCGTCTGGCTTCCATGCATTTGTGACATGTCAGCGGTTTTAATAGAATATATCAAAGGCAGACACGATGCCATAATTGACAATAGCTTTTTTTGCAATTTCAAGGCTCATTAAAGAAAAAACAACGCTACCTAAGCTCAGCTCTTTTTGTTTTAACTATATAGTTGTGAATACTATTACATATTACCATTCACGACGAAGAAATCATCTATTTGAATTACCATCAGCTCCCTAGCTATGTTTTTTAAATATTACATTCCATTGATTATTCTCCAAAAGCATTAACAAGTTTCTTTTTCTCAAAAATGTTTTTGAATTTAACGGTTTGAATTGAACTTGTGCAACGTATCTCTATTTCCCATTGCTGTGTTTATTCTACTCACCCACACGATTTCTGTTTCTCTTCTTGCCCTTCTCTCAGTTGGGCTCGAGTTTAACCCTCGCTTTGAACATCTCTGTTTTGGACGCTCTGATTATCTTGTAGCTATTCTTTCCGTTACTGTGCGTGTACCTTCCAATTTTTTCTGTTTAGTGTAAACTTCTGGATATCTTAATCGATTTGCTAAGAAAATTTATACCGTACCCCGTGCCCCGTACTAATTTTTTGTTTTTTTCCATCCGTAATTGAAAGGATTCGAATCTGTTCGTTAATATGGCATTTGTCTTGTAAATTATTATTTCTGTTTTTTCAATGGTATCGGTAATGGCGGCAGTCTTTAGTCGCTTCAAATGTTCACCGTCAAGCAAGCTGGTACGATCACGTTTAAATTCAATTGCCCCAAATTTTACTGCGGCAAATAATGGCACAGAGTTCCCGTGAACAGCGTGCATGTCGGCTTCAGTTTGCCTAGTCGTATTGCATTTCAAATGCAAGAATTTAGTAACTACTCGATATTCGTTTTTTCCATTTTGTACAGAAATACCGGCATCGATTGACAAACGATTATCAAACAAGCAAGCGTCCAGCGTACCCCCACGTAGTCAGTTCCTTCTTCGTAGTTTGCAATAATTACTTGCAGCAAAGAAGAATGTTGCTAAACAATGCTGGTCAATTTATGTCTTATTTTCGTAGCATCTTGTTTTTCCATTCTCTAATGCATTTTAAACAGAAACGATGCTTCGATTTAAGACCTTTTATAACTTTGAATAGCTCTGCATGCGTGCACGTATTACTGATGAAACTAAATAATCTCGGAGATTAGTTTGACATAAGAGAACCCTTTTTTTATTACATACAAGTCAAAAATTTACACACTCTATATGGTAAGCATAAATTAAAAATTGAAGGTTTCGGTTCCGTTAGATTGGTAAACGTTATAACAGGTAATGTGATTGCCTTGTCTAAAAATACACTCTTGAAATAAACAGATGTTCAAGGATGCATAATTTTGTAAATGATGTACGTATGATATTTGCAACCAATTAGATGACATTAATCATCAGACTTATATAAATCGCATCATACTAGAAACATGCTTTGTGGCGGGTGATAAACAGTTTATTTAACTTCTAACTCACCAGCGTTTGAGCAATATTGGAAGACAAACTTTGAAAGATAACAAAATCCTTGACATTTCAATTCTATATTTTTAGCATTACTTAAGATGTAGGGTTCAAAAGTATTCTAATTAGAACTAATCTCGAGAGTATGCCGCAGGTATTTCTCAATTTTCTTTTTACTATTATTCCATACAGGCGATTTAAATTTCCGATAAATACAATAAAATGAGAAAATCGGTCGATAATAACAGTTACTTAATTAGCCTGTTCATGATATAAGCCAATGCGTATAAGTTTAGAAGCAAAATAATAGGCTAACGTTTCGAAATAGCTGATTTGTTATCTGTTCACATAATTAACTATCAGTCTGCTTAGAGGTTAATTGCTTTTGATCTTTTATGAAGCAATAGGTAATGATACTAGAAGTTTATGTCAGAAAAGGTTCTGCCGATTATTTATGGTTTCGCGTTTTTAAATATTCGTCGCCAACAATGGCTGTTATTAACTTTTATTGGAGTAATAATAGGTGCTTTTAAATTGATCGTCTCGTACGTGCCTCATTTCAGTGCACGCTATTAAATTTATTTAATGAAATACGCAAACATGTGTAAGTAACATTATCATATAAAGTAAAGCAGCAAGTTGAAGATTATATTTAGATAAAGAGCTAAAGATTTTCAACGTAATCAAAATTTGAAAGCGTTTGATCTGGTTTCGGCAATGGACTAATATTTGAATTTGAGCAAAGGTTAAGCGATTCTGTTCGACCAGGAAGTAAAATAAGCATCTACTTATGAAGATGTGGGTTTTCTTATCAGAAATTATTGACAATGCAGAATAGAGTTAATATATCGTATATTAGGTACAGGTGGGTAGTGACTACCAAACCTACCTTCACAGTAATCTGATGAGATGCACCTAATACTAAAATGTAATATATAATAGTTTGTGCTTTTAGAAGTGAGATTTGACAAAATGGCAATTATTGTAATTACTTCGCTTGGCAATGAGGTTTTTGGATGAATCTGTCGCGACAGAACATAATTTGTCAAAAATTGTCCATGTGGAGTCTGGGTGAGTTCATGGGTAAGGATAAGTAAAAACAAGTTGGTCCACTGTCTCACAATGTTCTCTATTAAACATATTAATAGCGACCGGTTTCGTGTAAAAAACACATCTTCAGGCCATACTACTACTAAAAAAGAGTGGGCGAATAAATTTTTGACTTAAAAATTAATTAACAAAAATAAGTAATATTGAATATCAACTAATAATAGAAAAAAAAGCATAAATTTAGAAATACTAACGCCCAGTTTCATAATAAATTTGAATGTCAACTTTAGCCATTAAATTAACTAAGGTTAAAGTGTTCTTTAAATTTAAAGTGATAAGTAAATTGGTCTCCTCTGTAGAAACAAAGCCGAAGACAAAGTTAGATAGTAGATATCTATATAACAAGCAAGTAAAAGACAGACTCAACGTAATAATTAATCAAATAAATTTTGAAAAGTGGACGATACTTTAAAAGTGATTTGGCAATTAATGGAAAGTGTATTTTTAGTTTGTTGTTTGAGAATTTCTAAGCTACCTAGGTTATTGAGAATTAGTCCTTTATTATTGTATTAGTGTAAAATTTTAAAATTATCGTTGGGATCAAAATGATAGTACGTGACCAGCAAATTGGGAAAAGCCGGAGGAATTTGGTTGCAAGCGTCTCATATGTTTCAAAATTTCTGAAAGTTCTGCCAATGTACTGCATTTGATAATCATTGCAAGTTAACTCATAAATAGTTTTTTGGGATCAATTTTGTCTTTCTTATTTAATATACAGTTTTTGATAGGATGTGAAGTTTTGTATGATATTTTAAATTTATTCTTGAACATGTAAGGATGCGAAATATAATGAGGAGCTGAAGTTATTGAAGAGTTCCCCTGGAGTTAGATGGCGATTAAAATAGGATTCTATTTCAAATTTTTTTATTACAAGTCTTTTGCAATATTTTTTCTACGATAAAAGAAAAAATAAATTATTCATGTTAGCAATTTGTTTGATAACTGAGTTATTTTTTAAAGGATTCATTAGAAAGAGGGATATTACAGAGTCTGTGTAAATGACTATAAAAACATTAATATTTTTGCATGTTAGGGTGGTTAGATAAATTATTTATTGTGATACCAGTATGAATGTGTCAGTTTTCTAAAAATATCAAATGTGCCAGGTTATCATCACCTCTATTGGCGCCAATATCTAATAAAATAATGGTTCTATCAATTTGTCTTTCCAACATATGACAGAATTTGTCACTTTTACTTAGTCAATTTTGCACGAATGCAAGAACAGATCACTATTACTGTTGTAAATTGTGATAAATATTGAGTTAGAGTACAACATATGTGATACCAACAGATATGTCTTTCTACTTCTTTAGCGGCCTCAGTGTATCATTAAAAAATTATAAATATTATGTTCTCAAATTTGATTTTAATTTTTGCTTTATTAGATACTTTGTACCTACAGATCTATAAATGTTTAAGTCATCAGCATATACCAGACATTTAGACGAGAAATATTCGGCAACATCAATGATGTACATTAAAAATTATAAAGGCCCTAAAATTGATCCCTGGGTGACTCCACTTGTGTTTCCATATATATGAGACCTGATACTACGACATTCCACATAATTAACTCTGCTAGTAAGGTGAGATCTTAATAATTTCATAGTATTCTGAGAAAGAATCAACTATTTAATTTAATAATTGAATTTTTATGAAAGAATCAGTAAAGATCACACCAACCTGCATCCCCTGAATCAAGTGATTCAGAAACATAATCAGTGAATATTATCCGTATGTCTACCTTTGACGAAACCGTGCTGGAAGACATTGATATCTCGGGCAGCATTATTAATGAAACATTTGCCTTCAGAAATTGTATGCCGGTCAATCTTTTACCATTACTTCCGCATTAATAATAAAATAAATCCTCGAAGCCGAAGTAATCAAATCAATGTTTTAAATTACGATATATTAATGCATAACCAGCAACTGAGCAACAAATTTATAACCAGTTAAGACGATAGCATTTACCTACATTTGCAATTTTGTAAATTCTTCATTTCGCAATATAAATGTCAACGGTAACATAACAGTTTACACAAGAACAAGTTTTCGTCTACATCTCCGTTATATACCTTTCATTCCTCCTTGATATTAAGAAGAAACCTACATTCTCCGATATACACGATATATAAATTCGACATTTTCTCTATTGTTACAGAGCGCCATCTGTACTGTCCTGGAGAACTAGGAACATGCGTCCGCCTCCGGTGAAATAACTCCCGCATTGTCTTCTTTTACCAATATCGAGCGAGTTACTACACGAGGTAAGTCACCTGATGGGTGCAGGAAACATTGATTTTTCATTCCGTATGTTGCACCTACTGATGTACGTATGTACGTCCACTAACGTAAAGGTATGCGTTTGTTTCATGTCCGTACAAAGCGTACCGTAATTCTTTGTCTTGCGTCTCTTGTCTTTTGTTTCCTCTTCTTTTGCTTTCTTTTGTTTCCTTCGAGGCGCGTTTTACTATTATACCACTACCACTGGATCGCGTCTCTATTATACGACTCGTCCGATCCGTCTTCTATGAAAATGAAACCCGTGTACGTGATCGCAATAGCGAATCGACTTGCGTAATAGCACAAAGTGAATTGTAGGTTGCAGGTACGAGATTTCTGAATAACCAATTGCGTAATAGCTTCTTGGTTTCTTCCTGTTAAATTATTTATTTAAACAGTTGATGAGTACAAAAAAATATGATAGAAAACATGGAACACTTGAGGACATTAATCATTTAAAAAAAATTATTACATATGTCATCGTGTAAAATGCAGCAATGTATACAAATATAAACAACCTGTTCTGTCTTGGGAAAAAGATAATTCAATTTCTTATCAAAGGTCAAAATTTACACGTTTTTGTGAAGCTAACACATGGACAAAAAACAGGTATTTAAAAAATTTTTGAGATCCTTTTCCTGCAAATAAAACGTCAAGTGTCAGAAGAGTCAGAAGGTTATTAAAGGTATCTCATTTACCAGGCAAAATGTCAAGAGAATTGCCATTAACAAGATTAAATAACACAATTTATGGATATGGCGGTTTGTAATTTATTCTTAACTTATGTATAATGCAGGTTTTAATAACGTCTCATTAAAATCCCAACATATTTTCGAAAAACACAAAATCTTCAGTAGGTGTTCAAATTATAAACGACACTTTAAAAGGATGTAGGTAATAGAAGCTTTGGAGCTGTAATTTAGCAGGGTTTATCGGATTATAAAGGATCCGCGCTTGACTGTGGAAGAGTTAGACATGCTAGGTTCGAGTACCACCAGAGTAAAGTGGTACAGTTTTCTGGTGGGTCTGATAACACATGCTGGGGAACTATTAACTGCGCTTATGGCGAAGGGGTGGTAGTTAATCATGAAATACTTATATACACACTACATATATCTCTTATACACGGGCAAGCCTCTAAGATTATGACAAGTTCATCTCTAAGAGCTCATGTACCTCGTAGAGCCGTTATCATATATTAGAAAAACATAACATTTTGTCAAATTCCAAAAAGTGTATGTATCTAAATTCCAACAAAACTAATGTTGTTATGGCTATGTTAAAATACAAGAACCATGAATATATGGAGCAGAACTACGTATCCACAATTGACATGTGACTATAATCCTGCTAAATTATAAATATATATCTGTAGTGAATTCCAGATTCGAATTATTAGAGAAAACAGTAAAATATCAGAAAGAAAGAATATGTTTCCCTCGAAGTAGGGTCCACATATTCATTAATGCGGTCCATACAGGCTGGTATATACCAGAGGACCCTTCTCGACCTTCCAGCGACATTTCTAGATTGCCGAATTGTAGTTTGCTGGCATACTAGTCGATTGGATAGATCGGTGAAGCCTTTAGGCTAACGGGTGCAGCCCCGTTGTGGTCCGTTTTACAAGGAAGAGGTCCATCTAATCATGTCTTTATAACCGGGACCAAACTTGATTTGACTGGACGGGTTCGGTCGGGTATGCTATACCAGAAGCTTATGTCTACGTTAAGTAGAATTTCGCCCGGGCTAGGAACTAAGTTTTGAGCTTCTTGCGCAGGAGTTCTTTGGCTCTGCGTACAAAAAATGAATAGAGTGCGCCTACAAATAAGATATGGAGCTCTAGTTTGATCGAAACCATATGCAATTCCCAACATAAGAACCTGGGAAACCTGCAAAATATGTTACTAAGGCTCATCACTAGTACTGCATGATACATAATGAACCATCAAATAATAACTGACCTTGGTGTTCCATCCCTGATTGACTATTTTCGACATCTAGCGTGTCCTCTTCTGGCTCTAGTCGTAGAAGATACTCAGGGTCGTCCTCCCCCCAAGGTTATGATCACTAGGATCCATCGTAAAATAGAAATTTCAACCGCCTTTGTAGTAGTTAACTGAAGTCGCTGCAATGGTAAGAGAGCTAAAATGTCGCTAAAACTAGGACTAGTCTATCGGATTAGATCTTCCAAGAATATGTACGTATGCACATTTAGCAATAAACCATTTCAGTGGATATAGTTTTTTAGTATGAATTTCAGAAAACCAAATTAAACTATCTATGAACAGCGGAGCTATATCCATGTTACAGTATTAGGCACGAGATGTTGAGAAACGAAGATGTTTACCAAGAAGTGAGGAACATAATAGAGTTATGAACCAAAATACGTGAAAATAACCAAGAAAACGTCTAAAAAAATGCCGAGAGTCGAATTGAGAGAAGTTGATAACCAATAAGAGAATTGAATGAATGCATTCAGCAAATTTGTATACGACCAACAGCACCAATGAGCTACTGAATAAGCTTCCCCTTTTCAAAAGTATCCCCTTTAAAAAGGAATACTTTGGAAATCCCAAAACGATCATATCGGTCAGGCAAAGAAATTCGATGGATTCGATTCGATTCCCAAATGAAACGGTGAAGTGGGTTATTATTCCAGCTCTCGCGAAGCTTTCCAGCAAAAATTCAGCAACCTGGTTTAAACATGTCGGAAAACTATATGAAGTGTCGAATAGTTTCCACCAGCGCATCATCGATACTAC
Source organism: Marronus borbonicus (assembly GCA_902655005.2). Taxonomy (NCBI): domain Eukaryota; kingdom Metazoa; phylum Arthropoda; class Insecta; order Coleoptera; family Scarabaeidae; genus Marronus; species Marronus borbonicus. Next base: position 60,746 of record LR737391.1, on the reverse strand, counting down.
ACCCTTTGAGCTGTTTTTCGTTGTAAAGATGTTAAGTCCTGAGGATGTGAAGGTGAAAGAAATTATCGAAGAAAAGTATTTATGGAAGAAAGAAAGGACATGGTATAAGACAAGAACAGAAGAAATTTAACAAGAAGAGAAAGGAAGGGAGATTGTATCGTATTGAAGGTATGGTAGCCATAAAGAGAACGCAGTTCCAGAACATATCAAAATTGCTACCTGCTTTCCTTGGTTCGGATCGTATGAAGGAAACGGATCCCGATAGATACAACCCGGAGAAGTTGGGATATCGAAGAAAACGAACTCCAGCGCCGATCTTATGAAACCTTGGCCGCAGAACGATCCAGGAGACGAAGACCCCGAAGTTCAGGAAGGCCGCAATATAATCATGTCAATAACAGTTACCCTTAGTCTAATAGAAATAAATCCCACATGCATACATACGATAAAAACAATCTTTGTTAAGATATTTTATTTAACTGGGCAATCTCTCGTAATCGGTCAGGTAGAATGGTGCTTGTTTACAGAATACTGATTAATAATGTTGAAACTATTAATGATCACTAAAAATATTTAAATATTTTTTAATAACATTGGTGTAAGTCATTATTATTATATAGAACGGTCTATGCAAATGCGTATTCGATGTAAATACACGTAAGAATAACTTATAATTTTAGAGAACATTAACCTCCAGAGGGGACTTGACTAGAAGTTACTATTTTTTGTGGTTTTCAGCTTATTAGTCAAATCAAGTGTTGTTTCCTGAGCTTCTCCTTATTTTAGAATATCTTAATTTACCCATCCTCACGACATTTTCTGAAGTAATTCATTTCGACTGCTTGTATTTCGCTTTTTATATCTTCGTCACTCACAATTCACAGGCAAACGTTTAAGATTTGCCTACAAATTGATTTAGAAAGCTAAATAATACCAATTGTAAACATACTGTAAGTAATTGCAAACTATTTGGAAGAACTAATTTTATTTCTCTATAACAGAAGATCAGCTTCAGCGAATCTAATCAGAGTTTCACTGTGCGATGTACCACTTTCCCTTAGACATCAGCCTTCTAATCCACATTCAACCATTACACGTTCACTGCTACAAACATGGTTTCTATATGGATGTTCGTATTGCATAAGATAATTACCAGCGTCGCTCTATCTAAAGCTAGGAGGTATTCGCGTAGGCGATCACGACCTTTAAAAAACGCTCCTAAGCTATGGAATAAGAAGAAGGAGGAGCGGCTATGCGATCATGGACAACATCAACAACGCCGCACTCTACGCGACCGGACAGCGACGTTTTCTTGTTCTTGCTTGCGCAAGACTCCTTTGAATAATTCAAGCGTGGTAGATGCGGGGCGATGGTAATGAGGTTTAAAGCCTACGGCGCGCTGTTATTACTTCGATTTTTGATGTATGCTAATATATTTACCCCGCCGAACCCCGCGTTACTTAGACGATACGCTCCTCTCTCGGAGAGGCGAGTTTCTAAGCCGCCTTGATAAATCTCATAATAACGGATAATGCTATGAACCAGTTTGTAGTTTAGCACTGTCGCATCTAATGATGATGACGGTGTTATACGTGAACAAACCTATGTTGTATGCAAAACAGTCACTTCGTTGTAGAGAGTAATGTTTTAGCATCACTTTAGATGCGTCAGATTGTAAACATTTAATTTTACACGTATAAATTTGCTCCAAAAACAGTTAAAGAAAGACATATCTTGTGTGACGTTATTGTAATATGGAATTTCCTTGCATCTTCTACTAAATCCATAATTCTCGCTATTTCTAAACCTTATCGAGTAGCCCGCTCAGATGTTATGTTAGCACTGGAAAGAATTCCGGTCTCGCACAGTTTGTTAATAACTTTGATAAATACATTTTTACCGGAATTTCTCTGATGTGGAAGCCGTTGCCGATGTTTTTCAACAGCAGCTTTAGCATTGAATCTTGATACTAAAATCGATACGTTCTTGGAAACTATCACTGATGCAACAAAAATATGATTTCCTACTAGATCTCGTCTGCAAACTCACAATAAAACAAATATTGAATGGTTTACCGGTAAATGGTAAATCCGCGAAAACTTATATTCCATAAAACAGTATAATTTTATGCATTCTACTGTTATCACGAACAATCACGTTAAAATATGAAAAAATCAATAACGCTCAGCATTAAAAAAGACGAAAGTTTCCGCCTATGATAAGTTTATTTCTAATCACAAAAATAATAAATGCGATTTATGGGGAATTATAAATAGCTCCAATTCGACTACTCATAAATATTCCAAATCTTTAAACGCAAATACTTTAAATGTTACTGAAGTCTTAGCATTTACGCATTACCATCCAACATTTTTTTTTAGTTTAAACAGGTTACTTTTAATGAAGTTAGATCTATTTTCCAGAATTTAAAGAGGTCATCAAGTAAAGAAGCGTGAACGCGTGAGAAAGTATCAGTATTTACCCGTTTACCGATCTAATAAATAAATGTATACATACCGATATTTGTTCAGTCATTCAAGATAATCGTTATAACACCATCTTGCAAAATTTCGAAGACAAAAAAATATACTCAAATCACGTACTACTTATTATACGACCATTATAAAGCTTTTAACTGCTTGAATCATAAAATGTTGATAAAGAAACTTACACTACAAACTCTCAGACGCCAGTGTGACATCAACGAAATCTTTTTCAGGTGAAAACTGGTTTCTAGCCAACAAATTAAGTATGAATAAATCCAAAACGCAAACTCGAGTTTTGGTACTACATGGGACCGACCATATCGATTTAACTCAGCTAGTAAAGTTTCTTGGTGTTATATTGGATTCAAAGTAAACCTGGGAAAGCCATAAAGACAAATTGTGCACAAGTTAGTTAAAAAACTATTTTTAATAAAATCTTTAAGTGCGACACTGTCACGAAAGTATCCCAAAACCAGTTGCTTCGCTCTTTTCCGTTCTGTTACGAGTTATGGAAGTTTGGTATGGGGTCATGTCAACCACATTAAGGAGATGCTTGCGATTAATTGCCGGTCTTGTTTACATAGCCGATTGCAGAGATGTTTTTAGCGCTTTCGGATATTAACCGCATATCTTGGATTGTGTTACTTGCATTAAACAAAGTTTTCGTAATTACAATCTAAATAGTGACTACAATAGTTATCTAACTGTTTGTTTTACAGGGGTAGTTTAATCAGGATAGTTTTATTTAATTTAAGACATATTATTTAAGACATATTAGCTGGAATACAAGCGAAACCTTGGATCGTTTACAAGAACGAGAGTTCATTAAAAGTTAGTTAAAAGTTCTAATTACGCTATAACTTAAAAACAAATGAATATCGTATAAAAAGACATGCATTTTTTATATTATTTTTATGTATATAATACTTTCCCGGAGTTTGGTCCACTATTATAGCTTAGTCTATTATAATCTAAAAATGTTGTTATTACTAGAAAAGATTAATCAATTATACGATTAAATGTAATATGTAACAATGTTGTAAGGAATAAACTTTCGTGGCACGTAAACACTTGCTTTACAAAAAAGTACTGCCATAGACAATCTAAGTTGGTGGAACGCAATATCCGTAGCGAAGCAACTAAATTACGTCATCGCGTAGAGCGGTAGCTTGATCATTTTGGCAGTATGATGCTATAGCGGAAAATTCAATTGAGACTAAAAAATATGTAGCTTCTTCTTTTCCTTCTGCTTTTCCTCTGAAGTATAGTACGCTAATTAGATTAAATTTACCTTAGTTTGAAGCTCAGTTTATGGAAAAATGACAAAATGTGACTGGTCGACTTGCCAAACTATTCAGAAGAATGTATCACTTTAACATAACACGAGCTTAAAATTAAAGCAGGCTTAAGTTATGGTATAAACAGTTATAAAATCAATTTAAACGAATGCAAAACTACATATTCAAGACAAAGCAAGGATTGTACTATAACTTTTTTAAATATAAATTCTTCTTGAAAGGGGGCTAAACTACAAGGTAATACCAATTGATCGTTGCCAGCCAAAAACTTCTACCGCTCCGAATATATCCGATTAAGGTAGGTGCGACTTTTTGCCACTTCAACATTGCATATTTCCGCGGTTGTATTAATACACCATTTCCTAGTCGATGGAGCATATTGAAATAGCAAGCAACACTTATAATCTTGATTTAGCCTTCGTGATACACCAGCAATATATGCAGCCACTTACTCTTCGAAATGCGTCCAAGTGCTCATGTCTTTAATTAGAGAAATACTCACAGCTTCATTTCCTCGTCATCGGTGACACCCTATAAAACATATACACGTATTTAGCTACAGAAGATGGATATTGGAATACAAAATCTTACATGAGGAAGAAACTTGTTCAATCCCCAAAATGTCCGAGCCATCACCATTACACTACTACCAAAGTAATGTTTGTCAATTTAAATTATTCACAAGTATCCGTCCAAAAAAAGTTTTTGCAGATCCGTTGATCCTGGTTGAAATATCGTAGCAGTTCAATCTGTTAGAAGCGTCACTGTTCAAATTTATTTCAATACAAGAAAACGCTGCTAGACACTACTACAATAACACCACACTTGCTCAATACTGTAATTGGAGTTGCTTTAGCTCGATTTAGCCTTATTTAACGTTAATTCGTCTCTGTGCATTTTATACAACTTCACGAATATTGACCATATATTGACAAAACGGTATCTATGTATGCACAACGCATGTATATTTTGCTCACACTTCGAACTGTCAACCCTTTTAATTTTACTTTTGCTATGCTACGGTTATATCAGTCCGGTAGCTAACTTTTAGCGTCGTATTGGCCGCCATTATTGGTTTCAATACGGTAATACTGGATCACATAACGTGGGCACTAATTATGTTCTCCGTTTTATACTTTCCCTTTTCATTTAAATTAAAAGAAGCGGTTGGTAACTGTTCCCGATTGGCTGTAAGAGACATTCAGACTAATGTGTATCGGCCAGATTTTGTTTAAAACATAATGGTGGTTTTTACAAAAATAACTTATATGGCCAAATCTTTAATTAGATAACAATGAAGTTTCTGCGGTGGCATGTGTTTGTGGTTGGTGAACAGTACCTGTATCAAACTCGGATGTAAGGTCCGTATTACTCGTACAACTGTTACTTCTTGATTTTTAAATCCATATTTTTTTGAATTAATAAAATATATTATAAATTTTAAATGTACGTATAGTCAAATATGAAACTCTTTCGAAAAAACCACATAGTACTTCTCACTAAGGAAATATTCTTAAAAAAAACTTTGAATTAAAAATGCTTTTGCTTATTGTAATCGTCTTGTTTATAGTTTGTTTTAGATAATATAAAATAGATCCTCAAGGTTATCTACTAGTTTTTGTCTTTACAATGATCGATTAGTTTTTCAAAACGCATAGAATTCATGCTTTTAAGTGTAACTTATGCTGTGTTAGTCCTTGTTGAAATACGTGCTGATATGTTGAAATACGTAACTTGTGCTAATGTTTTTTTTTAATAAACAGTAATAAGATTTTTCACAACACTTTCCAAAGGTTTCTGCCTATTCTGTTCCACCAATTTGGAGAAAATCATAATAGAATTTAACATTTCACTGTATTAAATAAAATTAATATCAGTCACTCAAATTGCAGCTTACGCGAATTATTCGATGAACTTCTGCAATAAAAAATCATTCAAGTTGCTTAAGAATGCAAAAACATGGAATTCTGTTAATACACTTTTTTTTAATGTCGCAGTATATTAATTTTCTATGTTTACAATCACTTCTAGCTGTACTATATACTTTGCGAAACCATTCCGCTATACCTAATTCGAACTATTCACGTTCACATTAAGGAATAATTCGGTACGTCACGGCGATAATCAATTCCATTGATATAATCACGTTCAATTACGCAATCATTATGTTGTTCGTGTATACCTCCATAAATTAGAATCGAAATGAACATATGGCCGGCTGCAAAAGGAGGTTACATGTTGTAGATGTATGTAATAATAATAATGTTCGGCGTGTTAATTTGCAGCTTTTACTTTCGAAAGTGCATTGCAATTATTTATTACGGTCGAAGAGAGGAATTCAGAATATAATTTATAATATTATTTAATGTAAGCGCATATGTCTTGTTACGTTATATTATGCTATAAACTCGGATCTAAGGATCAAGGTTATGGTGATTGCAGAAGGTGTCGGAATTTTTGAATAAATTACTTACTTTAATTAATTAAATACTTACTTAAATTTAATTAATAATTAATACTTAAAAATATTATAAAAATTAACAATATTATAAAGGCATTTTATTATTTTTTTTATAATCGCTATGATTGAATTTCGTATTAATTTGTATCAAATTCATTTTACTAGTTTGTCTAGAATTTAAATTTAAGAAGAAAATAATTAGTAACCTAAATACAATTTTTAGTACACTGGCTGAAATTAAAAGTGTACCACCAAAAAAATTTCGCAAAATAATGTTTATTAGTATTAAAAGAGTTTATACCACTTACAAACATGTAAATTAAATACAATTCAACAAAAGAAAGTCAATAATAAACAATAATTTTATAATATTTAATATTGGGTGGAACCATCCTTTTTTTAAAATACATTTACTAACCCGATTAGGTATTGAATTAATTGAGGTAGATATTGTTTCTCGGGGTATCTTCTGCCAAACTGTTTTGAGTTGGTGACCTGACCCGTCTAGATTGGTAACGGGAACCGGATTTCGCATGAGCCGGTATCCGATGATATCCCATACGTGCTCTATTGGAAAGAGATTGGCAAGCGACCTTGCAGGCCACGACATTGTTTTCGTTCAAGAAATCGGGCTGTATGAGGCCGAGCATTATCTTGTTAGAATACTGCGTTCGCAATGGTCTGCAAATAGGATAATGCCACACCCTGCATCCTGCATGGAACTGGCAGCTGTTGCGGTATCACGAATTAATATCAAGGGTGACCTGGAAACAGAAGTGATAGCTCCTCAAACCATAATGTTAATTGCAGATGCTGTATGCCGGCGAGAAATGCACTCTTCGTTGGCCCTTTCCTCAGATCTCCGAAGCATCCAAATCCTACCATCACGGTGCCATACAGAAAATCGGAATTCATTACTGAACACTAATAAATTCCATTAATCTCGTCAATGTTACCGTTCCGAACACAATTTAGGAGTGATGCATTTTTAATTGCAGACGGTATATAAGACAATAGGCATCTATAAGCTTAAAGTATTTCCAATTAGAAGATAAGAACGGATTGATCTTAGAATTTCTACACGATATACACACCGTATATTTTTATATTTACTTCAACTACATAGAAATATAGCCACAAGCATTTGCAAGATTTTCATACATACCGCGCGTACAAGTCTCTAGCAGCTTTTGTTTGTTACATTTATAATTTAAATCAAAGTAGGTCATTGACAAACCGTGTACCGTGTGTTAAATATTTTAGGTAACTATCGATAAGTTAGTGTTACACAGAGAAAAACTTTGGAACAATAACCTTTGTATTTCTAAAATAAGAATAATTTACACTAAGAATTACAACAGGTTTATTTAATCTAACAAAGTATGTAGTTCCCCTAACAAAAATTATAGTTAGATGTAAGATAAAGTAAAACCAGTGACAGCAACCTATCTTAAATCCAACTATTCATTTCAATAGGGCGCTTCATCTTGTTGACGTATAAGTACCGCTCTTCACATTATGTTGCAATAGAATCATGGAAGTTTTCCTGTTCGGTGGACGGGTAAAGTGGACCAATATTAACCCAATTAGACCACCAGATCTAACCGTGTTAGACTCCTTTCACTGAGTATATTTGGAAACGAAAATCTACGTAACACAATTTACAACGAATTATTCAAGTAACTCCTGAAATGTTGCACAATGTTCGAAAATCATTCGAAGTTTGATTGTATCTTTGTAGGGAGACCAATTGAAGTCTTCTAAAGTCTTCTTCTAAACGTCTAATAAAATAATTTTTTCATGCTACGCTAATAATTCAAGTTTTAATCCGATTTTTGTTTTTGCAATCCCAGGTTGTTCAGATTAATTAGAACACTAATTCAGTACGTCATTATGTTTCGAAATTTAGTGATCCCTTTTTCAGAATTTAATGATTCTTGTTTCAAACTTTATTTCAATGAGTTTACAATAATTTAAATTCTGGAACGTAGCGATGTAATGCAATAGTGTTTTAATTAATCTAAACAAACTTTGAATATTTCGGATTAAGGAAAAAATAAATAATAAATTAATAATTCAAGAAATTAAACTGTTTTTGTTAATAAATAATTAGTAAATAAATAATTTACTTGATCCTCACAGTATTATACATTTTTGAAATTTACTGTCAGGGGGGAATCCAAAACTAAAAGGATATACGAAGTGTCCCATTAAAAAATTAAATGAATGTTGCATCGATTATAGATGACCAAAAACATGTATTCCTTGAGATGGTTTTGACGTGTTTTCGCGTCTTTCCTGAAGATCATTTTAATTTGCAACTAATTTGGGGCGGATGGTTTTCATTGAGATGCTCTGTATATTCGTTTTTTATAATAGAAGTAACGAAAGAACATATAGATATTATGCTATCTTAGAAAAGATTCTTTGACTTTTTCCTCTTAATTAGTCGCAATTTAAAATGTTAAAAGGAATGCTTTTAGTTTACATTTCTCTCATTTATGTGAACGATTAGATCATAAATATTAATCTATGATCATGTTAGTTTTAAATAAATAAACATGCAGTTAATAACAAATTGAAGTTTTATAAAATGTAATTCTCAATTTAGTAATGTTCTCTGCAACGTGTTTAACTACGTTTATACCATTTACCACGTATAATTTTTAATATTAACATAATAAAGTTAGAACATAGATATTATACTTTATGCTTACAATAGATTTGAGAATCAATAAGTAAGCATGAACATTGGACGCTTAGATTTATTTAATTACTATTGGACAACTAGCTCTTCCAAAATATAAAAAACAATAATTCATCAACAAATGAAAATAATGTTAAATAATAACAACACATAAATAAATTCTTGCATTATTAAACTTTAACTTTGGACTTCTTACCGAATTTTATGGTGTTATTTTTGTCTAAATTTAGAAGTATTGCAGCACAAAATCGTAACATGGTGAGCGGAATAATTTGCTCTACCATATATGTCGAACTATGCTTGATGTTTTAAATGAGGTGTGTTTCGGCAGATATTAAACATTTCTTCAATAAATAGCAACACATAAATAGGATAGGTACGAAAATAAAGACATAAAACAAATAAGCTGGTAGGAAATCATTTCGTTGTCGTTTCTATTTCTGCGAAGATATCGCGGATTGGCGGAGAAAATTTGGGTACCTGACGGAACTACGTTTTTAGTGTCAAATCTGAAATCAATCTTTATTCGGGAAGTATCCATAGGATCGGATATTATTCGCCGTAGTAGGAAAATGTTTAAATATTTATTATAAATAGTTGCTATTAGGTAATTCGTACATATAAACGTTGAACTAAATAATAATAATGACTATTCGCTTATTGGCTCAATTGGGTAGATTTCCCGTAAGAATTGTATGTAAACGTCAAGGGTGTTTTGACTAATTATATAGTATCAGGTTTAATGGTCGTTCCATTGATATCTCTATCTCATTCGGACGTTGGCGTTTTCTAACCACCTTCCTACTCAGACCTTCTATGATTAATTACGATGATTAATATTTACATTTGTATTTACAACCTTAAAACCAACGAACCTTACAAATAATTATTGTAAATCAAATGGAGGAATAAAATTACAATTATTATAAAATCAACAGCATAATTTGGAGTTTTGACGTTTGTGTGGCGTGTATAAGCTACGAAGTTTGTTCTGGCCTCAGGAGACTTTACATAAATGCGCATATATAAAATGTTCCATGCTCTTGTTACTATGTAGGAGGTGAAGCACAGTTCAATATTTCCCAATATGCAAATTGCTGCTCGAGATTCTAGCGGTTTACCAGAAAATTCTGCCACCCGATCCTGGTGGGATTAATCTGACACAACGTAACTTTCCCATAGTTACAAGTGAGCTCTAGTTCCGTTGCGGAACACAAAATTTAAATTGTGACTGTTTCAACATGTATAATGTAATTGATAGGAAAAATAAAAAAGCATTTCCTATTCTATGAACTAAGCTTTCTTTAGCAATATACAACAATTTTTGAAAAGATAAATGCATTTACCAGAACATCCAGTGGTTATGATATTCTTGCTGTCACCAAGAAATATAAGAATCTTACATTTATTCAGTCCTATAAGAAATCTGTCTATTACTAACTCAAATTCTATATACCCGTTCTCATAAGGAACTGCCAACATATTTTCCACTGATGCATAAAACGATCACTGTATTAAATCTTAAATCAGGATCAGCTCGTCAATCCTCAACTCTAAAAATATCCCTCTGAAAGCATTACCTGAAGCAGAAACGAAGATAATTCGTCGATAAACAAGATCGAATTAATTCGACAAGTGGACCGGCCCAAAAAAAGAGAACAACGCCGAGAACAAAGAACCAGAACAAGAATCGAAAGTAATGGGAGATTAAAATATCACAAGTATTGTAATAACAGTAAAGTGTTTCTTAATTTCGGACCTTGCGAACGGTGCCCGGCCGACATGGCATCGCCATATTAGTAACTGGTTTCTTGTGGGCACCCGGTGTTCAATGACTCAGGGTCGACGCCTACGGGGATCGGTAGTTTTTGGCCAAACGGGTGAGGAGGACAGGTTATACGATAATATGTGGGTGAATTTAAATGTTTTCCTTGCGATATTGGCCGTATGAAAAGTGAATATGATGGCGCTGTTCCGAGAAACGGCGTTCAGATATATTTGCATGATATTAGTGCGGCATCGAATAAATAAAGATAAATAATATAATTATGTACAGCAGCAAAGCACTTTTTTGTTGCTTCCTTTTGTGTACGCTTCGTGAACTGGAGTTGTTCGAGTTGGCATGATCTATGAGATTACATAAGCCTAGTATTTGATAAATGCGGTTCGTAGAGGTATAAATATAGAATGGGTGTCGCTTGATAAATCGCCAACTTCTGGCCTCCTGTTGGCTGCTATAGTTTTTTTATGCATTCGACTTCGGCATTTAATTATTTCTTTGCTTGGTTGGCTATTTCATTAGCAGACAATGCTGTTATGTAACTATAATTAAATAATTTTGATTAACATGTACACTGTATCTCCTTCTACGTTGGGTGTCTTATATAATAGGTATTAGAACCGCAAAAAATTGAAATGAGAACGAACCAAAATGATAGAATTTTTTCTAAACCTTTCATACTGGATTATGAAATTTTAATAAACTGGAACATGCTTTGGAATTGTATACTATTATGTTATAATAGAACATACATTTATGATATTCCATCGCAGCACTCGTCTTTAAAGGACGCATTTTATGTAAGTATATATTAAAAATTCACATCCGAACGGGAATCATGGTAAACGAACATCGTGAAGGACAACACCTAATTGGTAACCCTGTGGATTGATAGGTCGGAGACGAAATTCGTTAAATCCAGATAAAATTCAAGATTTAAGCGTCACTGAGATAACCAAGAAACCAACCAAAAGAATTCAAAACCTGGACAACTAGGATTTACACCAACCGCAATCATTCAATTAAAATTTTATACGTACGAGGATTTACTTGAAACTAAAAATTCGATTTCATTTTCTTTTTTGTTTTTGAAAATTGTTCATTCATTTTAAATACTTACATACGTAGTACATCCGTGCTTGTCTATTCACTTATCTCCGTCACGAGATTTTCCGGGCGCGTCTCTTATCTCGGACTAATGTTGTCGAGGGACGCGTTTTCTACGGCGTTAGATTTACTTTTGAATTTCAAATTTTCGCGCCAGGCGCCATATTGGGGAATTCGATAGTTGTTGGACGTGCGCCCTCGCTTCTGCAACAAATTAAGAAAGAATAAACATTGTTTTACAATCGTTAACAAAAAAAGTGTCTTATTATCGTTAACATACGGCTTGCTTAATATGATTGTTCTTTCAAAAGTATCAGTTTTATTTTTTTTATAGCCTTCATATTGTAATTTTTGTTTTATTTTTAAGTGCATTGTATCTTATTATTGTTGTTGTTGTATATTTTTGTTCTCATGTTTGATTCTTTCTTTGTCTCGTCTGTATTTCTTTATTCTTCTTTGTTTCCAAGTTAGTTTTAATCTTTTTTATTGTTTATTTTATGTAGGTTAAATAGTTCATATCTTGTTCAAGTTCTCTTGTCTATTATTAATTATTAATTATGTATAACGTTGGTGCTAGATTCTCTCCTTTCGGGATGCCATACTCAGCGGATTTTTCTTGATTCTTGTGATTTGTCGAATATTTTTTAGGTAAACAGCTAGTCTAAGGACTTGGAATGTATCTCAATTGTATTCTTTGAATAATGGGGGAAGTACCTTCTTCTAATACATTGCTTATTAATATCGTGATTATTGCTGTTAGTTCTTGTGTTTTCTTTGTTATTTGCGGTTTTTCCAAATCCAGAGGCATTACCATTTGTATAATTCGTTATTATTTTTCCAATCTCTTCATCTATCGTGTATTTCAATACCGCTGCTCGTGGTTGTTTTTTGGTTTGGTTTTGTCTTCGTAGGTTTCTGGCAAATTCGTTCCATATATTGGCAAAATAGTTATTTATTTTTTTAGCTGTATATTTCCTCCTGTTCCTTAATTATTTCACCTCGCTTGATTTCTATTTATACCATTCTCTGTTCGCTTTCTTCGCTATGTTTATTCATTTGTTAATTTATCAGCTTTTTACTTTTAACTGTATGTAACATCTTAATACATATGAAGATACGCTATAACCATTCAGTTTAATAGTTTTCGAGGTGCATGGATATGCAATGTTATTTGCTGTAGTAAATATAAACAGGACTTACATTGCTAACCGCATTTCACAATCCGCTGTCTTTTGAATTTCATGGTATAGTATGAGTGGAATTTAAAAACGGAGGTGCTTCAGAATTTTAACTTGGTCGTTGTCTAGGCCACTCGAATCAATTTTATACATAATTCATTGCATGTATTAACAAATGTCCTTTAAAGTTGCATTAGTAGTTCCCTGTTTTTTAATATGACACAGCTTTATTTATACAATAAACATGGTTATTACTTCGTATCTGAGGATTCGTGGTTTTAATGAGAAGTAGTTATTTCCTTTTATTTTCGAAATTAGATAATAATATTATATGAAACTTTATAAATTCTATACAGGTTACCGTGTTCAAAAAACGTTACATCGAAATCTCAATTTGAAACATAAATTGGCTTTTGATTTTCTGGTGTTTTCGTAGAGATGGAAACATTTTTTACTTGGCGTTTAATAAAAAAACAAAAGATTTTTTGGATTTTGTTATTATTAACTTTCTTAATTAATATTTTAAGTGGCTAGGAATTTGAACCATATTACTACAAACAAAAGTCTAGTACTCTTTTCTATCTTTACTGGTATTTTTCCTGGCATTTTAATACATGTTCAGTGAAGTCTTAAAAAATCTCCTATCTTTTGGCGATATCGCCAGTTCAATTGCATTTCTGTTGCCATTCGGAATTGACATCAACTTTCTCATTTTCCCGTACGTTTTTGATACAATAATCGAAAGGCGAATCTAACCATATCACATATCTTATACTTTAACCTAAGAAATATCACCATATGCAGTAATAAAGCTTTTGGTAATATGCTTTCCTTGTTACGCAAAGTTGACTAGGTAAGAGTGACCCAAAGAACGCCTTGATAGGCAAAGTAATCATAACAATTGCCAACCTGTCCCAAAGGCGTAAAATATTCTTGTTGTTTATTGCTATTTTATCCTGCATGTTTGACACTTCCGTTCTTGGTTCTTGTTACTATTTTCCCACATTTTAATCTGTTTTGTTAATTGTTGCTTCTTCGTTACTTTATGGAAAATTGTTGTAATTGGTTAATTATGTCATGTTTGATAGACAATGTGCTTAAGTTTCAGTATTTCATACATTTTAATTTCAAATTCGATTTTATCGTGAAATGTTATTTTATCTTTATCGTTTACAGATACATCAAAATTTTTCTTACGTCAACGAAATCGCAATATCCTTCATTAGAATTAGGATTATAACAAAAATTACCCAAATTATTGTTAGATGAAAGACTTGAAGTCAAGAAGTATTTCTAAGGATGGTTAGCATCGCTTAATTTGGGTAACAGGGTACGTCTATTATGATGCAGTAACTATTTTATCTGAGAGCGTATTTAAGAAAAGAAGGGTAAAAACTGTTGGTTTGTTGACTTTGTTGTATAGAAGACATAATAATTGTTCTTTTTAATTTTTCGTATATTGACGATACGGCTGACAAAGTAGTTAGTGAATGCTTTGATTTTGAATACTACACAACAAAAGTTAACTGCTTGCTAGTTAACGCACTAGTTCTTTCTCTCCACATATTAGCATTAATTTTGGTTATTATTTTCTTATTTATTTTTTTTGTTTTTAATACATCATGATAGGCTTCTTCGAATCGCATGCACGTGCATGTAGCAAAGCACTTTTCGAGCTGCGTACTGCCATTTCGGGAATAGCAGCCCAGATGTTGCCCGAGAGTTCGTTTAGGATTTGTACCGGATGCTTCGTCATTGATATACTGTTTATTATGTCAGAGAGTAGCGATATAAGTCGAAAGGGAAACAACGGCAAGGCAGGGTCGTGCTTCCTCTCATAAGTGTCATTAGCATTCATTTTGCCTTACTTTTTTTTTACGTGCTTCAAATTTGATTCTTCTCGTATTTTTTTAAAACGTTTTAAATCTGTTACTATTCCCTACCACCTTTTCTAAGGCGTTTCGGGCAACATCTTCAGGTTAATTCAAACGGATTCGAAAGGTTTCCATTAATTGTGAGGTTTGTTTACTACAAGATAGTTAATACCAATAGAATATGTGACAATGTGTTCAAAAAATAGGCATTTAGTTGCTTCACGAACATGCGCAAAACAAGTTTGTAAAACATGCCACTTCCTACAGAGAATTGTATAATGATTCGGCACAAATAAATGGGTGTAAATTTCAAAGGAATTTGAGAATAACCAATTCTTATAACGTTTCAAAGAGTATCCATTTTTCAAAGTAGTTTTATTGTATTGTTTTATCGAGGAAACAAGCTGTTCTCCTTTCTTCCTTTTTCTACTTCCACTTTAACACTTGTTAACGCTCCGTCAGACGAACACAAACGGCCGCGCTAATCCAACTTCAAAGGCCTCATCTCGCATAGACCCGGAGAAGCGTAATTAGAATACGCCCGATAATTCCTATAATAAACAGTAATTAGATTAGAGGAGCAACACTGATTACTCTGTTGGGACTCTGGTCGTTGGCTCCAACTAACAGCTAGCCGTGGAGTTCATACCGGGCATTATATCGCTAATGAAAACTTAAAAGATTTGTTACGGCCTGTGTGGAGCAAATTTCTTATAATTATCGCATTAGTTTCGAGATGCTGGGCGTTCTCTATGCCTTCGGTGTGCTCTGGCAACGATCGCTATCGCGATGCGCTTCTTGGCAGCAGCCGCGGCCAAGAACGGCGGATAGCTTATCTTGAAAACGTGTTACCGCTATCCGGCGAAAAAATTCGCCGATGACGGTGCATAGAAGTCGCGTTTTACCGCGATGGATGACAACACCTTCTTCTTCTTTTCGAAACAATAAATCTCGACCGGCGTAGAAACTCGTTTTGTAGTGTACACTACATGCATTCCTTCATGGATGCGATTCTGTGGTTGTGGCATCTATGCCTACGGTATGCGTTTAAAAAGGCGATACATGGTGGAAGATTTAATTACAGATTGTTGCCTCTACGAATAGGCACTTAATATTTCGCAATATTATCGTTAACGTTTATGGCATTATACTATCGATTTGAACATAATAGTTAAGTGGAATGTTTGTAGCATTTGTTTTTCAAAATTACTAGACTTAGACCATCAAGTGCGTCTTTTAAAAATCCGAAGATAAGCCAGCTTGAAACATACAGGAAGACAAAGGAGTGAAATGACTTTTACAATTGAAAAAATCATTCTTCCTTGGCTGATTGTTCGTGTGCTGCAAGTTGGATAGTGCTGCAGTACTGAGGGATAGTTAGATTTTTTTTACAGAGAAAAAGAAAGAGAGCAGATATTATTTCTTTACAAAAACCTAACCCAAGTCGCTAAAATCCAGTGAGACAATCGCCAGCGAAATCATCCTTAATTCGTTTATTACCACCTGAACCTTTACTTCAAAAAAGTCTTGTATTTTGTACGAATACATTTTAAGGGCCTTCTAAGAATTCACTAAACCATAGTGAACTTAATTGGAAATCTTTCGCAACTCGTTCCTACGGCATAGATGTATATGTTGGTCTAATCTTTAGTGCTGTTTAAAACATTGCCGAATTGATGTTATCAATGACGCTATAATTTGTTTCCTAAAATTTGTTGATTCGTTTTCTGAAAGATCATAAGCTGAGTGAATCTACACGTAAATTAATCTGTTTGTTTGTAAATGATTTCGACATTTAGTTATCAATAAATACGTATCCCATCCTATCAATGAAAGATGCAACATAATGAGCTTTTCTTAGCAATGAGCTTTCGTCTTTCACTGCTCCTCTTTTCTTTTGAAGGATCATACCTATTATATTTATCCCTTTCTTCTGATCTTGTGTTTTCCTAAGACCCTTTCCAATTCAACTTCCTTTCGGATTTCTGTTCTAAGAATAGAAAAAAGGAAAAGAAATGATTCAGGCAGCACAATCACAATAATAAGCATTAACATTATCTACATTTCGGCAAAAATGATAATTCTATTAAGACTTCATCCGAGCGATAATGGTGTTCTGAAGTGATACAAGCTAGGAAAAAAAGAATAGAAATAGAATTCGAGAAATTTTCTCTTATGTCGTAGTAGATCGATGAAAACCAACCATTGGAATGAATCGATTGATAGGATTTCTTAAAATAGCGCTTGTACTGCAATTATGCTTTTATTCCTTCCATTCCTCTTAAATATTTTAATGGCTTTAGTTGTAAAGTCGAGTCGTTGAAAGCACTTATGAAATAATGAAGTACGCATTACTATATGCTGTAAAAGCATATAGTAATGCTTGGGGGGTAAATCTGCGCTTAAATCACATCTAGCATTACATCGAATGTTAATGAATGAGGTAGATTATAATAAAAAGGTAATTAATAACAAGCACATTAATATGCTAGTGTGAATGAACTGAAATACGGGTAATGTGGAAGACAAAGCTGCGCTGCTGTCCATTGAAATTGTAGTACCCAGAAAAAAATTAAAATAAACGAGCAGTATAAGAGAATTAAACGACTAATTTTACTTGATGTTTCCAGATAAGAATTGAGGTCTATTCAATAGTATTGTAAAAGATTATTGGTACACAATTTACTTCATGAAAGTTTAAAGATATCACGGTAAATGTGATCGCGCAATATCCTGTGGAAGAATTCTTTGGAGAATGCTCCGAAGGAAAAATGCTACTGTGGGTTGGAAGATTACAAGACAAAATAAGCCGGTCTGGAAACACAGTTTCCAATGCTCTGATGAAACTTGGTTGATAACATAGACACAACTTGTCTATGTTGTACTGCTTATAGACTATCAATTTCAATGCTTTATTTTAGTGTTCACTCTTAATTTTCTATTATGAAAAATTGAATAGCTACATTATATAGCAAATGCATAAGAATTCCACTCAATTCGTATGAGTTACTACTCAACATAATTTTACGATCGAGTCTATTTAGCGTTTTTGCAAATAAAAAATAAATATTATATACATGGAATGCCTTACTTTTATCTACAGATGGTATTAACAGTTCTTACTTGAAAATGTATTTCTTATTTTTTCATTTGTTGCTATAAATTGATGTAATTATCAAAAAACCGGTGACCGATTCATCGGGCAGCGTTACAGTGGAAAAATGTATAATTAAAATTTATTATCTATTTATTCTCTGATAGAAAGTCACCTTCACTATCGTTGTTTGTGCCTGTAACATTAACTATAAATGAATCCATTAAATCATCCATTAATCCGTCAGACTCCCACATTTCTGTTTCTTTCTTTATTGTGTACTGTATGCAGAATTTTTCCATTTTGGTTGTATAGTCATTATTAATAGTTGTTGAAAGAAGGTGGCCTAGGGTTTAATTAAAAATGATACGATGATAACTTAAAAAAATGTTTTTCTGTCTTCGTTGCCATTTCATCTATCATATAACCATTAATAACCTATTTTCGTCAAGACCTATGTACTAAGTGCAGCAATTGAGACCGAACAATATCCATACTAAAATATCTTGTAAATGAAACCATTCTTGAATGTCACTTTTTCCAACTAGAAGTTGGAAGTTTTGCTCGTTTTCTTATCAAAAGTACAAGCTTGTAGGGTAACTTAAGTTATGTGTTCTAAAGTCGTTCCTCAAAGACGAGTCTCATGATAGTCAGCCGCTTTTTTATCTTTGAACAGTGACAACATACCTTCGAGGAAATCTACATCGCGACCGATACGAAGAATAATAAACCTTTTTCATTTGCCCGATGGAAGTTTGAGACTAGCTTTATTTTATACTACCTTATAGCCATCAAGGAATCACCTCTCCATCTTGTATTCTCATCTCTTTCTATTAGAGAAGAAGAATTTTTTCCTGCGTTTGCAATATTCAAAATTAAGATGAAGGTGATAACATCATTAAGCAAGAAATTTTATTAAAGTTTTCTCAAAATTGGTGGCTTTTAGAAATTTCTTTGATGTTGTATGACTCGCATTTATTTCCGCCATTTGATATAAATTTTGCTCAATTGGAGACAAAATATAGTTACGACCATGCCTTCCAAGCAACTAACAGTTACTAATTTCTTTTCAATAGCAACAATGTCCATATTCTCTTATGAAACGTTATTTAAAATCAATATTTTACAAATTAATATATCTTATAATTTGAATTTAGAATATTCAGAGAACCTAACAATTGACCTCACAGAACTGCTACAATTGAGAGGCATTTATTCACCAGTTTTATAGAACATTGCAAAGCTATGTTAAGGCAGTGACTGTAAAATTGACGATTTGAGTTCAAATTGCTGATGAAAACGATTTAAAAGTTTCCAAAAATACTTTAATAATTGGTTTCCTTGAACTACTTAGCATACTGTAATTATATATTTTAATATAGCTTAAGTAGATATTTTTCTTTTAAGAAGTGCTTTGGACAAAGAAACTGAAAATCACTAGAGTAAAGTGTTTTTTTGCGATCTAAACGATACGAAATCTTGAAATCGTCTTATGTAAATTAATTCCTAATTAGAATCTATATTTTTCAGAGAAAGTTTTATTATGTTGGCACAATATAATTGGATCTGCCTCCGGATTAACTTTAATCTTGATAATTTTAATTAATTTTCTCTCTCTTCCATACTGTTTGAAGATTATATCAGCAAAAAAGGAACGTTAGTTCTTTTTTGCAATTCGGTTTAACTTCGAGTATCTTTTACGTTTCCGAATAGATAGCCGTCTGCTTTAATAAGCAAGTACTTACGTCGAAAAAAAATGAAATGGAATACGAAAGGGACATAGTTACCTCTCATTACAAAACTTATTTAGACATGTTAAATAGAATGGAAATGTAGAAAGCTTACTATCTCATGCAGTTTCGAAAGAATAGGATTTAACATTTGTGTGAGAGAAATGATGATTTAGAAGTAATGGTTAGACTAAAAGGGAAACATTAAGTAGTCTTTGTAACCAACTCTCAGATTTGTACCAATGCTAAAACTAATTGGAGGATGGTAAGACGCTTTAGATTTTCTTATGTGGTATTCCTATAAGTAGTTACAGAAATAGCACAAACATCAAGTGTAGTCTGAAATTAAGAGAAACATTGATGGCGTTGGTGGAGGAGCTCGGCGAATTTTACATTATGCGAATGCCAAAGATTTAAAGATGCATACAGGTTACAACTTTCAGTGCAAGAGCACTTAGTATAAGTTGTGAGTAAGTGAAATAAAGCAATTTAGAATGTTTGAAACAAAATACACCAATGCATCTACGAGATAGCGCGAGCCTCCAGGATAAGGTGTCTGTGTTGATCTGATTCAAAATCAAAGAAGTAAAAATTTGTTGGGAAGCCCCGCCTTCAATCAAAAAACTCGCTTAAATACACGATGTAACACCTCAAATCTGAACACATATGTTTAACGAATTATTTGTAAAAGGTCGTGTAATATGTAATGCCCAAACCCGCAGCTAGTCGCTTTTAAAATTTATTGGGTTTTATAAACAAGCACAAAAGTTATAGTGATATCTCATTAGTAATGAAGTGAATTTTTTTTTTAATACGAAAATAAAATTTCTCAAAAAACTGTTGAACTATCGACTCAAAAATATTCAGCACGGAAGTTTGAGTTTCATGTGAACATCTACCCCATTGCTTTGAATTCAAACCTCTGTACGGCGTGTTAAACTTATTGTTTGCTTATATTCTTACGAGTTTTTTTTATTAATTGAGCTTTTATGTAAAGAAATATATAGTGGTGAAAATAAACAAATCAATTCTTTTAATATAATTGTCATAAATATTAAAGTTTGTCGGTTTTCGAAAACCGATTTCTAAAATTTTTTTTGATAAAATTGAAAAATTCAAAAAGTTTCTAAGTTTAGAAAACCAATTTTATAAAATTTATTATCTAAAAAACAAATTATTATTCAGTCTTTGTAGAGTTCCATATGATTGCCGAGTGTTTCAGATGAAATGAGAAACATAAAGTCAAGGTAAGAAAAAATAAACAAATGGTTCTCAACCATTGCGGAAACAACCAAGACTCTCTCTTGCAATCATTTCCATATTGTAAGCAGTAAATAATTATTTAAAGAACATTTTCGAAAACACCATTGGTCCACGCGTTAGGTCTCAGAATATTCTGACCCGCCAACTTCTTTACAGTGAAATCCCTAGTTATTGTAGTCCCAGTCACCTAACCAGTAACAAAACGTAGGATCATCGGGACATGTTCTCAACTGCCAAAACAAATTCTTGAAAGATTTTCACATTGGCATTTTAATTTTTAAATTATTAATAAACCATCAATGAAAATGGAGAAAAGAAGAGGTCCCAAGACAGAACCTTGTCGAATACCAACCTCCAAATATTCTGCTTTACATGTTTTCGACAGTAACAATGCCGGGTTTTCGAAACAAAAAAATATAAAAAACTACCAAATAGAAATATGCATTAATATCAAACGGTACAATTTTTGTACGTCTCTCTAAATCGCCTAATCACCAACCAACGAACTTAGATTTGCAATTATATAAAAGTAATAACAAATGCATAGCACATCACGCAAATGGACATATTATGTACGTATTGTTTGCAATTTAGACGGCAATTACAGTTATGCGCTTTTCTAAACGCAATCGCCCGTATCGTGCGATGAATGATAGATACAAGGTTGCGATAATTGAATAAAAATTGAGCTCCGCAATGAACAAACCCACACACGAAACGGGGCATTTGCACATGTAGATATGCTTGCAAGAGCAAAAATAGGTGTATATAAATAAATACTACGCACACAAACACAAGCTTCAAAGAACACAAAGCGAGAAATCAGGATATCGAAGAAAGTAACAGTTGCTATCCTTGAGAACACACGAGCACACTCGTACATGCATGCATACATCGTTGGGACAATTTTTTTATCCTGCGTTTGGGCGGCTGTGTAGGTATTTCGATGTTATATCTGCCAACGGAATTGCTTATTAGCCTGCTGGTTGTTAAGACATAATTTAACAGTGTAAAAGGTTGGTTATCATTTCAAGGTAGATTTTTTCACGTATTGGCAATAAACAAAAAGAGTAAATTACTACTCATACCAATTGTTAGTACTTAGTCTGTTTTCTTGTTTTTTTAATACAATGTCCGTAAATGGAAATGCATCATTTGGAAATTTGTTACAAAAAGTTATTATAATTATTGGAAATAGTTTACAACCTTGTAAGAGTGTCGCTAAACGAATTAGCCAAAAGAATATTGACCAATACAACTCTTTTCAACGCATTCTTTGGCACAATTCGTCATTTAATATTAGTGAAAGGGTGATCACCGTCGATTTGATAACTTTATTATAAATTCTTCTTGAAAAACTTAACAAAGCATTGACGTATTTTAAATGTGATGCAATTTTAATTGCAGAAACCGCATTTACTAAAACGAATAGGTTTACAGTTGATCGTAAAACACGGGGGTTATTGCTTTTTTATTTCTTCTTGTTTCTTTATAGCCAATTCAACCTTCTATATCTCCCTGCACGATACAACATGTATTTTCTACGACTTTCTACATAGCAAAATTCCATCTTATTCTGACGCTTAATGTGTCCTATACGTCTAATATCTCTAAGTCGTTATTGTCCAATGTCTATCACCTCTTCCTCCCTTCTAAACGTTCTCTGTATAGTCACTTGAAATTTATCGTTTCTGTTCGTTCAAAATTAGCTTGATACTAATAAGAGCAAAGCTAATTCATCAAAGGAATTGAATTTTGGATAGGAAGGTAAATGAATACAAATCGATTAGCTATTCTACATAGAACGAGTACGTCCCATTAGAAACTGCAAATGTCGATGTATAAAGGGGTAAATATAGGAGAAGCAATAACAAAAAATATATATATAATGCTAAGATAGCTTAGCTTCCTCATGGTATTGATGGAATATTTCACGGCAAACGCAAAGGAGAGCAAAAAGACTAACACACGGACATGTTTCAGCCTACCCGGCGTCATCAGCGGGGTTTTGAGAGCATTTTTATCTCTATCTTCTATCGCTGTTGCCTCACAGTTAATACCACAACTTTCAAAACGACAAATTCGACATTTCTTGGCGCCCTCTAGTGCCAAAGAAAAGCATGCCTGCCATTTAGGACGCAGCGACATAAACCAGCGCTACCAGCGTCGCCATCTCGTGTTAAGCAATCAGAGAACTGCCCGGGGGATGGTTTGGGAAACAGTATCCGGTTTATGTCGCTGCTTCCTGAACGGCAGGCATTCTTTGGCACTAGACGGCGCTAAGAAATGCCGAATTTGTCGTTTCTGTTCTGGCGTAACCTTGAGGCAACAGCGATAGAAGGTGGAGATAAAAAATACTGTCGAAAGCACGCTGATGACGCCTGGTAGGCAGAAACATGTCCGTGAGTTAGTGTATATTTGTGTATCTCCTTTTGTTGCGTTTGCCGTGAATTATTCCATCAATACCATGAGGAAGCTAAGCTATCTTAGCATTATATTTTTTTGGTTATTGTTTCTAGGCATTTTCTGATGTGTTCTGCTTATAGGAGAAGCAAGATTGTTTATTGGTTACAAATATTGTATGTAAAAAGAGTGCAAGAGAAGTTGATATGCAATCTCCGTGGAGGTTCAGCTAAAAGCTGTTTATTTAATCTTGTATATGGACACAATATAAATAAACAAAAAAGGGTCTAAAGAAAAGAATCTTTGAAATAAGGCAGTATTGTTAACAGTATTACACTATTAAAGAAGTTCTCCTCCTGTCTTCTAAACTTTCTGCCAACAAATTTTAACGTCCTTTTTGTCTGTAACATCTCGTCATAAACGATTAATTAACTTTGGGTTTGCCAACCTGAGAGAAAATAAGGGAGGAAATGGTTTAATATAAATGTTATTGATGAAGTAGAACAACTTTTGTTCACGTACCTAGTTATAATCCTACCATAAGTAACAGAAAACAAAGTTTGTATTTATTATTTAAATGCTAACTTTAAAAACGCAAGGAGGAATATCAATAATTGCAAATTGCTTTTCACAGAGAATTTGGAAAAAATTTCCAAAATTGCTAAACAATCTTTCCAGCACCATGCCATACTTATACATTAGGAGTTCGCATGCATGGTTTTTAAAAATCAATAGTTAGTATTAGTTAGGAACATGTTGTAATGTGTAACATATTGTATTAACTACGATTCCTTAAGATAACCATATGCATCATCATCGTCAAAATGAATTACTTAAAAAAAAATAAGAAACATAGAATATCGTGTGCGGGAAATGAATGGAAGAAGTTGGCTAACTTTGGAAGATGGAGCGGAAGGCTAAGAATAGCAACGTACGTGGAAGAGTGTTTTGCTTAAGAGATCGTCACATTGTCACCGCGAATATCCTCCATCGAAACGCAACTGGCGTAACAACAGTTAAGCGAAGGTTAGTACCTATAAAAAGGGTTTCCTTAGGTCCATGTTCATTGAAATTATATAGCGGAATAGTCCAAGCAAATGCTGTGGATAGACGAGTTGAAGCTTAAGATGTTAGATGAGGAAGCGGGAATCTAAGTTTAATAGTATGTTATTTTTCAAATTCAGACTGACACCTTACACTGAATTTGGATGGAATGATTTGCGTCGTGAGGTGCGTAGAACCTTCACGTGATACTTTTAAAAGATCTATAACGCTAGTATAGACCAAAATATACCTTAAGTCAGGGTTCAAATACTTTTTTATCCAATAATTTTATATCAAATTTCTTCAAAGAATTTTGAATAGAGTTGAATTGGAATTCCATATTTAAAGCGCCACCTAAAACATTTGGTTGACTTTGTTGAATTAGCTGTGATAAATAGTGCATTGCATTGCAGTGTGGCTAGCTTCCCAATGTTGTGCCGTCAATATAATGCATTGTATTGTTGGTATAGGAAATATTAAAGCGCTGGCACACACCTCACAGCACGAGTTATTTGATAAGTTTGGAATATTGTTTCGGGAATTCCCCTATTCTACCTATTTTTACAAGAAATGTACGCCTGTGGCACAGAACGCAAACATGTACTTCAACTAAAAACTATGTTTGAATACGGGCAAAGAAATGTCATGTATGTAGTTTGAAACAACGCGTTTTAATTATTGAATCTGATTCTTCCAAAACCCTTCTTTGGGAATTTTTTGGAAGAGGAGCCACAAGTTTGAATTATTTTACAAAATGTTTGGAACAACATCGAAGAAGACTGCTTTCAAAGATTTGTAATGCCATTATTAATACAAAAGGCAGTTGCCCTGACTCACATATTTGGAAATCCTACGATTAGTCTATTTAGCTTAGGTTTCGCAAATTAACCTTTTAGGTAATGTGGTGCGATGAAATTTTTAGGCAATGGTGTAACTATGATCAATATATGTCAAACTTAAAAAAATTCCAACCTTAACGATTTGCTGGTTAAACTGAGATAACTATGGCATTAGTCAAGAAACTGTACCTGCAGCGTGTGCTTGATAGTAATGGAAGAACTTCAAAAACTCGTTTAAAATAAATAAAAAATAAATACGAACATCATTTTCGCTATCTACAGCTTGCAAATTTTCGCCTATGACACTTGACGTTTTAGCAAAAGCTTCATTATCTACAAGCCGCTAAAGCAAGGCAAACAAACATAAAGGAGGTATTGTCTTTCATTTAATATGGCGAATAAAAAAGACAGAAGAAGACGCGTCTGGCGTTCTCTCACATATGCACCCGATCGACTATTTCGCGCTAGAGAATAGCGAAAGACAAACCAAGGTTAACGGGATGTCTAAACGACCACAACTATTTCATTTTCCTGCGACCATAAAACATCAAGGACCTTTTTTCGCGTCGACGTAGGTTTGTGTGTATAACGAGCAAGCGGCAGCCTTAAGCGTCGCCAGTCAAGCTCTAAAATCGAGATGAGGTTCCTTTTTGTTTGGTTTTCGTTGAAGATTTTAATCTTTTGCCCGTAGCGTAAGCGATGCGGCTAATAAATCGGAGAATTATAATTATCCGGTAATATATTTGAATGAAAAAAATTAGAAAAAGAATATCTTGATATGAGACTGTAGAAGATGCTAATTAAAAAGAATAATCTCTAATCTCTACTTCTGATTTTCATCGAAGCTTTGGTGGTAGTGGATGGAATCTAACCTGTTCTTTCTTTGGATTTTAAGATGGATTACAAAAGGACCACGTGCATTTTTTTATTTTCTGAGAGTTCAATAGTTGTACCTCCCACAATTTTAATCGCGTTTTGCGGTATTTAGATAGATTCAGCAATTTGGATAGTGATACTACTGCAGTGTTAAAATTTTCTGATGAACTGATTGACTTATAGTGATGCAGTGTATTGCTAAAACTTAGCCATAAGTCAGAGTTGTTTTTGGAATATCTTACAACTATGATCGTAGTGCCGAATAGGTAGGTTAGTTCATTCAATCACACGGATTTCCAAGGTCTATTGTATGTCGGCAATATCATTTTAAAATTCGTCGAGTGATGCTTCTGGCTAATTTCAGAAGTTTACTCCCCGAAGTTTCTCTCACTTCTTCTCTCTTCACTAAACAGAGAAAAATTGATTCTGCGGATGGCAGGGTAGTCCAGCTACAAAAGTTAAGGATTGCTGTTAAAACTTTGATAGGCTTCCTGTAAGGTTCTACAAACTATTTAGCTCTTTGTTGGCTGGGCAACATAAATGTCCTCGCATGGGATAAACCTGCGGAGTTGCCCCTGTTTCGAGACAGTTCTTGTTTGGTCCACTGCGCAACATGTGTTTTGGTAGTGTTAAATGTTATACCAACTAAAAGTTCTGGAGCCAGTGGAATGCAATGTCATGTGTTCTAGTGTCCAAATAGAACAACGCTATTATTTCTGTCCATAAATTGTTTCTGCAGTTAGCTCAGAGGAAATCTTCCTCGCATACGTCTGCAAATATTTTTAGAAATGCACATTTTAATTATGAAGAAAAAATGTATTTTAACCGAGTTCTGCCATTTAACAATAATATTATAGAATAGATAATAGAGAATACAGTTTTTAATGTACAGTTGCAATCTTCCCACTAGTAAATAAGAATGGGTCTTTTAGTCTAGCAATACTAGAGCGATTCTTAAATAGATTATTATGAAGTCTGAATTATTTTTATGAAGGTATCGTATATAAGAAAAAAAGTACATCTGAAAGAAATAAAATCGGTGAATGTAATTAAATGTAATTTCTTGTGAAGTGAAATTCTCAAGAATGAGTTTCGAAGGCTATCTTGATATGATTTTTAGAACATTTTTATTATGTATTCTAAGGTATATAACTTTTCAGTAATTTAGTTACACATCGTACTTTTATTTTTAACGGCTGCGTATCGACAAATAAATGTATTAATCATTGTGTCCATGTGCAGTAAGAAAATGAAAGTTGTTACTGGGCAAGATGGATGACCTCAATTCAGTTCAGTGGAGGTGAAATAACGCTTTCGATTTCGCCGGTGGTTTTAAAATACTCACGGAATATTTTAAGCATTCGTTCTTCTTTTTTTTTAGAGCGTAAATGTCAGATATAAAAATATTGTATTGTATTACGATAGAGCGAAAGAATATATTGATGTTAAATCGTCTAAGTGTGGGTGTTATAATTCTTGGAGAATATCACAGATATACGTAGATTATGTCAATATTGAAGGGGTGGCAGATTAAAATTTTGAAACCATTCCCTCCTGATAAAACAGTAAGTCCGAATAAGGTTCACTAAAAGATTTTAGTACCACAACATTTTTATTATCCAAATTACTGATTTATGTTACATCTGTCTACATGTATCTAAGATTTGGCTAAAATTCTGGGGGATAAGGAAGTTTATTTATTTATTTTTAAGATCTCAAAATTTTATTTCACAGACAATATAGGTATGAAACAAGTCAAAGAGAACTAGACAAAATTAAATATAAAGATGGAAACAAATGTGGAAATATCCAAATACAAAAAAAATATGTATATGCTCCAGTAGCGCGAGTAGCCAAGGAACTAGAACACAGTGAGCCACCACGTATATATATATATATATATACGTATATATGTATATATATCTTTCGTTAAAGAACATTAAAGAAGCATTTGGTTAATAGCCAGGACTTCAATAATTTCTTGAATTTTTTATTACTAAGCATTTTCCAATCATTCGGAAGTTTATTGTAAATTTTAATACCTGCAATGTATGTTTGAACAAACAATGATGACTTCTAGAAAATAGAGAAATAGACGCGGTCTTTTTGTATTACGTTTTAAAATGCAGAACAACTTAAATTCCATTCTCTGTTCATTTCTTGGATTCTGGAAACAAACTTAACCGGGAATTACTCAATCAATTCAAATATATTTCCTAATGGAAATGACCACTAAAAAAAGTGGCACTGCCCCTATACCACTGCCAGAACTCAAAAGCAGACACGAGTAACATGTTTACATATTAATTATTCTAACTAATATCTTGTATATGCCCATATCAATATGTTCGTTGCTTTTGAGGTTAGGCAATAAAGTTGTACCATGTATACATGCATATCTGTTTCATATTATTTCCAAATGTGGATTTTTTTATACATTGGAAAGTTTCTCTAATGCAGAAATTCTTAGAAAATATTTAAACCAACCAAATGCAGCTTTTCTCAAACTTTTTAAAGCTTTTAAGTGGTAACAGTGTTCGCATCAAATGCTAACATCTTAAAAATTAGTTAAAATAAAAAGAGAAAATAGGTTAACAAAAGAATTTTGCTATAAATTTTAAGAAATAGTAGCGACGCTTTAGCCCTTTTGCTTACCTTAGATTTGAACTTGAACTGTCACACTGAAAAAGATTTTTTGCATTTTAGAACCACTTACTATAGCCTTCAATCATGAATAATGTAACGTAATGTACGATAAAACAAGAAACTTATGCCTTCCGGTTTCAACTATTGTATGTTAGTGTCACCTGTCAGAAGCTTTCTGATCATGTTTCTACACGCAGATTGTGGACAATCTTGGTATCCCAAAATTTTTGAAGGATCTCAAGATATTGATATTGATATTGATAATATAGTTATTGAAAATGGGAGACATTAGTTTTTTAGCTGACTGTACATTTTGGAACCGAAACTATTGCAGAACAAAATGTGTATTCGGTGACATAGTAGATTTATCGAATACGTGCGAAATTAAGGGTTTATTGAACTCTAACTTCTTTAAAATATTCAATTTTTCTTCTATACTATAAAACATGTTAATTTACATACATCTGAAAGAATATGCAAACATTAGCACGTAAATAACAACTGCTTCTTGTTTCCAATAACTTGTTAGGCGTGATATCAATATTAATTTGCAAATTAAACGGCATCGATTACTAATATATGTATCTTCTTTGTCCAAAGATGAGACTAGGAGAGGTAATCGTCTAAAAGTAATCGTAATTAAGCGTCTTTAACACACACATCGATCCGGCCCATAATCTATCCTCATTAATATCTTACAGTATAAAAACTAAGCCGCCCTCGACCGATTGGGTACTGTTATACATAGGTCACGTAGAATTAATTTTCGTCGGACCCCAGCCGGACCCGTGAGATGAGCAGACAGACAACGGCGGGTTACTGACGTAACCTAGTCAGAAAAGTACTGTTATTAATAACTGTGGTAATTATGCGGTTTTGGATAAGCAAAAAAAAAACGGTCTCTGTTACTTGTAATTTAGGTTTGACTACCTTTTATGAGTGTGTGGGACTAAGAAAGGCGAATAAAGAATATAACCGGTGCCGTCGAAGTTAATAGATCTATTTTTAGGTTATTTACGTAATGCATTATTTATTGTTAGGTAATAAAAAAATTGTAGCAGGAAAGATTGAGCCAGTTCTCATACCTTTACAAAGAACTTGTTAGTTTTACTTAGAGTTTTATATAATACTATATTAAAACGTAAAAGATGAATTGTTGTTCTTAATACTGCTGTTATTGTTATCAAAGCCCCCGTAGGTTCTAAAATAATTACACTAAAGGCAGTTTAACAAAAATTCTGTTTTACTTGCTTTTCCTAGAAAAACATATCTTGTTTCGGTAAATTAGTAAGTACCGTCAGCCAGGGTGAGGTCAATCGACGGATGTGAAGCTGATCAAACGTGATTCATTTGGCTTTTCCTATCTGAATTATGTTTGCTATAGTATAAGTGTATTCATATTCTTCCACACTACGATTTAGAAAAACGTCAAAATTGCCAAATATTTCTATTTTTAAGCATTTTATAACAGTTTAGTGGTAAATTTCGCACTCATTCTAAGTGTTATCTAATTTTTATAGATGCCACGAATATATGCAAAGAAAATAGGTGTTGATGATAACACACCATATTACACGGTTGATTTGTTAGCAGAGTTTGATATATTAGGGTAAAGGAGCGATAGAGAGCGAATCTTCGGTGTGCTGACGCGTACTTGACGCGGAATTTGAATCGGAAAACGTTTCTGAAAAGAAAAAATTTTTGGCACTTTCAAAGACGAAATCTTTTCTTTTGTTCAAAGTGAAATTATGTATTTGAATATTGGTGATCGAGTTCAGTGCGAGCTTGGAGTGAACTCGATTGCCACAAATTAAGAAAAAGGTCACCCTACAGCCCTGATTCAGTAACAAATTGGCAGCCTAAATATCAATGATGTTATATGTTTAATTCTATTAAAATCTAATAATTTTCAGTTTTCTAGTATTTGACTGACTTCACCGCGATGGGCGGAACTTTCACCAGCGCAATGGTTAAAAGTTACTCCTTGGACTTGGGTCATTTTCCTATTTAGTTTTCTCTAAATACAATACCTCTATCAATGAAAAGCCTTACAGAGAATCAGTTTCGTAGTATGCTTTGGAAGACACTGTTTGCCAGTAGTCATTAGAATTTAGTGTGCATATACATATTTTGTGTCTTGATCTTATTCCTAAAATCTTCTGTTCGTTGGTTGATCTTGTAGTCTGTAGTTATAAATGTTTGTGTAGGTATTTGATTGCTATCGTAACTAGATGCTGAGTATGTTCAACTTTGACGAGTTTTTATTGGGTATTGTTCTTTATAAGGTTCGTTGAATTTGGGCACATTTTCTTAGAGTTTCAAGATTAGAGTTACCCATTATCTATTTTAGTTTCTTATGATTATCAGGACCTGGGTGTAAAAGCAGTTAAACAGTGAACTTTGCTTTATGGTTGCTATAGTTTATATTATTATAATTCTTTTGTTTTGTACCTTGATCTCCTGTACCATAAAGTTATCTATTATTATCACCGTTACTATTGTTCTTAAAAAGCCATACCAATAGCATGGCTGGTCTTCATATTAAGCTCCATGGTTCGCCATTAGGCATTAACGCATAAAGTGTCACATGTAGGCCAAGTATTCTACTTGCTACTCAAAGCTGATACACCACAACCACTAAGACAAAATAGGATGTACAAAATTGGTAGAGTGCGCAGACCCGTTCATGGCACTTTGGGTGTTAATATTAAATGAATACTGTTTTAACCCAACGTCGTGTTGGTTTTGCTGTCTGCCTTCTTTCAATAGCTTTCTCAATTTTTATCTCCATCTGTTAAAATTCACACATATTTATGCTTTCATTTGATCTATATCAAGCTTTTCTTGCTTTTCTCTTGTGACCACTACTTTTACTTTATCAGTATTTATTTTTACTGCTCTTGTCCTGTGTTTTGCTCCTCGTATCCCTACGATCTCTTCAAAGTCATCTTTTTTCTCAATACTTAGCATCCAAGTGCCGCAAAAAGTATATAAGATTTCTCCGCCGTTTTTATTTCATCAAATTCTCTTTGCATTTTCCAACTTTGCCGTAAAAATATTTACTAATAAAAAGAAATATAATCTTTAAATTTCAGTCCAATTATATAGTCAGCAGAAATGGACCAAACTCTAGGGGTGTACTGTATACGTGAAAATAATCTAATTTAATCCAATTTTCATTTTTCTTCAAGTTAAAAAAAATCGACTAATGTTGTAGATGGTTAAAATTTTCGCTTGTTTTCGAGTTAATACGTATTTGATAAAATAAATCTATCCTTGCATTGATTGTATAAAACAAAGTCAAGTGCGTTCTACGTTCAGTTTTTTCTCTTACAATGTTTAGAGGTCAATGGCAATGGTTAAAAGAACGCTATGATTAAAAACAAGTTAATGTATGAAATTTTGTTTATTAGGCTATAACTTGAAAACAAATGAAAATCGGATCATTTTCTTTAAATTATCTCTTAATAGGATTTTTCGCAGTTGACTTAGCCAACGTGAAATCATTTATCAAATTAGTAATATTGTTTGCTTCTCTTCTGACAGACATGTATATATAATTACTTGCGAGGTTGGATTCCCCATACGCCCACTTCTCGTATTGTAAGATACATACCCCATGTTTTTTCCATTAACAAGGCAGCCTCGGCCTTCGCCAGTCTTTACGGTGATTTGTTGAGTTCGCTTACTGGTTCAGTTGTAAATTTTAACGCCGATATTTTTGTTCTGTTCTTTTCTATGGTATTCTTCTGCCCATATGTGCTATCTTACCCCGTTTATTCTTACTGTAATTTATTATCGTTGCATGAGGTCGATTTTAAAAGTCCCACGCACTTTAGATAAACGAGTCCCTATACCTACGTATTACTCCAATGTTGATTTGAATTTACTTAGGTGTATCAATAAAAAGTGTCAAAGGAATTGCTTTTGCTTCGGGGAAATTCTTTCAATTTTGAATGATTTACACAAATATAATCTTGGTATTGATGCATAACAGTAATTTATATATAATTGCAGACAAATGTCTTGCCATAAGGAGAGTCATTGCTTTGCACTTTAACAGCTTTTTGTAACACTTACTCTTATTATAATTTAAAATGTTATTGTATTTAATGCTTCATTTAAAACAAGTAGGCCACAGTATGTATTTGATTAGCTACGCATTTCGATAAAAATAGAACCACTTATAGTTTTACTTATACAATTGAATTGTTTCCAATATATACATTTCAACGTTTTGTTCTTTTTAATTTTGCAGATGTCTCTGCACCTACATCTTCTTTTCCTTATCGCGGTTCTAACTGCCTCCGTCTCTTCCCAATCAAATTACGCCAATCAAGCGAACAACATCGAATACGCCGGCGATGGATTACCGGAGCAAGCCACCTTGGACGGAAAAGTAACCCAGTTAGACGACTTGAGTCCTGTCATCTTCCTAAATCGTACGAAGGCGGCTCTGAATTGTGCGTCGGGATCTATGCAAGTCGAACTGAAATTCAACGACAATTTTTATGGGATCGCGTACGCGGATTTTGACAGGAACTCGGCCTGTAAGGTTACTGGAAAAGGAGCGTTGAGTTACAAATTGGAGTTGCCATTGAAAGGATGCGGTACCAGACAAGTAAGAACATTTATTATTTGTTTAGAATTCAATATTATCTATAGATGGATTTTTCATTATACAAGGTATTTCACAAAATTCGTTAGTTAGAAGCGTTAATGATGTTAGGGCATCTTATCCCTAAAGTCAATTGTTTGGCAGTTTTTTCAGTTTAAAATAGCTTATGAACAGCCTGTATAAAATTTAGTATCGATGACGAGAAAATGTAGTACGCATGATGTTCCATATCATCCAAAAAAATAAGCAGCTGAATCTTCATTACATTTTCAAATATTTAATTTCAACAACTGAAATTTCAAAATAATTGCAAATATTTATCAAAGTTGGTAACCACTTCCGGTTTAACTGAAAGCGTTTTGTAGGCGAAAATATTTTAAATTAATAGGTCTGATATTATAACTACCTATTCCAAAATTTGAGGTCCATTGTGTTTGGTGAAATACGCTGCAAATAGCAGAAAACAGTTTGAATTTGGTGCCATAGTTTTCAGTAAGTTTGGGAAGTGTAGTGTGAATAAAATAAAATGAAAAACATCGTTGTTAATGTCGTAAAAATTATGCTTGACGTGCTAGAATTGTTTGTGTTTGGCTAATCTACATATTTATTTTGTCTACGATTTATCATAGGCATAATATCATCTCTTCATAGACTTCGTTATGATGTCTTCTATCGTTATTATTACTATTGGCTCCATTGCCTTCCTTCACAGCTTCATTAGCTGTATTCCCAAATTTTGTTAATCAAGATTTGGTTTGTTTTCATATATCATGGAAAATAATCTCTTCCTCTTCTGTAACTATACCCAGCTAAGTAATATTTAGTTCTTCGCTCGTGTAAACATCCATTATTATTACCACAATTATTACATTTTGGCATAAATATTTGACAGAATGAAATGCTTTTATTTCACTCAAAATCAACGACTATCACTCACAAAAAACAAAACAAATTTCCTTTTAATATTGTGAAACGTAGAAACACTTTTGTATACAACATTTAATTCTGAGCAACTTTATACCCTGCAGTTTTTATCGTAAAATGAAGAGTAGGAAATCGCATAAAACCAAAGTAAATGTTAAATTCTTGTGTTCGCATCTGACCGTCAACATCCGGTATGAATATTTGACAAAATATTTGAGGCACATCTAAAAAATTGTACAGAAACAATAACCAAAAATAATGCTAATATAGCTTATAGTATTGATGGAATCACAGACGGTAAAAGTAGTGTGATGAGAGAAACCACTAGCAAACGGTTACCTGACATCATCAATGTTGCTTTGGGTGATTCTCTACCTCACACCTTGCAATGGTTGTCTAAATTCTTTTCCATCATCCTTCAACTCTATTTTCTAAGTAAATCCTTTTGGAGTTGCCTCTTTTTCGGCTCGTATCATTAATTTTCAAACTAGCAAACAGTATATCTAGCGGCGCCATCTAGTGCCAAACAATAACAGGTCATTTTGTTAATAAGCAACTGATTGAAAAAGAGATAAAACACTATGTACTGATAGTAATAAATAACACATATTTTTGATGAGATGATAAATACGCTGCTATTTTAGTCTGCGTAAATTTGCGCTTAACAATGCCTTCCCATGCCTGAGCATGTAATTTATCGAGAACTATATTATCCGTGTATGATATTTCTTTTCAATCCAAAGTTTGGTTAAAAACTTCAATAGTTTGCGCTTCAATTACTAAACATCTAACTTAAATAGGAAGGTTCTCAGCAACACTGCCTACATCTTCACATTTACATCATTCATCTTCGTTTCATAAATTATTATCAGCTGGTGTACAAAGAACGCTAGAATTCACTGTTTTGAATGAATTAACAACATTGGATGACGCTCAAAGAAACATTGTTTTCATCTTCATCACTGGTGCAAAAGAGATTGTTTCAACATTATTGGAGATTCCGCTTGATCCCATGGTATGAATTTTGTCTTTATGTTATCGCGATGTTTCCATTATCTACTGTATACGTTATCGAGCGCCTGCTGTGGTTTTAATAACAAGATTTTAAAGATGTCTGTATAGTTAATTGTCTAGCAGTTTTGGACATATGTGTTGAATGAAAACGATTTTTCTCAAGATGATGCAGTCATCAACAGAATATAATAGCGAATAATGCATAAACTAGAAAATATCGCTTCAAAGTCTACAAACACAGCTACTTTTATGCAATATTAAGAAATTTGTTTCAACAGCAATGACTTCCATAATCAATCCTTCTTTTCATAAATCCACAACAAAAAGGTATTCCGATCTGTATCCCAACGCAGGGATCAATTATACTTACTACATTATACGATATTGTAACTTATTTCTGACTCACTCAGTACATTAATAATCATATTTTGTCAACATAGGTATAATCTGATATGGCACCAAATTCAAAGAGAGTTCAGCAATCAGAATTAACTGCACTACCTTCAAATACGATTCGTCAATGTTTACATTTCCGAAGATAGAATTTAATATAAACATCTTCAGTTTAGCGATATGCCCTGATTTCCCATGTATCTAATTTTAGGATCCTCTGCGTGTTTTCACCAACAACATAGTCGTGAGGTTTCATCCTGGTCTGGAAATGGACGGCGATGAAATCATAACCATTGTTTGCCGTTATCCACCGCCAATCGCACCACCACCAGATCCATTACCAGGTTTGCCGTAAGTTGATATTGTTATAGATTATTCGCCTTATCTTATATAGATACATGTGTGGCTTATATAAGCATATGTACGTCAAGTTATTGATGAAGAAAATATTGAAGAGTTAGGTTGCCCTGGCAAGTGAACTGTATAGAATAAATGTTTTTGGTGTTGAATAGTATTCTTGTCATTTTTTCCACGATTTAGTCCTGATAGATTGTCCAATGAAAAATATCGTAAAAATAACATTTAAATAATTCTAGAGCGCAGGATGTTATTGTTTTAATTTCTTAAATTGGATTTATATAAAAAACACAGTCAATTAGTCCATTTATTCATTTCGAAATCAAAAAATAAAGATTATTATACCGCAGATCGTGTAGTATGTTTTAACAAAATGCTGAATTGTTGGAGTTTCCGGAAGAATTTGTTCTCTTGAAAAATAGTTTTGTTTTTAATTCACAGCAAATAAATATATTTGTATTGATTATACGTCTTCTTATACATGCATCGATGTGCATATACATGTTTTATAATTTTATTTATGAGAGTGGACAATATCTTATTTCAATAAAGTAAAAGTTGTTCATTGACTTGAGGCTGGCATGTCTCACCGTGAAGTCGCAATTGCCTAAAAGCACAGTATCCTTTCTGGCAAAATGCTGGAGGTAAAGGAAGTGCTTTGAAATAAGAAACAGACGTCCGCGTGCAACTATTGCAGTTGAAGATAGGACTCTGGTGTAGTTAATAGAAAACAGTTCCTTTACTTCAGCAGTAGAAGTCGTGAGTGTGTTCCTGGAAACACGGGAAGCAACGTACATTTTAGTATTACAATTTTCGCCTAAGAATTCTACGAAGACTACCATTTCTAGCCTTTCCACCAATTTATATATATGTCGTTGTAATCCTCTTGTTTACTCTAAATATGCACAGAAAAATTGCTATAAAAATGCTAGATTGTTTATTTTGAACGATCGTATAAACGTTAATACGAATAACACGAAGTATTTTCACTAAAACCGTGTCCGTTTCCGGAAAAAGGACGTCAAGCGCGAAGTATTTGGACAAGGTAGCCCGGAAGCCTTTCTCATCAGATCGGTCGGATTTTCTAATTCCGGTGCCGACGAGCTGATTCGTTAAAACATTTATCGCAGCGAGTAGCAAGCGGAAAGCGACTACAAGTCCAAATGAAAACGCCAGCTGTTGCGTTGTAACATTCATATGTACCTTTGGAAATATATTTTTCGTAAATGTAATATTCGCTGAAGGGATGGATAAATTTAAACATGATAATGGCGTATAATCTGCCGCATGTATCTGCATGTACATATACGTACATATGTTCTTAGATGTACATAGGTTACATGGATGTTGTACATATTTTTTAAGGATTTTCATCGGAGTTTGTGTTAGGGAGAGGTTCATTACTTGCTTTGTGTTGGAAGCGTATTTACTGTTGATTGAAGCTGGAATTCGTTATTTAAATCAGTCGATGGGCTACGATTTCGTTTAATAAAATGTGAATTTTTCAGTTCCCCCCAAATTGGTTTTACACATTTTTTACAAAAAAAAAACGACAATTTTAACAGCGTAGGACGGGGCGTTAAAATCTGGTTTTAGTCGCGAAATTCTCCTACAACTGTGCAAACATCAATTAATCGAAAGTTTTTATTCTTTAAGCCGAATTGTAACGTTTTCATTAATCGCCTTTTGTCTATTATTCCTTTTCAGACAAATTTTGCCGACTGCAGCACCTGTAGCGCCACCTTTAGGCGGTTTCCAAATTCTCCTCATAATCTGCGGCATTCTCTTCCTGTCCTTACTGCTTTTAGGCCTTGGATGCTCCCACTACTGCTTACGCAAACGCAACATGACCGTCATACGCCAGCATCCGTTTTCCTCAATCGGCACTGAATCCGACATTACGAAGATGTCTTCCTCACTCGGTAAGCACCATAGAAACGAACACAGCGATTCGTTAACACCACTGTATACATGCGACTAACCATGTCATACTAACTCTATATTAATTATATTAACAGGCAACCTATCAATGTTTGAAGGTGTTAAAATACCT
This sequence comes from Marronus borbonicus, assembly GCA_902655005.2. NCBI lineage: Eukaryota > Metazoa > Arthropoda > Insecta > Coleoptera > Scarabaeidae > Marronus > Marronus borbonicus. The sequence continues at coordinate 22,601 of LR737391.1, read as the reverse complement.
CGTGCCCATGCTCCTGTAACAGCAACAGGAAGCAGCTCTGGAAGTGACGGTCCATTAATAAGCGATACTCTTCCTTCAGATTATCCTTCGGAATCACCATCGGAGCCTGAGGACGAGCACTCCATACCATCAGCAGGAAGCTACGAGAACGGTGGATATATACCGGACGGAAGCTATTATAGCGAAGGCTACGGTGATGTCCACGAGGAACATATGCAAAGAGAAACGCCTAGATTAGCTGCGGCTATGACGGCAGCTAAAGAGCAACCTAAATTCGACGTGCAGATTCGTGTTAAGAAACCTCCACCGTCTCCTCCAAGCTTAACCATGTCTGATACTGAAAGCTCGGGTAGCCGATTAGATAGGAATTTATCAACCATAGTTGAGCAACGAGAGGAAAGCGTTAGATCAGTAGAAAGTCCTCCACCAATGGAAAGAACTCAATTCACTTACGTTCCAGAATTGCACCCACCGCCTAAGCACATTCAAGTACCTCCTACTTATAATAAGATCTTGAGAAGGCAACAGGAATATCACGAGGAGATACCGCAAAGAGTCGCTCCTGCTAGATCGATAGCATCTTTGAATACTGAAATGACAGACACGCACTCGATGACCGAAGTTATGGACGATTCCCATCACAGATTTGTAGCACCAACGCCACCACCACCTCCTCCAATCATCCCCAAACAACGGTATATCGTAGATAGTGAACAGCCCGAATCTCTAGAACCACCGATAGCTGCAATACATAAACCTGAGATCACATCTCATGTTGTTGACGATGTCTTCTTGAGAACCATAACTGAGAAGAGAACCATAGAAGATATCGAAAGGCATAAGAGGCTGATTACTGAGTTCCACACGAAACCCAAACCCGTTGAGGATATCCAATGGGATGTCACCATCAAGCATTACCCTGCAGAAATGCCGCAACCACCCGATTGGGAGAATTTCTCAGATATATCTTCAGCTTCTGGCTTGACATTGACCCCCAAAATGGAGCGCGCTCAAATTAATGTACCACTACCGAATATAATTGACGATAATAAGTTACCCTTGAATTCACCAGAACTGGTGGGAAGCATTGGACAGTACAGCAGCCAACACCATCACCAGATTGATCGAGAGACCTTCTTGAGCACTTACAAGATCCCCATTGAGAATCCTAAAGTTCCCAATTGGAACGTCTTGATTCGTGTGTTACAACCAACGGAACATGACGATGGTCCTGTTATAGAGAGCGCTGAAACGTTTAACGCGCAACTAACACATGCTGACAGGATGAAGTGGAGGCAGATTATTACCACCGAATCGACATTGAAGACTCTCTTAACGGAAGCTGTAGTTAGAGAAGATTTTGAGCGCATACGATACGATAGTAGATACGAAATGTTATTCGAACCTCCGAAATGGGATGTAATCATCCGCATATTAGCACCGGAAAGACCTAAACGTTATCGCAAAAAGAATGATTGGGATACAAGAAGTCGTAGAAGTAGTTTACCAACGCTTTATGAATATGATTCTGACGGTGGAAGCTCTGTAAAGACCCTAACAACTGACCAAGTTGTGCACCCGAATGTGCCTCTGAGAATGAGAAAATCCTCACGATCAAGTTATAGAAGTGAAGCTGACCTCAGATCAATGTCAGAAATGATAGTCGACTTTGGACGACCCGATCATATCGACAGCCCATCAGAAGCATCTAGTTACTACCCACGATATTACGAAGAAGATCAAGATAGCGAATACAAAGGATCTCATCATCCTTCCTTAGCACGATCTCTGAGTCAACCTAGTCTAGCAAGATCAGCTAGCGAATTCACTGAGAGATGGATAGCGCCGTCTAGATATGATACGGCTAGTGAATACACCACTCCAGAGGGTACTCCCAAATCTCAAAGAAGTACCAAGATACAACCTATGCATATGCCTCGAGGGGGAGGCGAACACAGTTCTATGTGGCAGAGTAGCACTTCGAGAGTTAGCCAAGGAGCAAGAGGTACTCAGGTGATTACTGAACAGTACAGAGCTCAAGCATCGAGCAATACAAGTACGTTTAGACCACCCCCGAAGAATTGGTTTGCAGATAATGACAGTGAAGCTAGCTTTAAATAATTCCTACAATAAACTACTTTTAAATTGATATATATTGTTTTTTAAACTACTGCCAAGTTAAGTTTACCAGAATATTATTCAATGATTTTGTAAGATGATTATATATAACTCTATTTAGGTATTAAAAGACAATACTAGCGACATCTATCAAAATGTGTACATCACATTGGTTTTAGTAAAATAAGAGCTGGAATTTAAGACGTAAAATTTGTAGCAGGCCTGATTCTTTCGATGTTGTGCAATATCCCTGAAAGTAAAGAATATGATTTCGTCGCCAGATGAATCCCTTAGTGCATGTTAATTATATGGAATTTTAATAGATGTCACTTAAATTTCGCCATTTTATACGATTAAGCAATTAACATTACAAGATAAGTTTTTTTTCTTTTTTCTTTTAAAAGAAGTAACCCATAATTTTACATAAATGTAACATTTTTATATTTTACTGAAGGAATACAATTTTATAAATAGGTTTTTTACTAGTAACTAGAATGCTGTGATAACAAGAAAAATAACGTGTTATTAAACAAAAGCTATATTCTAAAACATTGGTTGATGGTCACATACTGATATCTTCTTTAATATTTAGTTTATATAAGTATGGTAAATCTTATGTTTTACATGCAAAAAAAGGGCTTTAAACTTGAGTGACACCCGATTTTCCACTTATCCACGTTTTTACGTAAACACAGGATGTGGAAAACTGTAAAATTGGGTTCTATGTATTTTTTGTGTTATCTCGATTTTATTTTTGTTCTCGCACATATATACGATTTTTTCCTATTCCTACACATACATACGCATACATTCTTCATTTTTGAAGGGATGTTTCGTCTTTCTGGGTGGTGGTTGAAAAGGCTTTATTATTATTATTTTTTTGTATTTTCTGATGTTCTATTAAACTATTAAACCCTTGTCCGTCCGCTATTGTAATTTATAATTAATAAAATGAGAAGATTTTTGTTTTACAGAAAGCGAAGGTGAACTGCAAGCATCGATGACATATTTTTGTATTCTACAAGAGGTAAAATGTCAAATTTCAAGGTGCTATATATTTTTATATACGTACATAAGGATGTATTTAATATTTTTTATTAATAAAATTGCTTACATTACTAATATATGTTTTATTTATTTCCACGTCCATCACTTTACAGAGCAGGGCACTATTATTAATTTTTTCTAAAGTATACTAATAAAACATTTGTTTCATCTCCAAGTGTAACAATAACTCAACAAGAAAACAACACAATATATGCGTGGTTGGCAATGTTGTGAGACGCCGACCGTAGTAGTTAAGCTGTTTTAAAGCGTGTCTCTGAATAAAATTAATAGGAAAGTTGTCAAGTAAAATATATTCGGGAGCTAATTTTGCATTTCATAAAATTGTACTTAAATGTACAGGATATTCAGTTTGTATAGTGCACGATACAAGTTTGGCCTTTAAAATGGACTACGTTGTATATTACTGCGTTTTTGGATATCACTTTTTAATTTACGCCAACTTTTTTCAATATTCTTTGTTTTGGTCTTTGAGATAATTGAGATACTTTGCGATGTTTATTATTTTAAAGGAATATCTTTAGAGAAATGAAAGCTCATAGTGTTTTGTCGCAGCACTTTATGTATTTAAATGAAACTTGTCTACATAGTTTCATATTCATATTTGTCAAAGAATTATGTATTTAATTTTTTTTGTTTTTACGAGGGTAGTCCGAAGGTTTTCAAGCTTCCACATACAGATGGAGTTACTCGTCAAAAATATACTGCTAATATAATCGCGCATGCGTTGTAAGATCCTTTTGAAAATTTTAGCCATGTTGGACATTCAGTTGTTGTTTAATAGTCGTTTGTATAAGTCGATATTAAAAATTGAAAAAAAAAACGAAAATCGAGCCGTAATTAATTTCTTACAGCTGAAAAGCAATACTCCTGCGCAAGTTAAAGGCGAGATGAGTGTGTGAACGGAACTCATTTGCCACAGTGGAATCTTGGATAGCTGAATTTAAATGTGGTCGTACCAGCTTGGTTGACGATGAACGTTCGAGATGGTCAAAAACTACACCCTTGAAGCCAAAGTACAGTCGAAACAGTGAATTGCAAAGGGTGAATTAGATCCGAGAAAGTTGGCTTTCCCATTGGGCGGAAAAGTCATGGTGACTGCTTGTTGGGATAGTCATGGAGTTGTGTTAATCAACTATCTTAAAACAGGAAAAACAATAACGGGGGCTTACTACGCATCGTTACTTGAAAATCTGAAGAAAGTCGTATTTTTGTATCAGGTTGTAAAATTTTCAAGCTACTCTCCGTAGGGAAATACAAAGAAGTCTATACAATAACTTCTGTATTCCATCTAAAAAAATTAAGTAATATGAACACCTCCCCCAAAATTCGATATTCTTGTGGAAAGTCCGACAAGTACTCAATAGAGCACAATTTGAATCATAATTCTAGCATGCAAAGTACTCCAGATATCGTCTATTGTCAACATCGTCATTTCGGAAAATTCTCAAATTATTTCAATTACCTTAAACACTAACATAAGCTAGATAGGTATGGAGAATGTCGAAGGAATTAAAGGGAGAGCATTCAAAGCCTGTTCTATTTAAAAAAACAAACCTGTATCATTAGCTGTGGAAGCTGAACAGCCTGTATTCTTCAGTATAATTTTGTAGCGTACAGGACTTGTGACAAATTATATTAAAATATTTCTTTGGATAAATTTTATTTATGCAAGCAAAAGGTAGGTACCTTAAGGAGGCATAATCAAGAATACTAACATTACTTCCTAAAATATATAGAAATGAACAACATATTTGGTATTTCCGAATGTTGCACATACATTAAATACATATAAATAATACATACGTAATTTAGGAACAGTACTAGTTAATTCACGTTCCTTTTCAAATAAGTATGTATGCAACAAAGAAATAATTTTTAATAATTGAGGAAAGTTGACGTTACACAAAAGATAAACAATTACAGAACCATGATTTATATCTGGATCATGATACAGATCGGCTTTACAAGATTCCATATGCATATGCACAAGATCAGGTTTGAACATGCAATATTTCTAGTGAATACATCGATAAATCAATACTTGCAATATAACGCGCGCAAATATTTCATATGGTTCGTTATATGCGCTTCTTCGAATTGAAATTGCAACATAGAGGAACGCCTGTCGGAGAAATTGATTACTTGCAAATGAAAAGGGATGTTATAGCCATGATATTTTTGTTTTTTTGCTTTTTCTTTGTTTATTTATAAAAGCAGTGGAGTAGGATTAATATGACACGCTACGTACTGTAAAATGGTGAATGATATTCATTTTAACAATAAGCATGCAACTTATGCAACTGGAACAAAACAAAAAAACATAACTTGAAATTTTTAGCAAATAACTTCACTATACAAATGTTAGAACTGCCATAGTGGATGGCGCGATTTTTTGCAATTTTCAAATATCAAATAAGCAACGTTTCGAAAATTATGTTTTTCACAAGGCATCTACGTGGACACCGAGGTAAGTAATAAATGTCTACTTATTAAGTTTCTTTTTCTATTGTAAAGCTATGATTATCATTTTGTTTGTTAGCTCAGTTCTGACCTCTATTTATTTATTTATTTATTTATACTAGTGAGATATAGACATTTTGGTAATGTAGTTGTACATGTATCACTTGATACATTTTCGATCAGATTATTATTTGTTCAGATGGATTGACAAGAAAATTTTGCGAGTGAGAACTTCGCAGATGCATACAAAGGTAGTTTTCCGTTCTGGCCGAAAAGTGAACTTCCATTTGAAAGTGTGAAGTGTATCCTTGAAGATTGCGGGGTTTTAAGTTTTTCTGAAATTACCTCTGACCTATTAACTATTGAAGTTATTTAAACGCAAAGAGAATTTGGAAATAACTATCTAAGTGTACCAGTGTTTGCTTCGGCAAAACCCCTCCTCTCTAGAGAGGGAACATTTTCTCTTTCTTACTTTTATAAGCATTATTATTCCTTTGATTGTAGCATTTAGTCTGCTATTAAAAAATTAATAAGGGTTAAGAAAAGCTCTTTCGGGAAAATAAGAAAATAAGTGCCACTAAAAGAAGCTGCAACCATTACAATAAAATTAATGAAAAAAAATTAACGTAAGCTATATATTTTTATCATAAGATACCTTAAAAGCTCTGCCTTCTTTCAAACGGCTGAACTTAATTTTGATCAACAAAATCACTTGCATGTGATTGTTATTGGCATGACACTCATACGTAAATGATCCTAAATTTACTATAGCTCACATTCCAGTAGGTTCCCTGAGGAAGCAATAAATTAATTGCGAAAGCTCGGAACTGAACAATTGAATAAATTATTTAATTTTTTTGGCTGTCCTGCCCAATATTCCATCTTTGTGGAGACCTAATTATTATTTATCTGCAAATATATAGTAGATAATTTTTATTCAGCATGCCAAGTACACTAATCAATTAATATATTTTGGCTTCCGTTGGTAAATTATAAAAATTCGTAATTCCCTTGGCATTTCCTACGTAATTAAATATCTGAAAAGATGCCGCCACGGTAAGGAATCGCATTTCTCCCACGCTGGACAGGTTCTTTCTCGCGGCAACATTTATTTAGATATTTAATTACATAGGAAATACCAAGGAAATTACGAATTTTTATAATTTACCAACGGAAGTCAAAATATATTGTATCTATGTATGTAGTTAGAAGTAGTATGTTCTGGAATATCAACTAGATTTCCTTTCTTCGGATTAAATAAGTAAAGTGATTTTGAATTTACTATAGAATACATTGAATTGCTTGCAATTCCAGTTGGCTCTCTGAATGAGGCAATAAATTAATTACGAAAGCTTAGAACTGAACAATTGAGTAAATTCTTTAAAAGAAAACAACGACCGCGAAACAACCTATAATTGAGTAAATTATTTTATTTTTGCCTCTCCTACCAATACTCCATCCTTGCCGATTTAATCTGCTGAACTAACAAATTGGCACCATTTTTCAAGGCGATTTTGTGAACAGTAACGTGTTAGAAATGTTACAAAATTTATATTAACACCATATCTGCACGCTGCTTCAGTTGCCTACCTGTTGAAGCTGACCAGTAGTCGATATAAACTTTTTGTTTTGAATAACCCCAAAAACGCTTTATAGGACGCAGCTGTGGCGAATTGGGTACAACCTTTTCCTAATAGCATCGTTGGTTGGCTGACGGTTGGTCTTCAATTGGTACAACGTCGTACGGCGCAATATCGGTGACGGTTAGTCACGGTCGGTAAAGAACAAATGAGGTATACAAAATCAATGGTACTTTTCTAACGTCGGGTATCAGGGTCAGCAAAATCAGTTAACCGTTGGTCGACGATGACGAAATGACAATGATGTTGCCTTTTTTCCCACTAAACTTGAAGTAAACATCCTCAAGCGTAAAAATTTGTTGCTCTAGTTGATCCGGTGTTGGTTTCCTTCTTATTTTTAGCATTAAGCACATTCATTTGTGGCAACTTTTACAATTTGGATTTATTTTTCGATCAGTTAACTTCACCTTCACCTTCCCAGTACCTAGTTTCCTTTGAGGACTAAATGCTTCCTATTTTATATTTTTCTATATACTTACCTTATACTGACTTTATAACATTTGATGTTGTTTACCGTTTTATATACTTACTTCCGGTAGTTCCTCACTTAATTTTAGTATGAGTTTTCATTTTCCTAACTCTGTTAACTGTTGTCATTTGGTAATCGTTTTTATACAGACGCACGAATCACTGAATTTCAAAATTTAATTCGTGTGGCTTGACATGTCAATTTGAATATTATGATCTGGTGCCACCAAGTATTTCATTTAGAATTAAAGTAAATTGAATAGTGCCAATATTAAGCTAGAGTATCTTATAAATTACGGAATATTGGCTAAGAGAGGAAGAATATTTCGAATTTCATATTTACGACGATAAGTGAAGTACATTTTAATCTACAATCGTTTAAGGGATCTTTCGGATGTAATAAAAATATTCAAATAAAGCTCCCAGCTTTTTTATAACTTTCAAGGTGGAAAAACGTTTGAAGAATTTTCGTGGAAGAAGTATGTAATATTCCAATAACATTTCTAATATTCATTGACAACCAATCATATTACAACTCTTATAATACCGGTACGTAGTGAATATCTCACAAGCAAAATTAATTCTTTTTCCATGAAAATTGTATGTGCATTAGATATTAAAATTATTTAATTTATTTACAAGAGTGAATTTGTAACACGCCATGAATTTTACATTACTAGCAATCGCTGGTAATAAAGTTGCCATCGGTTTTACAGACAATTTTACAGAAACCCTTTTCAGAGGGTGTAAGAGATTGGTTATGATGGTCACTCACCTGATTACAAAACTAAAAGTCTCAAAAACCTAGTCTTTTACTAAAATTTAATTCCAAACGTGCATTGGATCAACATCAGAATCAAAAACTGTGTTTATTTCCGATTTATAGCTACACCTTTTCCTGATGAGCCCCCTCCATCATTCAAATTTTATCGACGTTATTCATCATTTCCCCTATTTATATTACAGTTGCACCCTATCGTTATCCTGAATCGTACTTCACTGTCACCTGTCCATTATCCAGCGTGTAACATTAACGAAATATTAGCTGGTAAACATTATCACCCTCGAATGTTCACGCCAGCAAATTTTCCCGATAAAAGTCATTTGATACGTTGAAAACAATAAAAAACCTCGACTTTTTCCACGAGCTTAACTACAATAAAAACCGGTGAAATGTGTAATCATTGCGTTTCGCTTACGGAACTTGTTGCTACCTGAAACTGCAACCCACAAGCATAGTAAATTATCTCTGAGTAATATAGACTTCGATAAAATTTCGAAATTAATTTAGAAGGAAGAGCGAAATGAAGTTTAACCAGAAATATGCAGAGATTGGACGGTAAGTATTAATCAATTTTTTTTAATATTCCGCGCGACGAACAAAGTGTTTAATGCGCTTTGAGGGAAGACACAAAGCGAGGCCGTTCTCTCTCTGTGTATAAACGTACTCCATCATCGGATTTTCGACAAAACGACCAAAAAACGGCAGGAACTTGGATCGTTTCCCGCGGCTCGAATTAATTGCGCTGTGTCTGATGCGCTAATGGAAGAATATACCGTTTTAATAAATTGAAATATGTTCTTGAAGATGACGTGCGCGGCAAGGACGACTTTAAAATTCTTCTTTAATCTATTGTACCCTCGGCGATTAGTTGGAAGTTTCAAACATCGTAATTAAGAATTTTAAAACTAATTTAAGAATGAATTTATTTTAATCTCCGTTGTGTTTATTAAATATGAAAACAGTATACACGGAGAAAACAAACTTTTACAACAACAATATTTGTTATTAAGAAAAGTATATTTACCTTTTTATAATAAATTGGAACATTTATATATCATATATTATTTTCTAATATGTACATAGTGAAAAGCAAATCACGATATTTGTCTATAAAAAGTTATATTTTTATGAAATATTGAGATGAACTGAGAAATTGAAATGAATTTCACTACTGCTATAGATTGCTTATTGCAACTGGCCTGATGATGAATAATTAGCTCAAAACCGGTCGCTATCCGACATTAAACAGAGTTTATGAAAAAGGACTTGTTTACTACCTAATTATTAAGTCATTCTTTAAATACTTTGATGCTTAGAAAGTTTTTAGCGGTATATCAGTGACCATTTATAGTACATGAACCGCTCTCTCGTGTTGGTTGTGCTGAACGAAAGCGTTCTGAAAGCATTGGCGCTGTTTTGTTATGCTAATAGATGTGTCTTGAATTTCCTCTTGGCATTTGTTGGGAGTTCTTGGTAGGCTGAGAGCCAAAGGAGCTCAAAACAGCAATGTCTTGTGACCAAACACTGTCTTTAACTTAATTATTTTTTAATTTGCATTTCATACGTACAAAATATTTTTACCTTTACACGTGAGTTTGTATAAATCTTTTTATTAATATTAAACCCATTTTTATTTAATATCAGAAAATATTTTTTGCTACCACAAAATATATGGCATCTTTGGTTTAAATAAGAGTTATACTTATTAACTAATACATTATATTGTTATTCTTAATTGGAAAAAATGCTATTTTCGCAATATTTTATATTTATAATTTATATATTAAGTGTTTAAGTTTAATATATTTTTATCTATGTTAAATATATTATATTTCCGTCCTCTGTTTTAATAAAAAGGTACAAATTTTGTAATAAATTTCTCTCCCTGTATTGAAGCATATTCTTTTTACTTAAGTATTGGGATTTTTCACATTTTTCCAACGAAGAAACCACTGCCTAACGAATGCATAATTTCCTACAATTACGTGATACTTGCACGGCAAAAATTTACGTATCTCGTTGGAATTATCTTTAAAGGATTTTTTCTGGCAAATTCATATCTCGCATGGGTTTCAACAGTGTCACAAGTAGAAAAACACTGATTTAGAGAAATCCAGGATTGAAAATCAAAACACAAAAAAGTTCTGCCAAAATAAATTTCGTTGTTGTTCTGTCCTGATACAGATCTGTACTTAATCAGATAAACTCATCACGCCAAAACTAATTTACTCTATTTTTTGGGCTTATGACACTGCGCCCATAGAAGCTAAAGGAAAACAAACTAGCAAGTCGTAATTGTTTGCAGTCTCTTGCTATTTTCGCTGACGTATATTTCCTGTCAAAGCTAATATTTTCACACGCGATTTTTCGACGTCTAAAGGCTAGAAAGTTCCAAAACATAAATCAATCGATCCCTATATCTTCTGAATATTGCAGACGTTCTCACATACGCAGGGAACATCCGGAAATATCTTACATCTTTCATCAAACAATCTTTCAGTCGAAACGATTTTTTCTCCGACGTATATACACACCGCTCCCAAATCCATCTTACTCCATCCGCCGCGATGACGATAGTAATACACCTCTATTATAAAACGCCTCTTCCCTGCCACCCATAGCGTCTACGAACGGCTGGAGCTTTTTCGATTTCGATCCGGCACAACAAGTTGTAAGGGAAGTCCGGTGGGACTGAATTGGAACAAATCTTCCGTTTCGCAGGACGAGCGATAGGCGGAAGCTGCGAGCTGTGCGTGCTTCCTGCCGGTGAAAGGTTGTAAAAGTAGATGAGAGGCAAGAGACGAAGGGGCGAAAAGATGTATCTGAGTGGGAAAAAAAGCGCGAAGGAATAAAGGAAATATTGGAAATAAGAACTTAGATGGCGACGGGCAAATATGCGGTTTGCGAGGTATGCTTTGATGACAATTTCGGGCTTGGATAGAATCTCTAAAATGTACGAGGGAGATAAATGGGTTTTCAAGTGCATAAAGACATTCGTACTCTTTACATTACCGTACCACGCGATGGTGATAAATGTTAAATTCGACATATGTACGTACGTCAACTATTTCTTTAAAGCTTCCTTTGCTTCATATTTGATACATTTTTGTCTATTCTATCACCCACGCTATTACTTAATTATTATAGATAGGTACAGAACTAGTACTACAGTACATTGTAGCGTGATGTGCCACCTCTAATGGCCGTCTTGTGAGTAGCTTTTACTTACTACTACAGCTATTTCGGCAATCTGTTTCAACTGAAAAAGAATAGTCATTGACATAATTATTTATTCCTTATTATACTTTCATTATTACAACAAAAAATATTAGCGTATAAACGTAAGTCGTTTTGATTTTCATGTTTTATTTAAAGCACCGTATTCCACGGTGTGCTTCATGCTACTTTACAGCATTTTGTAGCAGCATAATACTTTTTTTAGTAACATTCACAGAATTCATTCACGATTTTCCCCACAGAAGCTCCTCTGCAAGGCTTTGCTTTCTAATTATAGCCGCAGTCATATTTTACAGTTCATTTTTATACTCGCTGTTCTTGATTTATCGCGATTGTGGTTTCATGTGCCTTCTAAAAAATGCTGCTCCAGGTTTACTGCATTGCAATTAACAATAATAAAACATCTAGGCTCGTTGCTTTAAATAACAACGCCAAAACGTTTACTGTGGCGACGATTAAATCCTGGCGAGCTACAGCTTGCCCCTCGCTGTAAATGTAGCTCGATGTAAATAAATATGAATTATTTGTTAATATCGCGCGCTTTTTCTTTTTAACTTTGAGCATCTTATGTTTTTATGCAGCCTTTTTAATTAAGCTTCTATTATGGCAGTCTTCATTTAATTTACTTTTCATTTAATGAGATTGGCTTAAGCTTACAACTTTACTAATCAAATAAATTTTGCCGTTGGTAAATTTTATTAAAATGTCTCCCGTTTCGAGAGACATGCGATAGAAGCGTTTCATGTAGGTTAAGTGCTCCAAGGTATAAAATAATGACGTTTCGAAGTAAACAGTTTTCTGGAAAAAAAAGGTACTACGTAAGAGAAGATTTAAAGAAGGCTACTAGAAGGTGTTAAAAGTTTTAACGGTGCTCGACAATGATTGATGAACGTAACTAATGCCACATTTAAACATTTTTTATAGCTTCCAGATAAAGTATTTACACACATGTAGAAGTCTTGAAATGCTACGTATAATTTTGTTTTGATTTTATGTAAACATCTGTTCGTTTTGAAAGCCCAAATTTATTACCAAAAAAGGAAATTTTTAGATTATTCTTGCTACAAGAGGTGTCAAGTATCATCAATAAGTATCATATAAAATCAATACAGTATAGCAACAAATTAATGCTCACAAGTGTTATGTAGTACGATGATCCTTTCAAGACGCCACTTCGCAGGAGGTATTCTGTCTTTCTTTAGAAAGACGATTGCATCGAGGGTAATCGGATTCTAACCTTTCGGTCTCCATTTGATTCGTGTTTGGAGGTTACTTAGGTATTTGTCATGCCATCGGACTTGTTGAAGAATTGTTGTACGATCTGTTGTAGCCTTTTGTAACGTTAAAGGCGGCTTTTTTTTTGTTTTATTATAATTGATTTCTGGTAGATGAAGTTAACTCTTGCCAAAAAGAAAGGAGGATGGGAATTCAAAATGGCCTCGATTTGCGTCAATACTGTGGAGAATTTCTCAAAATGTAGATGTGCGGTTGTCGCTAAACGCTTTAAATAATACTTTACGCTCTTTATTCTTGCTTCCCAAGGACTGCCGAAGTTAGGTGAACAAGTTGGGGTAAAATGCCACGATATTCGAACTTTCATTTGCATCTTGCAAAAATGATTGAAGTTTCTTAAGATCAGCGCCGACAAAGTTCCTACCATTGTTCGAATATATATTAGGCGGTTTTTCGCGTCTACTAAATCGCTTTAAAATGCTAGAAAACATTCGGAAGTTAAGTTAGAAACCATCTTTAAATTCGCGGCTTTTGTACCCAAACACACAAAGAGAAGTGGACCTGCGTAATCTACGCCCGCATTCTGAGGAGGTGTACATTGATTAACCTGTACCTCCGGCAAATTACCCATCAAATACGTAATAGATAGAAGGATCGAATAGGCATATTAGAATTAAAATTTTTTCTCACATCATTCAGTCTACGGTTGAAAATGAGGGTCGACCTATCCTCCAAACAGCTGTCACGGATTAATTAATTAAAGTTCTGTGGTGCGGAGTGTGCCGATACTTTCGTGTTGTTTGTCGTACTACCCTATAGTCCTTCCTATCATTATCTGAAATTAATGCATTTGGTTGGTACTTTTGTTAACTGGATTTTAGGTTAACACCTGACAATGTAAAAAGTAGGAGCTACTTTTATTCAAAGGTAGCTATTTATGTCTACTTGTAGAACCATAGTGAGTTGATGTCACTTAATGTTAAGGCTATAATCCATAAGAACTATTAGGAGACAACCGGAAGAAATTTTTTGGCGAAACTTAGATATTTTTGGGAACTTACAGTAAGATGATAAGTTGGTAGCAAATAAAGTTCCTTTCTCGTAAAATAAAAATACGAGACATTAGATTGAAATAGGTGTCGATGCTTATATACAAGCAAACATTGTTCAACTCCGAATATGATATCAAAATCGCTGTCCATGAACTTTTCTTTTGATATTCAGGAAAGAAAGAAGTGGTTGGGCGATATACCAGGAAGGAGGAAGCAGACCTAGACGGTGCTGGATGAAGGTAGTAGTGAATGGCTAAAGCCAGGAATGCTGTTCAAAGAAGGAGTAGAAGTCATAGACTGAAGCAAGTGTGTAGTGCTGATATACTATTAACCAAATGGATGGCCTAAATATCTCAGAAATCTTAAAGATTTGTAAGATATTCAACAAGGATTATGCGGTTATATTTTGCAGTAGAATTCAATTAGTAGGTTAAATTGCTAAACAATGTCATAAAATTGCTAAATACCTTTGACAATAATAAAATAATTTCATTTCGTTACCCATAGTAACAGGTGCGTTTGGGTTTAATATCGGTAAATAATGCTTGGTAATCAACTGTTAATGATCCCGGAAATGAAGCACTTGCAAAATTTACCGCGAATCCTATCTTAAATTCACATAAATTCCCAAGTCAATTCCCCTTGCATCGATCGGTTTTGTTCCTACAAAATTTCTACACAATAGCATCGCAAATTTCGCCGTCCATCTAATCTAAATACATGCTACCGTCGGCCATATAGAATTAGCTTCCTAGGCCCGACTCTGATTCAATTCCGGAATATTCGCAGGTACAACGTAGCGTATGACAAGTGCGGTGGCATATAGTCGGGCAAAAAAGATCCAACCCGTTCATCGGTCGACCCTGCGGGCTTCAATTTCACGTTACACGCGCTTTCCGCTAGAGAGACCGGAGGATTGAATATTCAAATAGATCGGAGCTTATTGAATAGCATCAAGGATAGCGGCGGTAGCGTCGGTATTTCGATACTATCTCCTCGTCGTCGTCGATTAAAATGTTCCCTCCTGCGTTGATGCTGTGGGTCGACCGCGAGGAATCTATACGTATACACACGGAGAACGATGTGTACGCTGTTGTAACGTCGAAATGAAGAAATTTTCTTTTTTTTCCTGAAAGGTTCCAGGTAGCTGTAGTAGTAGGTATTCGAATGCATGTTTTACGCAGGTTACATTTTTTATCCAAGGTTGATATGATATTGGTACGAGAGGTTTTACATAGATACATGGCAGTGGAATATGTTTCAATATTAAATATGAGTGAGGTTGCTCAGACTGGAAAATTTTAAACAACGTCTAACTGTCAAAGCAAATGAAACATGTTCGTTACATACTGTTTCTGTGAATGCTCATAATAGTACATGGGCCAAGCCGACTATTGTTTAGGGTAATTCTCTATCGATCAATTGAGATTTAGTTATGGTATATGCGTTAATTAGAACTGACAATGATTTATTATGGTTTTGAAAAAAGGTTTCAGCGCTTATGACCACAAGGACAGTTCAGCATCAGGAAGGCGAAGGACGTCCTGATACGGCCGTTACCGAAGAAAATATTGCTTTTATAGAAAATAATTGAACAGGACAACAAAACCATGTGTGCTGCAGTAGAGCATCAACTCCAGAATAATTTCCTCAGTTGCTAAGGCAACTGTACAAGACTGTATTTAAAAACGGTTGTCAGTTGTTTTGTACTGTATCTGCGTTCTGACTTTCAAGGGTAGAGTACGTGAGAATCTGTCAGGAAACTTTACCCCTTCTGAAGAGTAATACAGGCCATGTTTCTTCTAAAATTGTGGCAGTTGTCGAAACGCATATTCTGTTTTTGAACGTATCTATCCGCCAGAAGAATCGTGGATGGATCCACAAAAACGAAGAAACACCAATAAAGACAAAGAAGCAGCGAGCTATGAAAAAAGACGCGTTCTTCAAAGGTACGGGTTTGGTATGGATGAACAAAAAAACAGAAAATGTTTGCTTAAGGTGTTCAGTAGAGCTCCTGAGAAAGAATATCTCTTACACCGCAGCTCTTACGATGCAATATTTGGTCGAAAAAAATAGAAAAGTAATAGAGTATTCATGGTACTCGCCTGATTTGGCAATGTGAGACCTTTAGCTGTTTGTAAAGTACAACATTTTCGCCGAAGGAAGAAATTGATAATCACCATTTTTATCAGTATTTTGCAAGTTTTTCAAAAAAAGAGGATTTGTTGGTACCCTTTAAGTAGTGGAAGGAGAGAATGATGTTGAATGTATCGTTGCCGAAAGGAATTTCCTTCGTCATATTTAAAGTAAGATTTCAAAATATGCTTTCCAATTCTCAATAATATCAACTTAGCCTTCGTATCTATATTGTCAATTATAACTTCAACATGCGAGTCCCCAACTAGTCATTAAAACAGTTGGCATAGCCCAAGGAAGGTTCTTAGGTCCGCTTTTGCTCATTTTATTTATAAATGATATGGTTTTGACAATGCTTACAGATACCTATAGCTCTGCGAATAATACCAACCCAGTTGTAGATTCTAACGTTGCGAGAAAATATTCACGTCATTGTTTTTGGTTGAATAACTTTAATTAATTAATAATTAAATAAAACAAATCAGCAATAAATAAGGAGAAAGCCAACTGTTTCTTATTCAAAACGGAACAACGTTGGACAGACATGAAGGTACCATGCTTGACGATCAAGCTATTATACGCTGAGGATCTCACATTGAGGACTGAGTTGACATATTAAGTTTGCCGTCAAGCA
This sequence comes from Marronus borbonicus, assembly GCA_902655005.2. Lineage (NCBI taxonomy): Eukaryota > Metazoa > Arthropoda > Insecta > Coleoptera > Scarabaeidae > Marronus > Marronus borbonicus. The sequence continues at coordinate 5,771 of LR737391.1, read as the reverse complement.
AGCCAACTTATAGAAAGAAAAGTTATTGTATCTATTGTTAATCCTTATCATTTAATCCGATCAATGTATACATCTCCGCTTCAGCAACAAGAAAGCTTCTTAGTGCTTTAAGCATTGGTTTAACATTTTATATCTTCTTACCAAATACTGGGAAGAAAAGATAGATTTGCTAACGAATAGAAAAGTCAATATCTTCATAATTCCAATAAAAACCACATCAATCGTGCGGCCTTGAGATGTTTATGGAACGTTTTCCGATGAACTGCTATTTGTGAATTGTAGTATATATCTACACATTATTCTTATTCAATTACAATCCTTAACTCAGCACCAAGGTTCTTTAGTTCATTTAAATGTGCATAGTACGAAAGCTGATGTGCATAGTACACCGACAAAGAGCCGCCACATTTTGAAAACTCTGCTCTCTCTTTACTTTATAAACGAATCGTAGACTACAACTCAATGTTTGTTCGATGTACATGGCAAAAAAAACAATCAAAAACATCTCTACAAAAATAATGTTTATGTTTCGTGAATCAGTTGCTGAAACCGTCGATTTATACAATATGTATCATTCTTATTGCTTTTTTATTTTTTTTCTATATTGTTGCTACAAAAGCCTTCTTTGCATTATCGATGGTACTACGTACTTTTTACAGTAGTAAGTAAACACTGAACTCATTCGTTATGAAGTAAATTATGTTACAGTTAGAATGTCTTTCTATTGTATTAAACCGGATTATTTCACGGCAAAGTTAATTATAACATAAATCCAACTAATTTTTCTATTTTTTAGCAAATAAGAATTATTACATTTGATAAATATCTGCGCGCGAGGCGTTATCCTCGCAGACTCACGGTAGCTAGGGGAGAACTGCTGATGTTATCACTTAATTTTAATAAAACAGTTAAAAAGTTGTCCAAATTATTTTTTTAACATAGTTTTACAGATACTGACGTGAAAAGTTATGTTGCGAAAACTGTTGATTGGGCACCTAAAAAGATTGCCGCTGTTCTTACACTCAACTGGTCTAGAGACTCACAAAGTTTCATCTAAATCGGTGGGTATCACTTACCGAAGGTCTTTCGTTAGTTAAATAATACTAAATAATTTAATACGTTTACGTTAATACCAGGAAGCATTGCATTTACATGCATGTATAAAATTTTCCGTTATGGATGTTGGTGACATGATAAAGATATGCACATCTTGCAGTTATTGTCTACTTACATGAATTTAATTTTGTTTATTAAAATCATTCCGCATTAAGTTGCAAAATATATCCTAATAATAGATTTTTCAAAACTATACTGACATAGATATCTTGTTATTCCCGGCACCTCCACCCAAAAAATAAAGGTATATCATGCAAATATTTTACAATTTTATTTGAAACTTATACGACATCCACGTGCTACAAAATCTACACGTGAACGTCGAATTATCGAAATGCCTCTCCGGCCGCTTTCCCTTTTGAAAACGCTGCCTTGCTTAACGCGTGTGTACGGTATATTTCGGAGAAAACCGAAGACGAGAGGCGCAACACCCCATCAGGAGTGCGGAATGTGTGCAAGCGCGACGTCGTGTGCGTCGTGCCCCCCCGACGCTTTTACTAGAAACGGTACTGACGCCACCACGACAAAGCTACAGGTTATCCCGTTCAGTTCACTGCAGGCGGCATAATGTGACGTCACGCAGTGCGCGACTTAAGTGTGATAGCGGTAGCAGCAGCAGAAGCAGTAATAGAACATCAACATCAACAAGTACAACAGGCGTCGCGAGGAAACGGAAGTGGGGTGAGTGACGATCTAGGATCTAGTAGTAATTGAATAGATTATGAATATAATTATACAGTGTGTGAAGAAAGTTGGGTAATTCCAAGAGCAATCTTTGAAAATTTACAAGACGTTTACTTGATGCGCTTACAGAGAGTTTTATATGGAGCAAGATTCACATTTAAAGAACAGAGAATTTTTTTAATGCTAGTTGATTATTTTTTTTCCTATTTGTTTCTTGATACTTTAAATTTAAATTGAATGCTATGACAGGAAATATAAAAAGTTAGTAAAAATTGTGATTTTAGATTAAGCGAAAGAAATTTTTAAAATATCTATTTTAAGTTTGAAGGGGATTAGAAGCAGTTAGTTAGTATATGAGTAGTATTAAGATCTCCTTCCAAGCAAATTTAAGCACGATATTAGATTGGAGACTTTGCTTATGGCGCTAAACGTGAATATTAATTTTAGAAATAATAACTTCCTCCGCATTCCTCCAACAATAGTTTCTTACATTCAATACCTAATTTCAAAGGCACGAGAAACGTTTCTCATTTAAATCTATCTATAAGTATACAATCGCAGACTTACTCCCAAAGAGAAGTAATTGGAGTTATAGTTGCGGTATATACTGGCAAACCCTCGTTGTTTATGAGTATTATTGATTGTTAGTGCGTTGGTCTATTACTAGTGTTAATTCATACTTTCCATTAGATTTCAATTATTTAGCCAGATCAAGGTTTGCATTACGCCAACACGTACAAAAAATTATTTTATCTAGCAATCAATCTGATATAATATTAGTTTTGTAAAAAACATTTTGAATCTCTAAGCTTTAATATTTGAGTATTCAATAATTAAATATTATCGATTTTATTAATGCATCACTCTCAATTACCATTGTTATTTTACATATCCAACGAGACGTTTAATGTTGTGCTCGATTTGTAGTTATTGTACACGATGTTTCAATATTAAATTGATATTGTTTGGATGGCATTATGGAGGAAGTGTCTAAATAATTTTGCTCCAAATGTGCATGCATGATTGTATTTTAGCGAATGTTAGTGAAATTATAAAATATGGTTTTGTTTAGGAAAGCTTTTCAATAACTCGACGCTGAAGTTGTGATTATTTTAAAGAATCTACGTTTAAATATGTGGACTAATTTAAAAGATTTTTGTTATACATTTATATTATTACGCACACGCATCGCGTGGTTTTCCTGTTATTGAAACAAAAATGATTTGTAGGTATAAGGCATTTATTAGTAGACAAAATCAATAGTAAAATAAAACCATCAGTTCTTATTTAATAATAATGGGAGTAATAATCTTTATTAATCCCATCGATCAGATATATTCGCGTCATGAAAAAAATAATTTGATAGATTTGGATAAAGCAAATATAGAAAAAATCTCTAGAAATAATTGACATGACCCAAATACTTAATTAAAGTAAACCATCTGCAAAGTAGATTATGGAAAATGTATAACTAACACTATTCTTGCTTCTATATTTCTTCTATATAATTTTAAAGAATAATGGTATGCAAATATAGATATAGATTGTACTTGTGTACACTTGGCTTCTAGCAAATAAGCTATGCTACTTTTTCGAAAGCCAATCTCGTAGGAACATCTAGATCATATGAATCTAGGTTAAAAAAATATTTTTCAATATACAGGGTACCTCAAAAAAAGCGTCACATGTCGAAGTGATGTCTTTTTAAATTTCAATTCAGAGAGAGATTATATACACGATGTTCACATCCTGCTTATAATTTTTGAATTCAACGTGAAAAATTAACCTATATTTTCCAAGTTCCCTACTTCTATCTGTCACTGCTTTTTTCTTGAATATAATGTTTGTAAAAAAAATCACTCTGCAATTAATTAAATGAAACAACCGAGGAACTAGAGATTGTTTAAAGTATTCCATGCGACATTTCCTGGGATCGAATTTTTCGTTTAAATCTATTTCAAATCGCATATACATTTCCAGCTATACAGAGGATTTCAGAAGTAAGTAACATTAAAGAAGATACAAAGTGTACCTCTCTACTGATAACGATTCGAATAATCTAATGTACTAATTGCAAGAAACAACAGCGAGATTTATAGAATGTTGCACCCAAGCTCAATTTTGTAGTGGAAGTGCTTTTTGAGTGTCTTGTTTGGTATAATTGACTTCTGAAACACTCTATATAGCTGGAAATGAATTTAGGCAGATTTAAATAGTAAACAACTTTTATTTAAAACTTTTTTCCATACTATTACTTTTACTGCATACTATTAGTATGCCCATCACACAAGTGCTTAGTTTAAGTGCAACATTCTGTATATTCCGCATTAGCGCGCTCTGAAGGAATATTCGATATCAGGTACTTCTTACATTCAAAAGATAATGAAATGATTTTCGGAGGGGTGTTTCACGCCTTGAAAGTGAATTTCTGCCTATAAAAAAAAATTGCCTTGTATAATTTAAACATGCTGTATATTTCATCCGATCCTAAATTTGACACATGGAGAGCTTTCCTTCTATGATAGATAGAAGTTATTAATTTGAAGTGTATATTTTTCTCGGTTCCTCTTTGTTGTCACTTATTTTTCATACAAGATAAAAACATTGATTCTTGTTAGCGCCTTTTTTAACATTTCAAAATTTTGTAAGACTCTGACTCTGAAAATAAATACGTCCTTTTTCTTCAATTTTTTGATAATTTTGAATTATTCATTACCTACAGCTTTTTCTTTTCCAGTAATTGCCTTTTTTGACCGCCTTCCTTGGTTTTTGTTTAAAAGATAGGAACGCGTGTCCTAAGTAATTTATTGGGTTTTCTAGAGAAGGTATTTAAGTTTTTTCTCTTAAAAAATTAATTAATAGTCCATTTATCTTCTTTAATTTGATTTTCTTCTTTAGAAGCATCTAATTTCTGTTTTTGGACTTGGTCATTTTCTAACAAGACTAATTTTTAGTTCAAAGTTGTACATTTCATGTTTGTTTTTGTTGAAGTTTACGACAAATTAAGTAAATATGGACCTGAAGTAAGATGTGTATATATAGGGTGTCACGTTAGTTGCGTATCAGAAGCTGATCAAATTCCAAATGTGCAAATTTTCGGAGTTATTTTGTTCCAGAGAGCAAAACTTTAGACAAGATCGGCATATATCTTCAGCTTCCGGTTTCACCGGAACTAACGTAAACTTAATTTTCCTAAATGGACTACCCTACTTTTTATAAAACAAATGAATTCGGCAATTAACGTAACAATTGTCATCATACGATGAAGAATTTTCATCTACGATAAAAATGTGCAGGGTGTTCTATTAAAAATTATGTGAATCATGATCATATTAGTTTTGAAACGGTACTATTTAGACCCAAATTAATTGCCGAATTAAACGGGTTTATAAACATTCCTTTAAAAAAATAATAAGTTTGCAGTACTTCCGACGAAACCAGAAGTAGAAAAAATATGTTGATATTTTCCAAAATACGAGCTTCTTCAACAAAATAAGTCTGCAGATTTACAAATTTTTCTTAGTTTTTGATATGTGGCTAATGTACGCTTTTCCCGTGACATCCTGTATATTTGTGAACTATTTAATATAAGATTTTTTAATTTGTCATAATCGCGAAATTATTTAAATTATTATTAAATTATTCAAATTAACCAATACGACACTGGATTTTTAAAAACTGTTTCCGTACTTCCGTGAATAGATGTTATCTTTAAATGAACCATTGAAAATGTTATTTTACTTACACGACACGCAAGACAGACTGCAATCTGAAAATAAAGAAATAGTGGAATATTAAAATTGCTTCACTTTAATTCTGTTTTCATGGGAGCTGAAGCAGAATCTCTGATGTTTGCAATACTCTTAGGAACCTCTTTACCCGACTAGCATCATATTCCTTATCGTGTACGAAATCTCTTCCTATCCGAGTTAAAATAAACATTAGAATATTATACCTCTGAGACTCTGAAC
>LR737392.1:10129817-10215947 GCA_902655005.2 Marronus borbonicus | reverse complement strand
TATAACGAGCAGCAAAAGACAACAACAGCAGTCTTTAGAAATCTTCTGAAGAAGCTGACAGGATAGTCAGCGAAACGTCAAGTTAAATATCAACTACACGACATCACCCGAAAGACATTTCTACTATGGATTACGGTCGTGAAAGCCTACACTCAACTATTGAGGTTAATTAATTGTACAGAGAAAGTCGCACAAATCAAAATAAATGTTTCTGTAGATAGTAGTTTCGAATTTTTCCTCTCCCATTCTTTCGGTTTGTCAATTTTATGCAAAAAAATATTTAAAAAATTGATCTGTCTAGGACTTTCTGGGGAGATTAAGGAAATAACCATTCCGTAACAGAAGATAAAACTACTACATTTAAAAAGTAACAGCATTTTACGTGAACGCAAATATAAATATTATATAAATTTAAAATAATATTTTGCTAATAGTGAGAGACTGATTTACGCAAATAATTAATTTAAACTTTAAACATTTTTATTTGGTTTGATTGAAGCAGCAAAACTGTCCATTTTATATTTAAACGTTGCTTTTACATTTTACATTAAATTAATTTAAAGATAAACTCATTTTAACGAAATTAGTTTCAATGTAAGTATATGTAGAAGTATACATATCAAACCTTGCAAGGATATTCAATATTTGTCTGATGGTGTAGCAACAAATTTATAATTAGTACACCTCATTTATAGAATACTGTAAAGTTCAATAAAACTTGTCTTTCATTTCCTAAAAAATATACAGACATCTGCGATACGTATGTACGTTCGTTTCAAGATTTGTTTTATTTTCAATGACTGATGTTGCAATAAATTCGACAAAATCTGTAACAGTCTGAATCATCTTACTTAACTGTTAATATTTACATTACATTACTAATACGACATATTACGGAAGTTGGATACTCGTAAAGTATTATAATTATTTTCGGACCGCCGTAGTATCACTTAGTTTTACAAACAAGAGATGTACATCTGTAGGTACACAGTTAATTACCAGATGCAATCTCTGTGGTCGCACTGTTAACAGGTTCAAAAATTACAGGTAAAAAAATCCTGAGAAAATGATTGATTGGATGGTTTTTTACCCGTAATTCTTGAAGCTCACGTTTCCAATTTTACCAATATCCGGTCTTCTCACAGATCAGGCCAACTATATATAATGCAAACAGCAGCCACTTGTTATCGCACCGATTACGTCATAAAGATCTACCGGCTGAGAAGAATAAAAATAAGATGATGTTGGAAAAGAAAAAAAAAACGACAAAACAGCATCAATTCTGTGTTATATGTGAGTATTATAGTATAGTCACGCAATCTGAATTTTGTTAAAGAAGAAACTTACCACAAGAATTCTTTAATATTATATATTGTGCAACATACTACACTTTGTATTTTTTAGTCAGATTTACAATCGCCCTTTCCTGTTCTTTGAATGGTTGGGGAATTAATAATACTAGCAAGCATATGAATATTCTACTAACTTCTATTCTAGAGAAGCATATGTATTTAATAAAACGGAAATAAAATTCTGGATCACTTTCTTATTAAAATGTAAAATTTACCGATACAAATTATTATAATGATTTGAAACTAATAGATATTTATTCTGAATGAAATAATCACTAGAATAAAAGTGTTTCTTAAAATTTTTTAGTATCCAAGTGAAGAATTTTGTTGATTTGAAATTATAGAAAAGTGGCTATTGTTATCTGGAAACATTGGTGTGGAATACGATAATAATATAGTAGCTCGCTGCTAAATTGAACTTTTCCCAACCAAACATTACTATCAAAGAACTATGGCGTCTGTAAAAATACTTGTATCACTTCTAATTCCTTTTCGTATTGAATTTCGGAAAAAATGGCGACATTTGACATACAGAAAGAATAACGGTTGATAATTATGTATTATAACAGAAAATGATTTGCCATTTGTTATTCGTGCAATGTAAGTCTTGCTTATTTACTTAACATTACATATTTCAACTGGTACAATGAGTAAGAAGCAGCATATACCGAGAATTAAACGACAATCGGTTATAGAATTTTTATTTACAGGTGCTTTTAGACTTTTTCTGTTGAATGTTCGACTACTAAAAGTTCGATAATAATAATAATTAACACAACAAATGATCTTTTAGTTTTAGCTTTTAATAAGCTGCTGCGCTAATAGAAATAAAAACTTAATCAGCATAGTTGGTAGCTTCCACTATACGATGCCATATGGAAAATTTGCAATTAATAGGGGATGCATTTCTTTGGTTCAGCATCGGGAAATTGTCATATTTTTCTAAAATACGCACCCCTTCTTTTGTACTCGTGATTTCCTATTTTTCGGACTTTCATTCGGATATTTACTCTAAAGAATGGTAGTAATGTTAATATGGTAACCACAAGTGATGTAAATTTTCTTCTAAGGGACTTTTTGAAATATAATAAATGCCCAGTTTCTTGGATTTTTTAAAATCTTTTTAAAGGTGAAAAAGCACTAATTTTCCTAGAAAAAGTTTGTAATATTCCAATAACATTTTTGATATTTGTTGACGACTAGTAATACTACAGTTGTTATAATAACGGTACATAGCGTATATCTCACAGCAAAAGCAAAATTAAATTATAATTTAAGACCATTAATGTGTTTCGTACATGTTCATTAAATATTACCCATGAAGAATATATACAGAGGCTCTGTTTAAGCCGTCAATTAACTCAATACTAGGAATTATTACTAGCTGAATGCTGAAAATTTGTCTTCGAGAATTTTTAGTATTGATCTTTCATATAAAAATATTGGCAACTCCTAATTATTTCCGGCTATACCGGAAATGCATATCACTGTGCTTATTTTAAACAGGACACTCGGTATTTTCTGATAGCATACATTACTTTGTATAAAGCGCATTTAGATGCTGCAATCGACATGCGGTATGAAATTCCGCGTATTTTAGGTATACACAAGATTTAGAACATGTTCTGATTTGTGCATTTCTTGCTGCATTTTTATGCTGCGATTATCGATTATACTTGAGGACACCATCTTGTATGTTTATGGTTCTTTGTAGGGTGGAAGTTAGATTGGCTTGTGTATTATTGGGAATTTCTAAGTAATGGTAGAGTGTTTTGATTAATAAGTAAAATAACCCAAGATAACTCTTGCGCATAAATAGATGCATCAATAGACGAGTATAAGTAGTACTGTCAGTTGAAGAATTAAAAACTGTAGAGCAAGGATCCGTTAAAAAAATAAGTATAATTGAATTAAAAACTATGAAAACAGATACTTATCTAATATAGAAAACAAAGAAGCAAATTAGATAGATTGTAATATTCACGATATCTTATGTTCATTTATAATTGTTATGTTTCCGGAAGTATTTCACCATAAACATACCCTAATTCATAAGAAGTCTGTTATGTTATAGAATGTGAATATATCGTTTCTATATTTATGTGCAGTAGAAACAGTAATACATTAAGTAGAGCTGTTGCTAGAAGCCGGGTACTTGGGTACTCGAATTTCTTAGCATCAGTTCTACCCGATTTCGGGTATCCGGTCCTAGAACCAAATAGTTGAATATTCGGTTCTGGGCAACCGGTTCTAGAACCGGGTAACGCGGAAGCGTGCGCTGGGTGGATTTCCTATTCTTGAAAAAGATGGTTTTCGACAGTTCAATTTTGTGTATATGTGTGTATATTAACTACAGCCAAATCTTGTTCACTTCTAATTTCAAGTGCAGCATAATTCTTTGTCGTAATTGCTCTTCATTGTGAATTTCCTCTGCATAAACCAGTTGTTTTACGTGGCCCCAGAAGTAAAAATCCGGTGGAGTTAGATCTGGCGACCTGGCAGGCCACTGAACTGGACCGCGCCTACCTAACCACTGTCCACTAAAGTGGTTGTCTAGCCATTCTACAACAACTCTTGCAGAATGTGGTGGCGCACTATCGCGTTGATACCATATCACATTACGCACATCTGCTAATAACTCGTGCAAGCAACTATTCAACAATTCCCAGTAGGACGCAGCATTTAAACGATGCGGCAGAATTTGTATTGGCAATAGCCAATCTTTGAAAATCCCACACTGCGAGTTAATTGAAAATCTGTGTTGAAAACGGTGTCTTCTAAATTCATTTTGGATTTTGTACTGGCTATACATGCTCATTATGACAGTTACTGATACCGTTTCGGGTAAAAGTAGCTTCGTCGGACATAAAATGGAACGAATTAAGCTAGCATCTTGCCCGTGCCACATTGTCGCATTCTTTGACATGCATCGGAAAATATAGGGCGAAATGGCTGATGTCTATTCAGAAATCTTCTTTGATATTTCTTTCTTTCTAAAAATATCCATGGCTTACTGTTAATTTTATCGACAAAAATTAAATAAGTTCAGAAAAGTTCCTTGTTACTTCCAAAACAAAGGTCAATCGGAAAAAACGTTATTTCGAATTTTTTGCTTAAAATCTAATCCACACGAATTTTCATTTTTCGCTTCCTGGTATAAATTACTCAATATTTGCATATTTGAAATCATTACATTTTACGCATAAATAACAGTAACCAATACGGTATATTGTAAGTTCTTCTGTACTTCCAGTTAATTTTTACTGTCAGTGGGATCTCTCCCGTTAAGTCAGTACTCTCTAATAGTTTTTCCGTGTAATGTATCGGAACGCGAGAGATACATCATAATCCCCAATGGCAGATAACACCAACCAAGTCTCTTAAATAACCCTTGCAAATCTGGCAACTTTTAAGGCTTTCGCTATAAGAGCAATCCTTTCTATTTTTATTTAATTAGAAAAAAAATCTAGTTTGTCGTGTTTGAAAGGTAACAGAAGTCGTTAAAGATAATAAAGTTTATCTGTTCCTTTGCCGTTATATACACAACAACTAATATTTTACCATCACGTTAATTTCCCACTGTATGAATATAGCATATAAACACTCAACAAAATGCAGAAAATAAACCCTATTCAGTTTACAATCCACAAGTAGCACTTAGGCAGGCGTATCACTGAAAGTACTTGTAAATATGGGTTCGATTCAGTGACACGTGACATTTATATAAGTGCATTGTAATTACACATTTGTTTGACAAATACACGGAGCCTAGCAAACTCATGCATTTACCTATCGGTCAGATAAGTAGGGCAGCGCTTTACCCTTTTAAAAGTTAACCCCTTATAACCTCCGCGCACACTATTAAAATCACTGTCATGATTGATTATTACAAATATTAATTCGTTAAAGCGTAGAAGGGTTAGACTTGAGTAATGAGTTATGCCTACTAGATGATTCTGTATACAGTCGAAAATTGAATTTATCGATTTACGAAGAAAGAAAAATTTTAATTTACACCTTGTAAAGGCGTGATAAATCGCGGTCGCTGTTTGCTTACGGTACATTTTCCAAAAGTAATGTATAACCGCCTTAAAACGATATAAGGGTGTCCATCTTCTTAATGCGATCATATTTTTTCATAGATTTATGAAGTCCTTTAAAAGGGTAGTAGGCAATACTTGAATGGAAGGAGAATTGGTTGAAAAAAATGTGACGCGGCTCGTTAGTAAACCGTGTGTCGGAGGGAAAATCAAAGGTTACGTTTACGAAGTCCGGTTCCTACGGAAGAGGGATGTAATAACAACCCCCTCATATACGCCATATGTGATGCACAAAAAGAAGTCATCGTTTTTAGGTTTACGTGATAATTCCTCATAAACAACAGATTTGATGTATATTAATTGAAAGGTATTAATAGGCCAAAGCTTTTAATACGTGTTGTCCAGAAAATAATTGAATACAATGAAAAATATAAGATTGTTAATAACTTAGTTTAACAATTTTCATTATAAATTTCATTTATATATACAAACTTCGGTAAAGGCAAAGTAAGTTCTAACCCTTTTAAATCCTTTTGAAGCAATCTTTAGACGTTAAACGATGTAGTGTTACCATAGTATGTTAATATTGATAGCAAGTTACACTAATTACAAGCAAACTTACAAAAAAAAATGCGTCACTTAACTTTACTAATTTTTTGAACAATACTGCAAACTTAATTAGTAAATTTTAACCGAAAGTTAATATATATTGGGTTTTTACCCATTTCGACCATTAAAATATTTTGTAAAACTTTACACTTTACAAATTTTGACGAAGAGGAACCGAACGAATATGAATCGATGAAACCTTCACCTTGATATGGCTGAATTTACATGAGTCTTATTGTACTTAGTTTTTACATCTATTTAGAAGTTTTGAAAAATGCGAAAATAGAATACGAAAGCAGTTAATGTTTGTTTTGCCCACTACTGTCGTTAGTTGGATTTATATTATCCTTTTATCACCCACCCTCCAAAGATAATAGGCTAGAGGGAATTTTCTTTTTTTTTCTTCTTCGAGCTTTGTACCACTACAGAGGCATTTACTTTCGATAGGTGGACAAACTGAAGTCACTAGACGACCATTACCATTACCCTTACTCCCTTACGGAATGGAGGTTGAACAGAGAAGAGCAAAATATACAAATTATTTTTCATCTGGGCACATATATACATTTGCTTCCTCCTCATCCCTAACTACCGCGAAAACAATGAAAAGTAACTTGTGGAGTCTACAATAAGTCAAAAAAATTTAGTAGCCGTACATATATATTCAGTGTCCAAACTTCCCCATCATAGGTAGCGATTGTCTGCCATTATTCTGTTCTGGATTTCCACTTTGAGGTTTGGTCTTCTTATACAGAGAATCCTTAGATATGCATACTTTTTTTCTACGTGAGATTTATGGAGGAAACAAAGAAAATTATGGATGGAGAAAGAAAATAGGAAGATGTGGAAGGAAATAATGAAACGAGCCATGCACCTTCTAGATCCGTATTCTAGTGTATATATATAATAAAAATTAAAAATATTTTAGTCCAATAGGACATGTCGGCTTTAGTGTACCGATAAGTTTTCAGAATTTTCCAATGTATAGTCTTTCATATATGGATCGATGCAGTATCCTGTGAGATATCCCGTATAGATATTTAATGTTAAGAATGAAGACAGTATTAATGTATTCTGAAATAAATTTGCAATTCTTTTAGCCCAATTGATTGTAATTGGTCTAAATAGTAAAGTAAAAAATAAAATGTCTTTTGTAATACAAACATGAAAACAATTTTTGGCACGCTACCACCAAAAAATACAATTGGTTGTAATAATATGTTGTTTTAAAATATTCCCAATAAACGTTTATTGTTAACAATTGTTTGCAAAAAAAAGCAGTGTATGTATTTTCACTTATGCGTGTATTTTACCCTTTTCCGTCCAAAACTTCCTTCTGCAAGAGGGTGAGAGTAGTGTGTGTCAAAAAGATCTCATCTACCAAGAAGACCTTCAGAAGGCGGATTTGGAGACACACATTTTAATTTTTTTATTGTAGGTCGTTAATATTACAATAAAATGAATCCCCTTTGAAATAGATTACATTTATTTGGCCTGAATTCTAAATTTTTGCTCTATTTTCGTCAAGCACCCTGTTAGATTTACTTTTGAATTTAAAAATTTCACGCCAGGCGCCATATCGGGAATTCGATATAAGTTTAACATGCGCCCTCTTCTGCAACAAGTTAAGAAAGAATAAAAATTGTTTTACTATCGTTAACACACTCTGTGGAGACTAAAGGGATAACTTTTATAGCTTTAGTAATACTGTTAAATATCTTGATTTTTTTATCTTTTCCTACTGTTCATCATTGAATAAATTAAGCCCAGGACGTATTTACAAATACGTCCAATGCAACCATATTAGTTAGTATCTCCGAAGATAATCGACAAATATTCCAACTCGGTTAAATATAGCAGAAGCCATGGACCAAGCTTTATTAGATATATGCCATCCCCGACATCTCTACCTTTACTTGTACAGATGTAAAAAGATTTTATTCCTATGACAGCTGCTCTTTTTAAACACATAGCTAGAATTATTTTTTTTTTGTTTAATGCATTATCAAGAAGAATAGATAAAGGATGAAAATGCATTCCCACTTTCTAGTAAGGACGCCAGAATTTACAAATTACCTTAGGAAGAGTAGAAAATTGCAACAATGATTAATACAAAATAATTTAGAACCTGCTCCATTTTTCTGGGCGTGAATTTTGAAATTTTAATAAAGAAATGGTGAGTGATAGTATGCTTGACCTGAATCAAGTAAAATTCTTTACAGAAAATTGCTCATCTATTGCATCCTTACAAACGGGTTCAATATTAAATAAAATATAAACGATAAACTGCTAATATGCATTTATTTTGTCTTGTACTCCTCATTTATTTTTTTGGTTTTATTTAATGTACAGCTTGTATTGTTCGCATTGAATAACCTGTAACTAGTAATAATTAAAAGTAACTATTTGTTTGTAAAATCACAACAGCGTTCGTCTACCTGGCAATAGAAATGTTAAAAGTCTAGCTGACTAATTTCTCTTATATTATAGATATGACACATGTAAACTACACTTTTAACAACTCTAAATATACATAGAATAGTAACACGTTTTTCCGCGAATACACAATCGTTTATGATTTCCCAACATCAAAGCATTCAGTCGATTTAATCACAGTGCCTTATATTAATTTTTTTCGCCAAAATATGTTTCTAAGTATCGTAAAATGTTTCCTTTTATCTTTAAATAAGATTATCCAATTTTAAAGATTAGTCGTACCTCTTTAGGCTGTTTGTTTAGGATAATGCAAAACATCCATTGCAATGAAAGTCGAAGACACGGAACTAGGATCGTAAAACTTAAAAATTAATATAAAATAGTTGGTTCCTTTGTGGACAAACTAAAAATCAAAGTAAATTCAACACAGCCAGTTTTAGTTTCTTTGAATCTCTCTCCATAGACAATATTTTAATAGTTTATTTTGTATTTTATATTATTTTTACACATGATGAGCCAACGGTTTGATAAAATCTTGAGGAAAAATTGACAGATGTATGATGTATATAGTAACTTATTATTACTACATAGCCTAAACATATTTATAAGTTCACAAAACGATTATTTACAGAGCGGCGTAACTATATTAGAATAGGAAAACAGATGCAGCACAAACGTCGCACTGATATAACATCAAGATTGAAGAGACCAATTCACACAATTCATATTCACATATTTTATAAACCATGTGAATATGAGCCGTCAATTAACATTTAACATTGAAGACTTAGCGAATAGCATTAATAGTAATAAACAATTCGAATTATAAACGAAGTTAGTAAAGTAACGGGAATAATAACCAAGACAATACGAACATAATCAAACGCTAATTGACTCGTTGTTGCTATTGCATTTGTTCGGCGATTCAAATATAAGTTATTTTTTAATACAACATTTACATATTATGGCACTTTGGTATTCTACATTCCATTCTGAGAATCTTTTATTAGCCATACAGTATATCTTAACGTTAATACAAATGGTTTTAAAATACGAAAGTGTTGGGTATAAAAAAAATGCGGAAAAGTGGATCCTGTAATTTATTTAATGAAATATTGGCACCAAGAAAAGCTGCGCATAAATCAATTACAAATTTATCATGTAAAATACCTCTTTGGTATTCAATATTTTCCTCGTATTTTTCAGATGCCGTTCAAGAGTATATATGCCCCCGAATCCTAATTTCGCAAAACAAATGGTGCAAAGCACTTTTTTGTTAATGACAGTGAAAATGGTGCCATATTCTGAAACAATGCTACACATTCTCGGCATTGTTGGAAAATAATAAACTAAGAACTACTAAAATAAAACGAAAGAATACGAAACAAGTAAATATTAAGTAAGGATCAAATGTATTATAAAATTACAAAAATCTGAGAGTACCTAACAAAATAAACCGAAGATGAAACTTCTAAAAAAGGGCAGTGACGAAATAAACGAAAAATGACACTTCTAAAACAGTTGAGTACCAATATACCATATACCAAAACCAAATCTTCTAAATGTTAACGAAATATCTAGATATTTTAACCTGAACGTCGCTACGATACTCCCCACTCGGTTACTAACTACGTACTGGCCAGTACTGCCGTCGTTCTCTGCCTATCTCCTACGTGGCGAGTTACACACAAGCGAGACTTAGCCTGCCACCGACCGTAACGCCAATGACAAACCGCACGCCACGTCGCCACTTTAATAACAATAAGAGTAAACAAAACATATTGACGTTGATGCTTTTAATTATTGATTTATTTTTTTTATTTGTACAATGCATCACATATAAAAGTGTTAGTATGCATGAAATTAGTTAAGACGCAGTCATTCTAGTATGCAAGAGCTAGTGCGCTAAAAAGAATGCAAGACGGCGTTTACAAAAAAATTACGCAAATGTATTCAAGCGGCAGGGAGGATTTTTGAGAGTTTACTGTAGATTGATAAGTAAGTAGATAGCTATTGATTATTCCAATAAAAGTTACAAATATTTAAATTCTTCTTTTACTTTTGGGTCACTCTGGTTGTGTTGTTTAAATAAAAATCATTTTGCATTTCGGAATTTGTTTATTCCTTTTTCAAAAATATCTTTTCCGTTTTCCCATTTACATGTCAGATCGTTTTTTTCTTGCATCAAGTGTATACAGGTGCACACGACAGGATTTTTATTTAAACAACACGACCGGCATAACCAAAAATAAAACAAAAATTTTAATGTTTAAACAAACGTCGGTTAAAAAGAAAAAAAAAATTAATAAAAGTCACAATATTATGAAGATTGTTCATATTGTATTTCAGGTATGTTAGAGGTTACTTCTTTTTTAGATCTTTTTTTAATTTTAAACTTATACCGATATGTTAGTGTTTCAGCGCTTGTTGTTAGTCTATATGAACCTCTGTTAAAAAATTATTTCCCTTGTTCCTTTTTGCTAAAAAGATGCAGCACATCAGTGAAATTAATATTTCTAGTAACGTGAAATCTTTGTTTTAATTTGACAAATGCTGTCGGTTGTGGACGTCGTCAGTCAGAGTAGCGCAGTTTATATATGCTAGTTGAAATACACAATTTCTTTCACATTTTCCTAATACATAAATTATACTTATTATTTAACTCTTCTTTACTTATTGTTAGGCTCGAAATTGTGAATTAACAGTCTAAAGTCGTCAATGTTAGAAACGATTTGGATGTAATTTCCCACTGCAAAGCTCGCTATCGCAACTATCTGAGTTCAGTAGTTTAAAAGCTTCGACGATAGTATCCTTTGTTTCCTGTGGTCTTGGCAACTAAACAATATCAACACCACAAATGGGGTCCCACGTTTAATTGTAAATATTTCTTTCACAAAGACGTTAGACATAAATTTTCTGACACGTTTTCCTTTAAATGTGTGAATGTGGTGTTTAATACTGAACACCCTGTACCCTAATATTCTTGTGCCGCCAGTAAGAAATTTTGAAAACTTTTATTTGTTTTGTCTGTAATCATAATTCAACCAGAACTCTTCTCTTGATAAAAAAAACTTCTTGCGCATTTAAAACATTGAGATGTGTTATTTTTATTAAAATGAAAAATTAATAAGCACAAATTATTTAGATATATTTAATATGAAAATATTTCATATGGAACGTAAAATTTGGTTTCGTTTTGTATTTAAAAAACTTTCTACAGAAGATAACATTGTTAAGTACCATTCGAAAATATGCGCCGAATGCAATTAATTCGTATTACAATGTAAACACGAAACGTCCAAAAATTTACAAAGAAACAAAAAACCGGCTCCCGGTGTATATATAGCCGTGAGACAGTGGCGCGGCATGTGTTCTGGTTGCTACGCAATGTTCGGCACAGATGACATTAGTGGTCAATCAGAAGTCGGCTGACCAATCACGTGAACAATAATACTTTTGCAAATCGGCAACGAATCCAATTAGCAGGCGGGTATGGGAGAGCGGGACGGACTGAAGACAGAGGCCGGCACACATGACGGGGGCCACCTGCGCGGCACGCGTGCTACCGAAGGGGGCCGGGGGGCCACAGGTGGTAGGCGCGCGCCACCCTAACCACCCCTTGTAACAATGAACTGGGTCACCGGTCACCAACGTCTGTCATGCAGGGCACACACTCAATTCGTCGATTTCTAGAAAGAAATGAAGAATTCCAGAACATATCGAAACAGCTATTACTCAACGATATGTCGAAGCGTACACAGATCTGCAATAATTTTATCATTTGCAGTGGTTGTAATGCTAAAAGCACGCAGATGTCGCTGTCAATAATTCGGCCGAATAAATCTTTGGATTCATCGATAGCGTCTTTAATATTTGTCAATTTAAAAAATCAGAAGCATCCTTTAGTACCACAACTTAAAATTAGTTTGGCATATACAAAATGAACAAAAGACAGTGAGATATGAGTTATATCTTCTTTTAATACGTGGCTAGTACAAAGTCCCGGAAATTTATTGTAACATTTTCACTTTTTTTTTCGCTTTAGGTTCCGCAGGCGGTATTTTTCGCTTTCGGTTTTTTACTTTCGGAAGCAGATTAATAACTTACCTTCATAAGTATCACGTTTATGTTTATTGAACGCCATACAAAAAACAACAAAATAAAAAGCTACCTAATAACGTAAAATCAAGATATCTTTGAAGCACCAACATTTTACATTTTACCTTTTCTAATTGCCGTCGCAAGTTATTATTATTATGATTAATTTCTGAATCTTGATGATCCACGATATGGTGACCCTCAACCGTTCAGAAGAAATAGTTCTCCTACTGTTTATTCAGATTGCAAAATCAGTACGGTGCATCGGATAATTCAAAAACACAGAGCATTTTGCCAAGCAAAATTTTTACCAAAAAATGGACGTTCAAGAATTGCAACCGACGAAGGTACTACTGTGAATGTTTTACTAACAGTTGAAGAAAATAATCACGTGTCTTCAGCGAAAAAAACGTATATCAGAAAAATAAATTTGTTAAAACTAAAAGTGTTTCGGATTTGGACCGTGTCATGGTAGGTAACCAAAAGCTAGACGTTTCGCCCACATTCATATGGGGCTTTTCCGGGAGAAGGAAACGTAATAGGCTGGAATTACCACGGTAATTCAACGAGTAAACCGCACTAGAGGCAAATCTAACTCAGCGGGGAGCAATCCCAAACTGCCCAAACCTGACTTTGCTATTGTAGCCGCCGCTTAATAAGACTAAAGTATTTAAGGCCAATAGTTTTAGTAGTAGTAATCACTGCACAAAAAGGAGGCAAGAGTACTTATATCTTATTTCGTGAGTTTTTCTTGTAAATCATCATAATGTTCTCCTGTCGATTGTCATGTTTATCTTCACCCGTTTCTTCTGTAACGACCGTCTCCTTGTCGGCTTGCAAAACAATGCATTATCTGCGAACATCAGCTCTGTCAGTTGTGTTTGTTTCATTTGCCAGTCGCCCAGTAATCATCTTTTCTTTGACTTTCATTGCTGCCTCGTCCAGCACCGTTTGACGATTTCCCTTATTTCAAACTCTACAAATTGTTCATTATCTGTTCTTACAATATTCCTATTTCCTATTTATATTATTTCTATGTTATTCACTTCTCTCTTCTGTAACAAATTTCATACGTCTTCTTTTATTGCGTCTTCATTTTCACCGCATGTTTTTAATGTCTATCATTTTTATTTTAACTGTTAGTAGTTACTATCATCTTACTTTCTTAGGTTTCAGGTTTTAAGTTAAGGAAAGCATGCATTTAACTTTGCTTACGAGAAGCAACACGGGTATTAGATGTGGGGGAAGCTCTGATTGTTACTTCAATTTAAAGTGCGCTGAATTAACTACAGAATTTGCAACCTGCGACCAGATTCCTGGTTTCAAATGATCTTGCAGTGAGTGTGCCGAACCATTATCAGGCTTAAGTGCTACTTTGTTGCTAAAGCTCTCTTGCAACTACAGAAAGCGACATCAAGGATATAAAAAAACAACAGCGAGACACAATCGACTCATTTCTTTTCTGCTCATTTTGAAGCTAACTGTTCGGAAATGTTATAAAACGTTGTGATTTCTTATGAGGGCCGGGAGTGATTTGCGCAACGTGTCTAACCATGTATTGTTTATCAAAGCACTCATAATAAGTCAATTTGAATTTGCAAGCACCATCTGGAGCCATCTCAATTTTAAATGTAAAATCCATATTGAGCGTATTCAAAAGACATCTATTAATTGCTTAAATTATAAATTCAATAGGCATCGTTACTTCTTCTCCTACAAATCTAGTTTAGAATTTTACAAAATACCGTACTAAATGCCCTTCAATATTACATTATCTTAATTTCTATTTACCTCCGCATCCTCCTAGAAATCCTAATTTATTCTACCTATACAAATGCAATGCAAAGGCTACAGGGACTAATTCGCCACTCTACCGAGTGTTGAGTATACATAATAAATTAACTTTTAATTTGGATATTTTCTCGTTTTCAATACCTGCCCTAAGGTTTCGTTACTTCATCAGTACCATGAAAATGTTCTTGTTAGTTCTGTTTGATAGTCTTTACGTGCAAGAATCGTTCAATAAGTCATTAGAAAAAGATAGAAAAACAAAGTTTACTTTACTTATCCAAGTGTTCCTCTAAAAAGGATTTCGGAAAGTCCTCAAAATAGGCATCCGTTTGAGCAGCTTCCTCGTCCGACGTGAATACGGTGAATGTACTAATTCGAACTTAAATTTTATAGTTTTGGCCATCGAAACTGCGATATTCATCTTTTGTGGATGTACGGCCACGTTTAAACTCATTTACTCCATTGTAAATAGTTGCTAACACAGGAGCAGATGTGTCATAAACTTCATCCAACTCAGCTTTGATCTCTTTCGGTATTAAGCCTTTTATATATAAGTGTTTAATCATCGCTCGAAACTGACTTTTTTCATTTTTTTTACATAAATAAAAATTATTTTGCTAAAATCGACAATAAAAATGAAACCGTGTAATGGATATAACTGACAGTATGACAGCTGTCTGGTGTCTAATGATCTTTGCAAGAATCAGACCATTTTAGATACTATAAGCGCCACCTCTTAGATTTTCTAAGAATTTTTTGAACCACCCTCGTATGCATTTTTGTTAAAATTTATGTATTCTTGAAAATAATGGAAATATTTTTTGTTACCTCTGTTTAATTACTTGTTGCGACTTCTTCTTAGCATTTATTCCATATCCTACTATATACACATTTTTCATATACTTTGTTATTAACTTGTTATTTCATGCCAACTTATTGGGATATTATCCTGTTGTTTGGCCATATCAATAAATAAAGAAGAATACATTCTTTCATGGTTTATTTTCTTAAAGCATGACATCTATCTAGTATGGTTCTTCAAGAATATTTGAAGATATTTCAACAGTAAGAGAAGAAAGAAAATGGAATTAAAAGAATTGATTCATAATTATTATTTGATCAAGATATTTATGTATGTTATTATCTTGCATAATTGTAGCTATGCTATGAGAAAAATTATCAGAAAATTTCTATTGACTGTACAAAGCAAGGAAAATTGACTCTAGGATTTGCATTTCCTTTTATAAATGACATCTTGTAATAAGTTTTGGAACACAGTATTACCTATGTAACAACTTAACCTACAGATTCTCGTGACACCCTATCTTTAAAGAAATCTCAAAAAGATTGAATCATGTGAGTAGATGCATTGATTGAGATTGTATGTATAATAATATAGTGAAGGATATAAGCGTCATTAACAAATAATGAATAAAATATTCACATATAACAAACACAAAAACTAAAGGCAAGTTGAAAGAGGAGTTTATTCTGTAGTCGATATTTTCTTTCAGTAGGATAGCCCCAATAATATGTTTACCGTATATTGAACAAGTGCAAACAAGGCGTAAAATACACTAATTGAATCTATTTAAATCCATATGCTCTATGTAAACAGAGACGTTAATCGGACAGAACGCTTTCTTTTGTTGTACAGCATGCAATCGGAAACACAAACAGAGGTCGCCTCCATTCAACGTTAATAATTGATATACGTTATATACTGCTTTTTATTGCATCCATCTTCATTTTCTACTAGCGTCGGGAGTGATGTACTCTGTTTATTGTTCGAAATATCATCAAGTATGCACAATTGGTGCAGCGATTTTCAAACAAAATCCCGGCACGTGTCCTCTCTCTAACTATATTTTAATATTCGACATAATTGTTTCTCGTATGTGAGCCACGAGGCAGTGGTCTAGACAATGTAATGTAATCAATCTACCCATACTCGGTAAATGCGTTTCCACGTAGGATTTACTGTGCGTCGAGCCAATTTGGAGAAGTGTGAATTAGAAGAATTTGAAAATTTAATAGTTTATTAACAATACTATGATCACTACGCACAACACTTTTTGAGATATATGTCGTTTTGGAGGTCGATAGTAATTTGTTTTCTTAAGGTTGCCTATATCAATACGTTTCTAAGTTATTTAAAGATATGGACAGGATTCACATGTGCTGCTCATGAAAGACATTAGTTTCTCACAAACCGCCGTATATTTTTCGTAATATGGGTTTCGAAGAAATATTGTGTCAATTAAATATCTTTTGTTACACAGGGTGTACCCAGAAAACATCATGGTAGATTAATTTGAAAACATGCCTCAGAGTTAACAATATTAAGTGGAAAGTTTATTTATATTTTACTTTGAAAAAAATAACTTTTGTTAACTAAAACTCAACATCTTCCGGGTTTGGACCGTGTCATGGTTGTTCAAAAACTCGATGTTTCATCCACAATTATATGGGGCTCGTTTAGGAAAGGGAAAGGTGGTAGGCCACAGTTAGCACGATAGCTCAACGTGTAAACCACGCCGGAGGCGAAACTAACTCAGTGGCAAGCAGTTGATCACGGTAACTCAGCATGTACACCGTGTCAGAGGCGACTATCAATTGCTAACTGTGACCTACCACTTTTCCTTCTTCTGAAGAAACCCCATATGATTGTGGGCGAAACGTCGAGTTTTCGATTGACCATGCCGCGATGCAAATCCGGAACGCGAACTCTGACAGTGAAAGCCTACGTTATTATTTAAACTTTTGTTAAATTCTCTGTACCTAACAGAGGCGGTGCGTGATGTCGTAACAGAGGACCGCGCCCGACAATTCGACTTCCTCGTGTATTTTCGTTGCATAGTACAATGTACACGATAAGCAAGGAAAAGAAAGGAGGAAGTCGAATTGTCGTAGTGCGCCCACCGTTACGTCTTCACTAAAGTTCGACACTTTCCGTGCGTTTCAGAGGCAAATTTATACTTCCCATATTAGACTATGCGATGGAGTGGGGACGCGAGACGACCTTGTTACTGATGTAAGGATAGAAGTAGTGAGATTTATTCTATCTGGAAGAATGAAATGTGCATTTGGTTTTCGGCTATTAATACAATATGCACAAACATACGAAAAATAAAAATAGTACATATGATAGCAGCGTATGAACTTCTACCTTTTCACTATGGAAAGTGTCTAGAGTCTGTCCAGTTCATGACTGAAGATCAGTCCTCGGTTTCAAATTATCGTCCCATTTCGATACTGTCAAACTTCGCCAAAGTGTTTATTTGACTTCTATAAAGATATCATCTCTCTCAACCAACATGGCTTTATGCTTAAAAGATAAAAGATAGTTTTAACATTCTTTGAATCATATATAACCAACAGATTCCAGTATGTCACAATGGGTATCAGTCTAGATATTTCTATGCAACATCAGGGTCTAACCCGCGGCCATTACTCTTCGCACTCTTTATAGACGATATTACTGCCGTTATTGAATGTGATAACTTATTATACGCACACGATCTAAAAATGTATACGAAAATTGAATTCTCAAATTATTGTTTATTCCTACAAAATCAATAATCTACAATTAGTGCAATGTTAACAAGTTACCTTTAAATATCTCCAAATATATAGCAATAACTTTTACGCACAGGGGTAAACCTTAGATGTATAACTATTATCTGGATAAACTATATCTTGATACACGCACCTTTACTAAAGACTTAGGAATAATTTTTGATGAAAAATTGTCATTTATACAACAGTTCAGTAATGTTGCGTCATCTGCTCGAGGAATGCTTGGCTTCATCATCCGAAATTGTAATACCTTGACCAACACTGGTGCTTTGAAGTTACTTTATTCTACACTAGTCAGATCTAAATTGGAAAATGCTGTATTAGTTTGAAAATAGGTGAATTTCAATAAGTATAATTTTTCTGCATAAACTTATTAATTACTATATAGATTGTTCGTCGCTGCTGTCATACTTACCATTTTTAGGCCCCAGAAACGCATCTAGACAAAATATGTCATTTTACTGTAGCAGAGCACATACAAATGTTTTATTTCAGTTACCTATATATAGAATGTGTCATAATTATAACGCCATTTCTACCACGATATTTTCAATTGTAAATTGATACAATTACTGTTCTTTTTGTTTTTATTAATTACATTATTTTTTGTAGTATTAGTTTTTACTCTTTACTCTTTAGTTTTAAGATTACATTTAAGTCTTACTTTTGTCCTGTAATTGGAATGTTTAGAACTCTGTTGGGCAAATAAACTATTATTATTTATTATTATTATAAGCCGTCCTTAAAAATACTTAAAATCTCTTACTTGAAGGGGCACAGAATATTTATTTAATTAAAATTTATTCTCTTCTACTGTGGTTAACAGAGTTCATTAATAGTTTTATATTATTGTATTGTGCGCTTTTCGAGTAATTATCAAATTTAGACTGTAGCGATCTTGGCCAGCATAAATATTTAAATTAGTGGGAAATAACATATTTTTTTACATAAGAAAATGCTTATAGTTAGGTATAGGGAACCTATCATAGAAGTACCTGATTGTTTACATACATGAAATATAAATGTCTTTGGAAATTAGGGGCTGCTATTAGAAATCTCTAGCTTTTGTGCGTGTTTTGATTAAATAATTGAGACACCATATTAAGAAAAATAGTATCGTCGAAATCAGTACCGCACAATTTTACAAGTTCGTAAAAAATATGAAAGTGCTTCTAGATAATTGATGTTTATCATCTGGACTGTTCCAAAACTTTGGTCTGTTTACCAACAGGCGTTTATTTTTAAAAAGTAAATTTAGAAAAATGTACGAGTGGTGAACATCTTTCCGTGTGCAATTCTGATATAACTCATATTATCATTAATTTTGGGGACTCTGGACTAATACTGTTTGAGGCCTATTCAATTAAGCCAAGTTTGAGTTAGCTGTGGCGACTGCCACAATTTTGTAGAAAAAATGCTTGTTACAAATTACATGCAAGAACCATTTATTTTATTTGATGCAGATATATATTGTAATGTTACAAATAACATCAATGAGGTTAGCTGTCACCAGCGCCATATTCACGTCTCTTCTTAGCATTTCACATTGTCCACCTATCGTATATAAGGGTCCGTAGAAAGCCCGATCCCTAGAAAAAGATTCCTGTTTTTAGCCGAATATCTAAGGGGCGTAAAAATAATAACATTAATACAGAAAATTAATATAAGTCCAGCCAACGACAATCGTGGGGAAGACTTATATTAACTACTTCTATCTGTCATTCTCTTTCTCTTTAAATTAATGTCAGAAATTTCTACAAGTTCCGTGCATACGTTAGTCGTTTCTGTCAATTAAAAGTCTTCCGGTCCGTTTCAAAAATCAAAATTTTCAATGTCTTTTAACGTTGTAGTGTTGCATGCGGTGAAGAGTGTCATCAAAGAACACAGAATCCCAACAGCAGTTGCGTTCCTGCATCATGCTACAGCAAAAATCGTTTATTTCAGTACCTATTTCAATAATAGTATATTTTAAATGATTAAAAATGATCATAGGTTTATGTAGTGGGAAGTTACAACATTTAAGGTTAGTAGTTATTTTCATTTCTACGTCTTAAAACTTTCATCTAACAATTTCTCATTTGCCCAAAGAGTGTTTAGGGACATTCCCGGATTCACGACCCTCAATTTCTGTGAATTTAAGACCTTCGTAAAATTTCTTAAATTTCGTCCCGTTAAAAAAAACTAATTATATATATAGACCTTCTTTTTCTCTATATTTAATTGTATTTTTGGTTTACCATCTACGCTTTCATAATTTCCATTGGATATTTTTTAGGTACTTGTTTAATCTGAAACAAATCAAAGAAACAATTCACCGCCATATTAGGTCAGTTGTTATTGTCAAGTAGGCAAGCACGTAGACTAGTCCAACGGCATATTTTGAAAAAGCGTAAAGAAAGAATTAATTTGGGTGCCAACAAGAACTGTTCGGACGGTATTAACTATTTAGCTTTTGCGCGAGTCTTAATTAATTAATTGAGACACCATATTAAAAAGAAGCATATTTCAAACTAAGGTAAGAAAGTGATCCCTTGCAGACCCCAGGCAAATATTATAAAGGTAATTGCTCAAGGTCTGCAAGAGCATGTTTTTAATGATATTTGAATTTTTTTCCCACCCAGTCCCATCTATTTAATTAATCCTCTAAATTAATTCAGACTGAGTACAATTCCATCATAAGAATCATTTGATTTACTTTCGTGCTTGGGTGAGAAAATAAAACTTTTCACCTCAAATGACGTATGGAAAATTGAACTTTCTGGCCGACTGGGAAAAAATAGTTATAGTCGAAATCTATAGCGCATAATTTCAAAAGCCCATTAAACATACGAAATTGCTTCTAGATAATTGACATTTTTCACCTGGACGGTATTTGTCAATCTGGTACGAAAACTTTATAAATAACATGTTAATCTATTTGCCAATAGACATTTCTTTAAAAAAAAAAAATTAATTTTCGAAACACTGGATTAGCATTATTTGGGACCAATCCCATTAACCCAAGTTCCAGATAATTGTAGCAACTGCTACCATTTTGTAGAAAAAGCTATTTTCTACTCTTTTTTCAACGGGAAAGTTATAAACAAGAAACATGTATTTTATTTTATAAAACACTTTCTTTTTCTCTATATTTAATTGTATTTTTCGTTTTTCATCTTACTTATGTATGACTTAGTGTATAAATGGTATGTGGGTAACTGCTTAATGTCTTTTATCTGTCGCCCCTCTAGGGTGAAGCGCATTAAATTTTCCCCAACATGCGAATGATGACTTAAGATTATACCGAACCTACTAGAAAAATCTACCAATTAACCCTGGTGGATCTGGAATTTGTAACAACAATTTAATAGAATAAAGCTCTTTTAACCACAGTTTCTTATCAGTTCCTTCCTTGCAATTTGTTTATTGCTCCATTTAATTATTATTTTCGCAGTTACTCTGGTCATTTTTATGGAAATCGTCTTATTCCAACGTATTTATTAGAATATGAAGCTCGGCATAGGATTACAAGAGTTAGTTATAGTTTCATTGACCCCCTTTATTACCAGCTATCGAGTTTGTAATATAATAAGTATAATCGGTTAGCTAGAGCACAAAACTATGTAATTTACGATATTGCGAACAAATTCTATCAAACATTCGCTAATGAAAATAAGGTTTGAAAAACGAGCAAAACGTGCTTTAACGATCGGCCGTACATAGGTACTGCGCACTAGGCTCAACTTTTCGGGTTGATGCCGTGTCAAATAAGATAGAAAAAATACGCCGCTTATGGCGCGTCCGTCTTGGTTGTATAATTCGGATAATGCACGCGATTGCCAACGTTGAATCGCCAAATAACCAAAAATTAGGATGGGTTCAATCTACGTAGACATTTCATAATTACGCTCCCACGCAATCAGCTAATTACACATTTACGAAATTTACCTTTCCAGGCTTTATAAGAAAACTTCACGTCTGGTTTATGTACGCTTAATAGCATGGTGTTGTGAATTTTCGGGAAAAAATTTCAAAGAACAAGGAAATTTACGTTTAACATGTGAATGGGGAATTAAGAAGCTAAAGACGAACCTATGAACTGTATTAAGCTTTAATGAAGTTATTGGATAAGAATATACTATTATCTTTTGATTTTTATCTATTGTTCTGTTTTTTGTTGGGTTCGAACTACGCTGTAAACTGTAATGTCTTTTACAGTTTCAGACTACAAAACCTAAAATTTTCTGAATTTGGATCGCTATAAATACATACCATGATATTAGCGAAGGAAAGGCTATTGTTAACTATTAAAGAATTGCATTTGATCGTATCACTTCGTTAGTGTACATTAATATTAGTATGGGTTCTTTCCAATAAATCCTCATCTACGAAGTAATTAAAATATTTCTACATTTTCCTGCAAGCTAGTGTTGCTAGAAAAAAAATAAGCTGATTTTTACTTTTTATGAATTAACTTTTAGCGTTATATTTATATATAGCGTTGCATTTTCGGTATAACCGAAAGTAACTCCAGCTATCTTAATTTAAATAGAACATCCCCTATATTTTATGTTTTTGAAAAAGTAATGGAAGGACAAATACAACGATATGTTATACTTTAACTTAAACATTATGAAGATATGCAGCAATACAGATTTTGGTAATTTGTTTTTGTAGTGACGCAAAAGGCTAGGAAAGAGTGCCAAATTGTTTCTTGTTATGCTTTAGGTCGATTTAAAGAGCTATTCATTGTTATTATTATGTATGGTATTATTTGTTCTCATTATTATTTTCTCTCATTTTAACTTGCTTTGTTAGTATGTTCTTTTGTTTTATCGAACTTTATTGTAATTAATGAATTGAGACAGTGTTTTTACTTATTAGTTTTAGATAGACAATGTGTTTAAGTTTCAGTTTCTTCTTGAATTTATAATTTTAATATTCGGCAAATTTAGCAACAATTACCATCAAGTCGGAAATATTTCAACTTTGCTACTTACTATTTATAAACATACAATTCAACAAAAGAAAAGTAAATAAGGTTCGTCTAGCGCGTCTACGCTCAGGTATAGTTGCGGAACTCCACAGGCACTATCCGTCCGTAAACTCTCCGTAATGATGTTTTATGACCGATGGCGTTCCGCCATTGCTGCACTAAAAATGCTATCGACTGAAACTGGTGTTTACAACCAAGCACCTCAAAAGAAAAGTTTCTCGGGGGATGGTCCTTCTGGGTGCGCCGGAACTTCCTATACGTGCTTCACCTTGATTTACAATCCACAGGTTCCAACACTGTAATACGGTCGAATGAATACGGTTAAGTCTACGCGCAATATCCCGAAAACTAACACCATCTTCATGTAGCTCCATAACACCGGTCACGTCCGAAGGGGATTAATTGTTTATAAAGTCCACGTTCAATGATTGAAACATACTGTACGTGTTTTACTTATTTTTGTACTTTTGGATTGCTATCGCATTGTGTCCTGTAAAAACACGTCCAGCATATTTGCTTTTGTAAAATTGGAAAAAGGTATACCAACGCAATATGATAAACAATCGTTTAAGTTGATCTTCAGAAATACATTTATAGAATTTTAACGAAATACTCCAATAATTTAGAAATGGTGCATTTTTAATTACAGCCACTGTATGATTTAAATTGTACAATTTGTTGCACAACCGCGACAAATAAGGTGATAATTGTTGTAAAGTTTATATCAAATTAAAGCTGACCCAGCAATTTTGCAAATTTAGACAAACTTATCATAAAGAATTAATTACAACAAGTTCGATAAAGTAAAGAAGTAACAACAATTAACAGAACAAGTTAAAATGAGAAGAAGCAGTCACGTGAACAATGAACAACAACAATAATCTAAGCTTTTGAAACTGATATTTCACACTTTGACAATTGTTATAATTGCTTTGCTTAGCAACGGGCTCTTTGGATCAATCTGATGCCACAAGTAACAATTTGGCGGTCTTTCCTGGCCAACTTTGCATAACAACAAATACAGATTGCCAAAATCTTTATTGGTGCACATAGTCACCTTTCCAAAAACGTAAAAATGCATAGGATGTTTTATTTAAAATAAGAAAGTTGACGTCACTTCGTCAGAATTGTAATTTAACTACCAATAACAGCAAAAGTTAGTTCACCAAAAATAGAAATCGATCAATTTTTTTTAACGTTAACTTTTATTGTTCAAAAGTAAGCATGGAGGGACAGTTTAAGACCTCACTGTATATTAATTTCTACTTCATCATTTGAGTCTATTTTGACAACTAGCGACAAGATAAAGGTAGTAAATACCGGAAGCATAGCGTGGATATATTGTACTGAAATGAATGAATAAAATTCGGGGTTTCTTTATACTTATGCGAATGGTGAGATCTACTTTTCTCCGCGCTTGAGAGATAAATTAAACAAATATATCTCTGTGCGACTTAATTTTTATTTTATATGAAGTTTTATAGTTATATTTCCTTGGCAACATTTTGAATTTTTTTTTCAAATTAAATCAATACAGAAATCTATTTTTGAATCGAATATCAGGTTTAGAAATTGATTTTTAAAAGAAACATTGAATTTTATGTTTTATTTTGGCCAGTTTATTTAATTTTCGGTCGTAGTCTTCAAATCCAAATCCAGAAATCCTTCCCAATCTTGAAATCCTTGCGAACGCGGGTCGGAGTGATCCCAAATTCATAAGTGGTGAAAATGTGTTTAATAGAAGTTCCAAATGTTATTACTGAGTGTGGACTTGAAGTGTTTTTCATCCCATTGAGATATTTAATTTTTAAATGTTTTGTCGAGAATTTTTGAAAAAGACGTTGAATCTTGAATTGCCTCGCGATTCAATGGAAACGGTGTGCATGTGACCTGGTACGGTCTTGTCAGGTACATTGAAATTATGTTGGTTTCCATAACAATGATACTAATTTTGATTTTTAACAAGAAATATAATTTTGATTTGCATTAGTGATTTTGATTTCTCGTAGCGTAAGGTATTTAATCGACTCTCTTTTTTTACGAAAACCTACCTTACTCAACGTGTAAGACGTGGAAGAAAACCCAATCTGGGGGAAATTAGAAGGAAGAAGTCACTAACACTGCTCCGCCTCTTAATTAAAATGAATTAACGAGTCAAATCACGAAACACGAACGAGAAAACAAATGAAATAGAAAAAATTAAACATTTGCAAAAAGGGCAATTATTACGCATTATAGCACAAAAATACACAACTCGGGTTTTTCGTAAGGAATAGAGTTTGCAAACTCGAAATAAATCAGCACTACAAAGCAAGACAATAATAACCAAATTTGTGTTTTTTGAAGAAGCAACCATCATTTTTATGCTAAATGAGTTCCTTGAGAAACGAAAGCTTCAAGATTGTTTTGAAAATATAATTCTATCAATACACTGACTACTGTTGCGAAGTATGAATTCTGGAAACCTGAAAATTTGATGCATTGCCAAGACTATCTACATTACTAGGCCAATTAACTAGGCCATTACTAAAACACTGCGACATATTGTTTAGTCGATACCAACATGTTATTTGAAATTGAACATTCTATAGATCATTACATTTTTGAGTCTTACATATATGTCGTTATTTACCTCGTACACAGAATATGTATTTTTTAATCTAGGTAATCTCTTGGTCCAAAAATCCGTAGACCAAACATTTTAAATGCTGTCTTCCACAAATACGTCTCTGTTGCTGTTTCATTTATTTTGGCCAAAATAGGTAGAAAAACTTGTAATAAAGCGATTCCATAAAATTTAATTTTCATTCAGTATCGACATTCCACAAATGGTTATAATATAGTGCTGCGCCTAGACGTTCGTGTCGTGTAGAAACAATTTCGTATACATAGTTTGAATGTTGAATAGACAATTTAATGATTAACCGTTTAGTGTAATGCGGCGATTCATTCTCGAAACATGTATTTTTCTAGTTACTGATATCCTCAGGTGGAAGCATTATTTTCGTATGCGCCACGCACTTTTAGACTCACAAGTCTAGCGTGATGTGGACGGAACGTATCTTTCGTGTCGTAATTATTGTTTCTGGTATCGCCTATAGTAACTGTTGGACTGGCCAATGGATATAGCACAGGTGTAGTTAAAATTGGGTGCTTTGTGCGTACAAAATTATAAAGCACAGCTTTGGGGTGGCATATCAAATGGTTAGTTAGGTGTGAGCATTATGACATTTTGATTTAGGTTATTAATAATATGTATCAGCATAGGAGTTGAATACGGGGAGTACATCGAAAACTTTAACTATGCTGACCGACAATGAAATTTAGGTGAAAATACTCAATTCCGAATGAGTTTGACATGCCGAATGCTAACATCACTTTGAAAAAAGTTGATTGGCTCTTACTACGAGGAATTGATCGGCTGCAATCTGTCTTTAAACATTCACTTACTTCACTTGTATTTAAATTTCTTCCCTAATAACTGCGGGTAAGTCAGTATCGTGATGTTGCTAAGATAGAGAAACGATACTAGAGTAAATGGTTCACGTCAATGCTAGCCGATTATTCTTGGATGATCATCAGAGATATCCCCTTCATCAATTACAAACAAGAGGACAAAAGAAAACGAAAGTCCTAAGCAGATTAAGAAATTCTTAACGTGCATTAGAAAATTTACAAATATTCTTTTTTTTATGAAAATTCCAAAGAAACCGTGATCAGTTTAGCTTCTTCTTGGTCATATGGTGTTCAGCACATTAAATCAATTAAGAAATGACTATTTCAAATTCGGAAGCATAAACTTTTCAACATTTCGTTGCCCAGTGGTATCAGTGCCTGGAAACCTATAGATTGGCGAAAATTTGTCCCGTTATTAACACCAGTGGAGCAAACTCACTTGTAATATTTCATGACACGTCTATGGCTTTCGCTTATGCCGGAAGTCGTTTGCCTTGTAACTTTTATTTTAATGGTTTTTTTATATCACTCCATCAAACACAATCATTTCATGTACCCTACATGTGATAAAAAAAAGAAGTGGCAATCGAAATCGTTGCCAAATTTGTTTCATGGTATTTAATTTTTTTTAATAGACCACCCTGCATACTTTTTCGGAACTACAGACAAGTTTTTCGATTAAACACACGTGCGCTGTGAGCAAAAAAATTTTCTTATCCATTACAAATAATTTATAAAAGTTATATTTCTGGTAGAATTACATCATTTCAGTATGATCGTCATTTTTCAGCATATATCACTGGCTACCAAGCAATGTTCACTATATTTCAATATAAAACGAATGAAAAAGCATCGCAATTTAAGCTTTTTCAACTGTCAAAAAATAAGAATACATTGTAGATTTAAACAGAATTGCTCATGAAAAAGGTTTCTATGAAACACCTACAGGAGTTTCTCTATTGGATTATGGAAAAATGTGCAGGCTATTTTTTTTATATTTACATTTTGTAGAATTTAATTTATGCAAAATATTGTTCAACACATTGTAGAAAATTCCAAAAAATACTTTGTTGAATAAATTTTGAATCACTATATTCTGACATGGAAGACATTTAAGGTATCAAGTGCAAAAATCGCAAATTTTTCCAATTATCTCAAAAACTCAATGACATTAAGGCGAAGGGAATGTTGAAGAAAGTTGAATTGAAAAGAAGCATCCAATATTCCTCTTAAAAAATCAAACTCGCCGAAAACACAACAGCCTCTATACTTGAATATAATTCTATGTTGTGTAAGTCTTGTCTCCAAATAATTTTTTTAATGTATTTCACTGAATTGCTCATGAAAGGAATTATTTCTATTCACACACTAGGCGAACGCACCGTGTATTTTGTCCGTCGACGATACTCTATTTTAGGGTGCAGATACTTAAAAGCGTATTACTGAACCATAGCTGATAGCGATTTAGATCTTTTCGGCTTTTATGCTGAGAATTACTTGTGAAATTAATTTACTTAGGCGTTTACGTATTTATATCATAATATCGATTCTTTTTTCGAAAAAGTTGTGTGTATTAACGTAGGTAACTATTTTTAAGCTCTAAAGAATAAGAAATAGATACAAAAGCAGTTTATTCAAGACACTTCCTTATGCAAGTTGTAAGCAGTCCGTATTATTTCTCTGTCGGTGTGCAGGTATATATAAAACCACAAAGTATAGTCTTGTACGGAGTTAGAACCCTGAGTTCAAGTATTGTGTAGTATGAATACAGCTATAGTTATTAAACATTCATGTTATTCAATTTTCTTAACATGAACTAGATGTTTGTGTTTCAATGTTGGAATTACACACTGTCAACTGAGAGGAACAATGTAATAGTAGACTAAATTGTGATACGTTGTTTTTATAATAACGTGAAGACATGATTGACGATTTGCTACCATTCGCATACTTACATTGTTATTCAAAAATAATACATTTTTAATTGAATGCGGAAAAAAATTAAGTGTGTTACAATGTTAGCTGTAAACTCTTATTCTTGAATGTTGACATCGCTAGTAGTTAGTACAATTGTATCTAAAATCATTTCTAATAACTTCTGGAATTCGTAGGTTTGGGACAACTTCTTTGTATTTAGTGAGAATTATAAGACTTGTATCTTCCGTACAGCACATTTTCTCTGGATTGCACAACTTTTCTTCCTCTTTTAAGTCACATGGTAGAATTCTTTCACTTACTCTCGGCAGCTTTCATGTAAATTTCACTTTAAACTTTGCCTGCACCTTTTCCTGACAGTATTTCAATTTCCATTAAAATAGATGAATAATAGTTTTATAAAAGCAATCTAACCTTTTTCCCTGTTATCACGTGTTTTTCTTCATTCTTAATTTTTCGGATTCTTTATTAATTAATTATTTAATGATTTTTTTTCTTTTCTTGTAGTGACGGGCCAACTGGGTGTATAAACTTTTTAAAGCTTGTCATCACCTCAGGAGCCTTTACGTGTAAATTATGCCTGTAAAATGTTACGTGGCTTTGTTACTGTAACACCCTCGCCGTAAAGTACGAAGCGCAATTAATTGTTTACCAACCTCCAGTGGCGACAGGGAGCATACCGGGTCCACGAAAAAAATTTTTGATTCCAGTGGAACTCGAACACACAGTGCTTAGCTCTGCCGAGTTAGACGTACGCCTGGACCACTGAACCGCTGCTATAGATGGTCATGGCTGATGAACATAACTTGTTCCATAATTTGTAACAAGTAATGCATGCAAATTAAATAACAATCAGCAATCTAAAGTGAAATGAACTATTCTTTATATCAAAATAATCAAACGGATATTCCGCCATCGGTGAAACATCAGTCGATTTTGTAGCAAAACCGAACGAAACGATACGTTGCTAAGTTGTTAGCCATATTTGTTTGCAGAATTCGACCTCATGTATGCCTCGCGTTAGACATAATGACTGCTATCCCATGCTCCTTATCTCAACTTCTTTGATTGAATATCAAACCTACACATAGCTTAGTTTTAACATTAAAAGGTAAAGCAGTTCGATGACAATACAGCTTTCTTAGATTTATGAGAGCATACCTAGTGTAATGAAAACGAGCTATTTGACTGCGGAATTCAAAAGAATTATTCAACAACAAACCCTGGTTTCTACCCGCATTCACAACGGGCACTGTAAGAACACCAACTACCACGTGAAAAACACTACAGCTTTTACCAAAAAGTAAAACTTTGGATTTAAAAGAATTAAAATGTAGTCAAATTTAGCAGAAATGTTACTCAGTTGATTCAAGCCGATGTTAATATTATCCATTGCTCTCCGACT
This sequence comes from Marronus borbonicus, assembly GCA_902655005.2. Classification (NCBI taxonomy): domain Eukaryota; kingdom Metazoa; phylum Arthropoda; class Insecta; order Coleoptera; family Scarabaeidae; genus Marronus; species Marronus borbonicus. Next base: position 10,186,271 of record LR737392.1, on the reverse strand, counting down.
GTCAGTTGGTTTAAATAAAATAGGAAGCTGCACATCATCAGCATAAATGTAATTGCAGTTCTTTAGCAAATTGAGATGTGTAGATTGAGTATAAAACCAAACTTGGTGCCAAAACCTACTTGCCGTAATATTTGTGAATTCAAAATGGTACTTTGTTTATTTATAATTATAACAGTAACACTTTTTCACGTAAATTACGAAATATTAAGAAATACGAAGCACATTATAGCTATTCAAATAGAAAAGATCTTTCTATAAATTATATGTTTATGGTTAAATATTTAGCAATTTTCGGAATCCTATTGAAAATTAACCAATTAAATAATTTTGTATACCGGAACCCAAACGCAAGATTGAAATCACAAATAACTCTTTGCTACCAAAACGGAATGCAACAGAGTATTTCGGCGCTAGATACCATTGTGTTCCACCAAATTATGTAATTTTGTAAGAGGTAGAATGGTATCGGAAAATCGGAGACGATCTTCTTCCTTGCGAAAGGGCTATCGATCAATTTACTGTTTCCCCTTGTTGGTTTTTTATGCGACCCGCTTATAACGAGATAGGTGGCGATCGACGCGACCCAGGCGCCTTACTGCGGCACTGATCACCGATAATAGTTCAATAAGTAATCCGGGAATTATTTCGTTCTAGACCTATACTTACATTTAGCTAATTACGGTCCCCCGAAAACCAATTATGATTTTTAAAGTAAACAAAGTTATAGCATCCGTTTTGCTAACTATAAGAGATGTTTTCGATCGAAGTTAGTTCCTCCAAAGATTCCTTCAATTATCTCATAGAATTAAGAAAAAGGAAAAGATGTTCCTTCGCTACGAATATTTGTCTAATCTCCTCATATACTAAAGCTTTAAAGTTACAGTATTAATTCATGATCTCTGCCCCAATATCGTAAATTAAATATTTCTATTAAAGAAGTTGTCATAACCGCTGGTAAAATTTAATATTCGATGGTTGTCATAGAGTCAGTTTAGTTGGGAACGTTCACGTCAGCTTATCTTTTAAAATGAACCTATTTTCAGAATAAGGAAACTAAATACCAAATTAATATTGGCCATGATTAAGTTAGATTACTATCTGTGGTGGTTCTTGATCTGTCTCACTGCAACCTTTTCAGACCTCTTGTGGTTACGCTCTCATTGGATAAATTACATTAGTTTTGCCTCCTTCGCTAGATTTAGCAGCCTTGTGAATGATCCCTCTACGTAGGTTTCGGCTTTAGAATATTCCGAGGCCATTTCTGAGAGCCGTATTCCTGCCAGTGCTGTACAGTCGCACAGCATATAAACGACAGTCCCTTCTTCCGCTTGGCAGAATGCTGTTTCCTATGTCAGGTCCAGGTTGCTCATGCGCTCTTGAGCATCCTGTTAGCAGGCCCACTATTGTTCTAACAGACTTCCTGTCTCCGCTTAGTAGGTCCGTTATAAATGTAGGCCTGTGTCCAATAAGAAATTGTTTGGCCTGTCTCTGACTTGGAATATTCTTCCACCAGTCGTCAGATTTCTTAACTTTCCATTGTTTAGTGGTTGCTTCTATTACCGTATATGCCATTCCCACAGAGTACATTGGACGATTTTCAATATTTGACAAGGCTGTTCGGGCTAATTCGTCTGCCTTTACGTTCTCTCGATGGCCTTCGTGTTCTGGTACCCACACGAAGGTCACCTTAGTTCGGCTTCCCAGCCTATTCAGCGTATTCATGCAGTCTACACCAGTTTCGAATTCGCCTGTGTGGAGTCTAGCGCCTATATTACTGCTTGACTGTGAATAGATAGAATAGCAAATCCGGACTCTGACTTCATTCTCTATCTTACACTTTTACAGGCCGGCCTTTCTTCCATTCTTCTCTATCTGGTATTACCGTTTTTTAATAGTTGAAGCTGTATTTGGCACTGATGGCGTCACTGGGCCTGCTAGTTATCGGCTCCCCTTTGAGTTCCTCTAACAGTTTCTGATAGTTTGCACCATGCGATTTAATTATAGGAGGTTGGCTATTCATTAGTCTAACCTCCTCTTGGATGTATATAAGTAGCGGTTCCAGGTTTAGGACGACTTCCAGAGCAGCTGTTGACGTGGTTTTCATGACCCCCGTGGCACATAGCGTGCCAGTCTTTGTATGCTAGTTAACTGTCTTGTTGCTGCCTGCAATGTTTTCGTCCACCATACCACCGATCCCTATCATTGGTCTGATTACCCTCATGTATCACCACAGCATAATTTTTGGGCTTAATCTCCACGTTTTTCCACACAACCTTCTACATCTGCCTAAGGCAGATTTGGTGATAGTTTTAGTGATGTAATAATTCCATGTACGTCTTTGATCGAACCACACTCCGAGGTGTTTCCCTTCTTTGACAAATGGAATTTCCATTCCTCCTACCACGATTGGCTTTAGTCCTTGAATTATGCGTTTCTTTGTGAATACAATAATTTATGTTTTTTGGCCATTGACTGTAGGTATTTTATCTGGTGATAAAATTCAATGTTAATTACGAAGAGAGAGTCAAGCTTAGTAAAATCAAAATACGTTTTGAGGTTGGCTTCCTCTTTCAAATTTAATTCTTTCAAAACGTAAATAGTCGAGGATAATTCATACTTAAACTGCCGAAAGAGTGTCCAAGGGGCACTCTCGACTTCATACGACCGTAAAGCTAATTAATTTCGTTAAGTCAATTTTCGTGCTCGTTTATAACATTACACTATATTAAAAAACATTGAAAATATTGTGGCTTTTGATGATGAATATTGTTACGGTTAAAAGAAATAAGAAAACATTGTTGGTTCTGTTTGTATATTTTTCTTCCTGCAGTGAAAAGTATCTATGGAAATATTATTCTTTATTAAGGTACCCTAAATTATAATCCAATATTGTAACGACTTTTTGAATGGAAATATTTAAACGCTTTAGCGTCAGCATTCATAATAGAATAAAGTACATGGAGCACTTTTATGATTTTACCAATTTTAGCCATCTACCTGATTTTCTTAAGTTTATGGTTAAAAATAATTGGCTTGACTCTATCAGATGACCTTTAATTGAACCCGACCATACACCCACGCCCATCAATGGCTTCATCAATAGCACCTACGATGCGGTTTTTGCTTGCACGTTTACCGATCTTAAATTTAGGAGATGCGGATAGACTTGTTCATCTGCTGGCTCTGCCTTCCCCAGTTTATAGCAACCTGACGTTTATGAATACATATTAGTTGTAACAAGCCATTACATTAATTAATTGCAATTCGATTACTAACCCGCGAAACATGGAAAAGAACTCGTGTAAAATATAAAAGCAAACAAGTTTCATATTTATGTAGAAGTTGTTTTTAATGATGGTTCGAAACTATTGAAATAAAAACTGAATAAGTAGGAAGATATGCGGGTATATCAATCCCCTTACATATTGCTTATTCGTGAAGTTACTTTTTTATTCTAATTTATAGCGCTTCAAATGTTTAATAACTAATACTTTTCTAAACATTTAATGAAAGGTATCATGACGATACTTCCCCACAAATCTACATTTAATGATCTTATCACTAAACAAACACAATTTGTTCTTCACTTTAATAAAAAATAGGGATACGTTGATTATAACATTTCGAAGATATCATCTATATTTATGAATACTTTTGTATAATACGAGAGTTCCCATGCCATTTACATTTTAAATCTGTACCTCTGGGCCAAATCTCAGTTCAAGAGTAGCCGGATTTATTTCGTTTTAATAACAAGTTAAATGGTTTTTATTACCTGCACCATGAGCCTGATGACTTTATTTCTTCCACGCCGAAGCGGTAGTTTATTTGTAATGGCAGTAGTCAACATGTTGTTTGGTGTAACTGAGAATTGTATCTATGCAAGAATAATGATAATATCTTCAGGTATTACAATCTATTTGAGTTAAATAATGTAGCAACTATCGTAATTAGGGGTAATTTTCTATACAGCTAAATTTTAGTTCTGTACGAGGCACATTTTGGCTACCACTGTTACCATATTGAATTGAAGAATTCGTCTTAAGGCGTTTATTTTTTCATACCAGCTCTTGAACTATCTTCGACGTACATACACATTTGCATTTATTATTCGGTGTTTGTTTACCGCGAGGGATTCTGTAGGCTGTATGTTTAAAAATTAATCAACCTCTATTACGGCGTGTCTTGACGGTGTGATGTTTGGAACATCGAGTTGTAATTTGATTTCTACTGGGCAATTTGAAATATTACTACCGTAGCGATTTAAGTGATAAGTATATTTCTTCGTTAAGCAATGACATTTGCACTCATATGTAGTTTCTGATTGTTTATTCTGGGCCATATAAAGTTTTCACAATAGACTATATGCGCAATGAAGTTAAGACATTCTACATAATATTTTGCAGTTAAAACGTGGTAAGAATGGCGGGAACTAAATCAATTTTCATATAATACTCTGCTTAGTGTTGTATCCAAAGGTACACAAACTGGATAAATTAATGTTTTACGAGGATCGTTCAAGTCCTTAAAGAAAGATAGAAAAACAAAATGCTTTTTGTAGATTTTTATTTATTTATCAACATAATCTTTTTCTTTTTCAAATGACCACGTTTTTTCGCGATTTCTTCGTATAATGCCTTCTAGTTATTGTTTGTCCTTATTCCAAGTAGTTAATGTAGATGATTCCGCGTTCAACCCAAAAAGCCGAGGCCATCACCTTGCCGGCCGATTTCACCGTCTTCGCCTTCTTCGGAGCCCGTTCGCCATAAGGAACTCACTGTTTTGACTGTTCCTTTGTCTCTGGAGTGTAGTAGTGTATCCGTGTTTCGGCTATAGTTATGTATCGGTGGAGAAACTCGTCAGGATTGCGACGGAAAGACGTCAAAACAGCCTCAGAGTCGACTTCACGATGGTGTTTATTCTCCACTGAGAGGAAACGCAGCACCCATCTCGCCGAGATTTTTTCATACCCAATTTTTCGTGCAAAATTGAAAAATTGTACCTTGGGACATACCTGTCGTCGCACACTTTGATTCGTCGTTCATTCGTAACCATATCGTGGATTTTGTTAATTCCCGCGGGGGAAGGCGCCTCCACTGGACGTCCAAAACGAAATTCATTTTTTGACGTACGGCCACATTTAAATTAATTTAGCCAACTGTAAACAGTTGGTAAAACAGGAGCAGATGTGCTGTAAACTTCATCCAACTCAGCTTTGATCTCTTTTGGTGTTAACCCTTTCAAATATAAGAGTTAATCACCGCTCGAACCTCACTTTTTTCCATTTTTCTACATTAAAAAAAATTCATTGCTTAAATCGATAATAAAAATGAAACCATGTGGTGGATGTTGATAGCTGTCTAGAGACTCATGATCCTTAGTCAAAACAAACCGTTTTCAATACTACGAGCGCCATCTCTTAGATTTTCTAAGGACTTCTCGAACCACCCTCGTAGTTACTTATTAAATTAATGGTCCTTATTCTAAAACTACAATTATGTAGTCATCTTGGATGAAGCATTAAACAGATTTGTTATTACAGAATAGGTATTTCCTCTTGATATTGGATTGCACATTTCGTCAGATAATGGTTTTATTGCAACAGTACTTTCCTGGACGCATTATTTCGAAGTATGCTAGCGTCAACTAGCTATCAAGATCATGTGAACTCATGCCTTTTTTCCTACGGGGTCACGTGGCATTTCTGTTTTACAAAAATAAGCCAAAATACAATTCCCGACCTCAAACGGAACTTTCAACCCATTCAATGAATTCATGGTAAAGTCGATGAGGGATGTAAACGATATTATTTTTAAAGCATAGTGACATCGATTGTTTTTCACTAAAATAAAGAATAAAGAATTATCTCATTTGAAAGTTCTAACGCGCTTATTGGAAAACCTTTTACACTTCCAGTACCATTAAATTTTAGCTTGAATCTGACAAATGTTTTGATGGTGGACGTCGTCTGTCAGAAATAGTGCATCCCACCAGGTAAAATACACCACTTTTCCCTAATACATTAATTATACATATTACCTGGCACTTCTTTGCTTATTGCTCGTTAATATTAATATGTTTTGCTTATCATTTTCATGCTAACCAAACCTATATTAAAACCAGAAGCCATTTGGGTACAATTTCCAAGTGTAAAATTCACTTTTGCTTGCAAGTAGCTACTTCCAAATTTTGAATCGACAGAGAGACCGCTTGGAAACCATACAGAAATAAAGGACTCATGCTTAACTGTAAATATTTTATTTACTTCTAATATTAGATATATGCATCATTATATACACAAAAACGTTAGAGATATAAGTTTCTGATACGCTGGATACATGGTGCTATTTCCAAAATAATGTTTGTGGTGTTTGAATTTGGTAAAGTTCGCCAGAATGTATTTGCATTTCTCTAAAAATTTGAAAGGCGATTGAGCAGAAAATCGTAAGTATCTTGAAATCTGTTAGAAACAGAACATAAACCCCGTATTATATTGATTTGTCTCTAGATATTGTATTGATTTGTCCCTAGAAGGGTAAACTAAGATGGTAATAATACACAGGGCGTTTCATTTAAGCTAAAAAAGTAGGTGCCTGCTATTTATCCTCTGTATATATGGAATTACTTTTGGAGGATACTCTAAAAGAGGCATATTATGTCATCAGAGAACTTTTGGTGCCTGCTATTTACACAACTCTAGAACTCTAGTTTGGGGCTATTATGTATGCACGCTAATGTACTTTTAGGAAGTATGTTGGTAGGTCGGGAAGTTTATGAAATTGGCAGGAAGGAAAACCGCGAAAAGTAAACATACCCGTCCTGCTATATGTTAAGCCGTCACGTGTTTCTACTGTTCTTTTTATGAGTATTATTATAACAGGGACATTCTGTATATGTTACTGCAAATATCGGTTCTAGGTAGTAAGCAATGTAAGATACCTTGCCACATCATTTTTTAAGTTGAAAATGTTTTCCTTGTGCGCGCTCAATAAAACGTAGATATAGCAGTAATCACAACAGGATCCACGCAACTGATAAAAGGTACTTCATTAAATGTTTTTACAACGTCAACGATGAACGCAGGATATGTCAAAACAGGATTTATTTTTATTCACCACAAACGCATTGACTTATAATTACAGTAATCAGGCGGCGGTATTATGAAATACGATTCTTTTCCAACGATTCCACTTCAAGATAAGAGAAGGGAACCGAAGAGGGATAGAAGCAGTGCTCTTCTCAATAAAAGTCAATATTTATATAGGCATATTCGTCACGACAATGCGAGAACGTTCTTAAAGAATCAGAAGCTCTAAGGTAGTCATTAGGGTTATAGAGTCGGACTCTGTCATTACGACAAGCCTGGGTGCTATTGTTTACTTCCCGGCCTCGTTCAACCAAAAGAGGAGAATAACTTAGAATTCAGAAATAATTATACAGCAAAATTGTCTGCACTGCATATTCTCAAATTTACAGTAAAAGGATCGTATACAATTGGTTGCTATTGTGTATTTTAATGGCGATAAAAAAAAATAAATCTAGTACTAATTCTCTCACAAATACGAAACAATTTTTAATTTTTTGTAAAGTAAGTCACTATGTATTCAAGAGATTACGTTAATTGTTGTTATGATCAATATCAAGCTAGGTACGACTTAAGTGACTAGTACAATATTAGCAACTCTCCCCTATATTCAATAAAAATTTTAAAATATGCCTTAACGACACGAAAGACAACTCAAACAATATTTGTAGTGGCAATTATTACACTGATATGATGGAGCCCTTTTATTATGATACACTGCTTGACTGGTGTATACTAGTACACAGGCAATATGTGAGAGGAAACTGTATTATTGTTACTAAAAATTTCATCTTTAAGAAATTAAAAGAAATACACATCAAACGCAATGAATGTACTCAAATTTTACTGGATAGTGAAAAGTAGTTTTAAAATATCTAGCTGATTGCTTTAGTTTACATATTATTTAGAAATGATATACACAAAATTCCATGCTAATGTTCAAAATTTCTTCCTTGTTTTTAATCCAATGAAAATAGATGCGTGTGCAATTTGAATAGAGAGTATTTGCAAAATAAATTTATTGAAAGAAGCTGAAATCTTTTATTACTAACCTTAACTTTAAAATAAATTTGAAAATTCAAATAATACATCGAAGTATACAACAACAAAAAATAAGGAAAAGGGAAAGAACTAAACGGTCCAAGAACAGTTGAATGCAAAACGCAACCGACTGCTCCTTCTCTTGAACCAGAAACGAAAAAGCAAGCATGTTAATAATCAGAGAGTGTCAGCCATCATACGATTAGAGCACAAATTACATAACAAAGGCAATCAAATCTATAAGCAAAAAAAAACAAAATAAACTAGCAGGCAAAGCTTTCATTTACCGCAGTAGTACGCGCTCAATCGGGCACGAGACCATAGAATAGGCAAGACCTTAAATGAAGCAGGAATAGGGTAACTATATTATAATTAAATGATTTTTTGAAACTTTCTAATTGATTCTGTGGTGGCTCCTGCTTCTAACATTGATGTTGTGAACATCTGTACGTAAAGCTTTCTCGACATATGTAACTTGGTTTCTGAAAATGTACAATTTTGTGAAAAAATATACTGCTATGCAAAGCAACTCTGCATGAGAAACTCCTTCATAACGACGAATTTCATAAATAAATCATAGGCATGCATTCTGAACACGCTGAATGCGAAGTTTATCGGTGCTATCAATACAGGGAAAGTGTATATTATCACAGAAATTAAAGTGTGAAAGCACCAGTGACTTACACAATATTATTGTCAAGTTAGTGTCTAAGCAATCTTTGTTTCCATATAAAACTTTAAGGTTGCAGAACGCTCTTCTAATAAGCTGAGAGACATGCTCGTTGAATCGCAACTTGGTATCTAAGTATAGACCCACATTTCTGCAACAATCGGACAGATTAATATAGAATGAATATTTTTCAGATTCAGGAACAAGTAATTGCAAATTACAGTTTCACATATTTCTTTCGGATGTTGATCCGCGTAAGTAGCCGGTTCTCAAAAGAACCTAAAGTAGCTCGATGTTTCGATGAAATCTTTCTAATCTTCTTCTGGAGCGAATCATGACAGAAGGCGGGAGGGACTTCATCGGAACGTCGAGCTACTTCAGGTTTTCTGAGAATCAGCTACTTACACGGATCAACACCCGCAAGAAATTTAATTCATACATCATCCGTGAAAACCTTAAAGTAAATTTATATGTAATATTGTTAGTTTTGAATTTTAAAAAGCCCGTCATTTAGAGAATAAGGAATACAGCGAGAAGGAGGAAGGGATGTTAGAGTCGATATTATCGAACCACGTGTCCTTTTTTTTATTTACAATAAAGTGCCGTTAATTAATTGTGTCGAATTTTATTTTTCGAGACGCTAACAATATATATAACCAACCTCCAACCGGGAAATAAAAGAAGCAAAACTGTATTTTATTCGGTATAGGCAAAACACTTTGAGATACTTTTTCTTGTATCTGCAATACTAACGGAAATAAGTAATGATTAAAATATAATGAGAAACCCTGTACATGTTTAAATATGAAAGACAGAAGACATGTTTTCCATCATAAGAAACAAGCAGACCTGTAATCTACCTCGCCAAACCAACAGCTACAATTTAAGAACGAGAACTATGGCGTCTCTATATGTAACTATATAAAAATCTTGTTCTTTTCGTCTTCCGTCCTTTCAGTTAAATACAAAAGAAACTGAATATTAATAAAGCAATACATCTTACTAAACAAGCGGTGGTAATAATTTATACAGAAAAGTACGTCTATTAGGAAAAACTGCTTTTTTATTTATTGTACGAATGTAAATTTTCGACGCGATCTCAGACCCCATCTCTCCCTAAAGAGGACAGGTGCTTCTGGGCGGTTATATTACTTAAAGTGACCTAGCAATTTCACTTCAACAGGCTTCGCATATTCACCGCCACGAATTAACAATCAACATATACTTACTACCGAATAGTAATTCTTTGTGTCGATTTTTTATGATATTACAAACTTTATTCTTTAAAATCAAACTTAAACTATTCAACTGGTAACAATAGATTACTTTGCAGTATTCAACATTCCGTAACGGATGCTCGGATAGAAATAAAAAATACAAACTGGTAGATGCATAGATACAATCAAATCGAGTTATCATTTTTTTTAATTCAAAGATTAGGATTATGTTTAAAACTAGAGTTATAACAAAATAATGGAAAGTACTTGGTTATGCTGTTTGCTAATATTTTTGCACTTATTTTGCAATTTTCGCCCATAATACGTTGGACATGCTTGCTCTTCTGAACTTTGTCCGAAGCAAGTAATGTATATAATCGAGAACATGTTAAATTTTGCAAAAAGGCAGAACAATAATGATGTTTCCCAAATTAAATTGTTGGTAACGAGATTAATAAATAGGTCCTTTTCTTGAGTGTAGGCTTTCACGGCCGTAATCCATAGTAGAAATGTCTTTCGGGTGATGTCGTGTAGTTAATATTTTACTTGTACTAAGTAAAATATTAACTACACGACATCACCCGAAAGACATTTCTACCAAGGTCCTTTTCTTATAAACTCTATTTAATTTCGAGCTAATCACTCATCAGGTCAGAATTGTTTATCATGAAAGATATTTAATCAATGTGGTTATAACCGTTGAATGTTCATAAAAGCTACACATAAATGTTAAAAATTTCCTCTAAAATGGAATTACTTACAGAGTAATAACCTTTACTTTAGTTCTTCTTTAAAAACTAACATTTATATCACAGATGCTTTGAATATGCTGGATAATCTCGTTTAAGGTGATCTAATTCATATTTCGAAAAGAAATCCCGATAGGTGGTGATGTCATTATCGAATCCTTTGGTTTCATTTTAAAAATGTTCCTTCCAGCTTTTGAATCCTGAATATTCTAATGGTATCACAAGAGTTACCCTAGAACTGTATACCATATTTAATCTGCGCACAGACGTACGCATAATACATTGACATGGCAGCCTCTTCATTTACTGAAACAATCAACCTGAATGTGAGGACAGTTATGGCAAGTCATTCGTGTACAATACATATAAAATCGGTCCCAATATCGGTCCCAACTCTTATATTCAGCTAGTCTGAAGCGAGTTCATCACCCACAGCATCGACCACAACTACTCGTTGTGTACGATAAATATGCCTTTAGTACTTCCAGAATTTACAGTTTCTGTAATAACACCTTATGGTTCATACTGTTAAATTCATGTGAAAGATTCAAGAACAGTCCCGCCACTTCTTTCTTCATATTAAGACAATCCAGAATTGTGCTGAGCGTTTGATAAATTGATCTTCTTTCACGTATGCATTCTGAACTGGAGTGATTGTATATACTTTTCAATAAAACTCAGCATTCTATCTAAAATCGAGAGTGGTCTGTAATTCCGAACATCTTCTCTAGAGTAATTCTTAGAAATTGGTTTGATGTTACAAATCTTTAAATAGTGTTCGGAAAATAGACCGTCTTCAAAGTTGTTAATTATTGCCGATATTGGTTCACATAGTATATAAGTCATAAATTTTCAGCATCTTAGTTTACTTTGATTGAATACGACTTCTGTCGATGTCGTATTCAATAGTATTATCAACGTTTTAACATGCTCAACAAAATATAATGCGATATCCGTATCCTTTAAATTGTCTCCCACTGGGGCCTAATACGAGTTCATTTAATTCAATGTTTCAATTTCAATTTTATTGTTGCTTTTTTTTAGCTTGTCCAGAAACAGTCGTTCTTTAGATTTTCCCAGAATTTTATTCACAATATTCCAAGTTGTTGTTGTGTTATTGCTGGATATATTTATACGATTGGAATGGTGTCTGTTTTTCTTTCCTCAGCATTCTTATTTCAAGGGTTTCTCTCAGAGCGACGTTTATGCACTTTTGCGTTCGTATACCTAAATATCAACAGCTTGAGAAAATACAATTTCTACAGTCTTAATGTAACGTCAATGCCAATAAAAAGACGATCCCAATTTATTTTAGCAAAACGATTCAGTACAATACCTTTCGGTCAAATAACAGATTTCTGTGGAATCAAATCTACACGTAATCGAATGCACATAATTTCTCATTTAGCATCCGTAATATTGTTTGTCAGTAAATGCTTCTGGATGTCGTCTGCCGAAGTTGCGATTTCTAGTCCGTAGATGTGAATATGCGCCATTTTCTCCACACCCTTGATTTGCGCAGAGCCATGTATAATATCTCTTCTTTTCTTGTTATTATTCGCCGAAATAAATATATCGCTATTCTTTCCTTAGTCGTATTCTGTAATGTTGTTCTCGATGTGTTTTTGTTTACAACCTTTTAAAGCTCCAACATAGGTCACTGAATCACGAGGAATATTCTCATTTTTCTTTCGTTGACAATTTTTTCTTAGTGCTTGTGTTTTGCTCATAGGAATTTCGCATATCTTGCTTGCTAGCGACATCTTCATCATTCTTTCATGAATCCGATATAAGATACTGTACTTTATTTCCCATCTTTCAAGTTATTAATTCCTTTGCGAAGTTATTCCTTTTCGATAATTATTTTACCCGTTTCAACCTGAAGACCAGTACAGTCGTATTAGTTATATTTGTTACAGCCTCTTCGATCTTGAAACTTATAAGCTGTTCTAAGTAGTATTATATTGAGCATCAATGCTTGTACTTGCTGATTTTGAGGTTAAACAGACACAGCACTTCCAATCCTTTAATTTTCGGTTATTTTTAATTATAACAAATTATTCTTCGGACAGTAATGCATATGATACCTGATAATTTTTACCGCACGCACTTTTGCAACAGATATATTCGTCTTAACGTCTCATATTCTTACCACAATTCGCACACGCTATAGTCATGATTTGTTTTATCGATTATATATGAAATTAAGGATCGTGGAATTCGGAAATGTCTCTAAATTACTCTTTTAGCAATTTAGATTTTTATTGGAAGAGATAAACGAAATCTTGGACAAGTTTTAATAATTCAAACGAAAACTAACCTTATATAACGAAGATTCAATGCGACAACACTATATTTATACGGTTTCTTTCTGGAAATCAGCTATTACTAAACAATAAATACAATTCTTACTTAGCTATCAAATCACTGATGAAAATAAGTAGTACGATAACACGTTAATTTAATGGCTAGGTATACACATAATTACCAAGTTAAATTCGATTTAAAGAATAATCAATGGATTCATGCATAATTTATTGCTTGATCTCTTGTCTCGTGTTTTATTTAATAGACGTCACGCTACTGCCCCTTTGACCATGTAATGCGTAACCGTCTGTAAAAACCACATCTTTCTACATATGTATGTAACCTACGGTGGTACCAGCTATATATGGGTCAGTGATGTGATAAATGAGACACGATCCGAATTATCCAACTCCGTTGAACAGCTCGTGTTACACACAATCTTCACCCTGTACCACACATTCTTCAATCGAATAAAAAAAAACTAAAATTGTTAAATGATGTGTTAAACAACCTGAATATTATGACTAAAGTGTCCAAAACCTTTTAATTCACGAAGACTTATAGTTGAATATAAAAATAAAATATCCGTGCAACATTTCTTCTTGGCAACAGTAGACGTATGTGTTTGGCCCGTAGACCACCCAAAAAAGGGACACACGGTTTAACATGCATATATGGATAAAGTTTTGATTTTATAATTTGGCCTAGTTAAGTTAGTTAGTAATAACAATTTTGAGGGTGAGTATCGGAATTAATTAAGACAGCGGTTTCATTTCTAAATGAGGATACCGCATAGATCAACTTTATTATATTCCCTACGATGATATAACAGAACATAATTGTAAAATCGTAAAATGAATTATTGTTTTTTGTATCATTACTTAAAATTTATATTAATTAGATGAGATGTTTGAGAATTGATCAGAACAGCGATTTCTAAAACAGTGTTGATTACTAAACCCAACTAGAGACTTGAGATGAAACGTATAGTACTTATTAAATGTTCTTGAATAACTTCAGCTTAGTTATCATCAATCATGTACGCTGTAAGGTCAATAAAATGTCTATCGTAAAGTTTAATGGTTACCGGAAAATTGTATCTTAGAGATGCATGTTCTCCATGTCTGCATATCCCTTTAGAAGATAAGTAATTTCAGTCCATTAGCTCAACCCAAATTGTACGCCGTGCAAAAGTAGTTTCTTGTTCAAATTATAATTTATAAACTGAATAGAGTTGCTTAATTTGGAGTATAAACCAAAAACGTATACATGTGTTCTTTTAATGTAATGTACTAGTAATTTACTTTGACTTATAAAGTTATCATCGGGATAATGGTCAAGATTAAAGAAGCATGTACACTCGCCGATAAGCAGAATAACCACTCATCCCAGCATTTACAGCTCGGTGCCGGCATGCATATATCTACCCGCGGTAGACCATGATCAAGTGAACGATTGAGCAGTCATTTTGTTTCCCTGCATTATGACAACTTTTAATATTAGCTTAAAAAAGAAGCAACAATTGAGTCGCTCTGATACCAAACGTCTTACCGTACCTCCATAAATGTTAATGACTTTTTCCACCAACTCCAAACTGCTTGTTTTCATACTTATTGGAATGTAATGATGCTATTCCCGTGACAGTGGATTAAACAAAGATACAGAATAGAAATCTTTGATACTAAACAAGTTTTGGATGGAATTATTTAGATTATGAAGAACGAAATATGCTGGTTAATTTTAAGAGAATGGGTGGTAATATGACACTTTCTGCATAGCCATTTGGACAGATTTTCGTAAAACCTCGGTCAGTTCAGTGAAGAACAAGGCGAGCGATTCCATCAAGACATAAAGTCAATGGAACAAAGGTATCAAGGAAAGTGGGATACACACATGTTGGCAGACTATTTTTGGAACCTGCAACGTGATTGTTTTCAAGTCCAACACGATAGAAAATTTATTTTTACAAAAATGTTGCACCAATACATAAACCAAATTCAATAGAATTGTATAAATTGCATCATACAGAGAAAACAATACTACTGTTAACAGGAGTAGTCAATAAAACATATAAACCGCCAAAGCAATCAAAAGTGTAAATTTCAAAAATTCAATTCAATAAGAACTAAAAATATTCCATATTTTAATACAATTTAATGAGGTGATAATAACTAATCTATCCCAATCATTTCTTCTTATATTTAAACATAATCGCCGGCGGAGGATACTGTGTTTAAAAGTCGTCAGTAATAGCTCTTAGGACATTCATTAAGGTCGTTCACGGGTTTTGAAATGAATAACTGAAGATTTATATAACAAGGTGTATTCTTATAAAGCCCGTTGTCATCATGAAACGAGTTACACAATGTAAACAAATGAGTGCGGTAACGGTCCATGAAATAGGGTTGATTTGCATACGAGTAGCTGTCGACAGAGGCCTGGGAGAATCATGTCAGATACCATCTACAAGGGATGAATTTATAGGCCGAGTGCGTGGGCAGGTGCCGGGGTTAGACAACCAGCTGAATCCTATCACCGGCCATACATAAACTTCACTTTTACTTAAATCTATGTTTTTTGCCAAATCTTAGAAATACCTACGTAATCTTAGTTCCTTAGTCACAAACTACGATGTAAAATCTACAAGTCTAATTGTAATAAATTCTATTTAAGAGAATAATAGAAATGTCGCTCTACTGCCGTCTTGCTATTGTTTTTTCTTAATAAACAAAATACAATTTAATTGTTGTGAATAGCTATTTGCTACTGAATTCATTTTTATATGAAGCATCATTGCCTGAAGAATAATTGATGAAGGCAAAGTTTTATGCACAGTGCTTATACAGTTCCACATCATATGAGGCATTCTTTTATTAACATGCATATGTACGTAAACTTTTAAACAGAAGTATGGCAATTTTTGCTTAAAAAATTATGTCAAGTAATTGCAATCACGTGATCTTTTTAACAGACAAATTTGACATTTTTTTTTTATTAGGAAATATTGAATTATGTTTAAAATTTTTGTAGAATGTTGAAGAAAAAGTTTCTTGTTTTCTAGTTTTTTTTTCCAATTAACCAATTTTTAATTCTAGACAAGTTATTTTTTTATCTTGTTTAAAAGTGCACTAAAAATCTATTAAAGGCATTTCCGGTTTATTTCTTTACAACTTAGTGAAAAGTAACAACCTAGGTTTTGTATTTGTAATGAAACGCAAAATGTATTATTTAGGCATGCGATGAGTTATTAAACCGGTAGCTAAATTTTGTAGTTATTTATTCAGCTAAATCAAGTTTGCCTCAAATTAATATAATTTCATTGCAGTTTACTTTATTTGTATCATTATGCATTACCTAAAGCAATATTAGCCCGCTAATAGACATGCGCAACCTCACAAACCTCAGTAATATTTATTGTTGGATATTTTAGCTGTTAAGGTGCCAACAATGCGCGTCCTAGATGTAGCTGAGCATCATGGCTCCACAAATGTGTTCTCTAATCAATCGATAAATTATTGCTATTTTTTAAGTTTACAGACATCTTCGGGTTGACCGCGCGCATCCTCCCGCGTTACAAAATATGGAGCCACTAGGTACTCTAAGGTAAAATGATAAAAATGCATTCGAATTATGACTTTCGTATAAATAAATATTTTTATACAGTTTTGATTGGTGAATTAAGGCAGCCTTAGAGTATTGAAAAGTGGCACATTGGAAAACGAGCACTTTTTCAAATTTTACAAAAATTTGAAGAACAATGCCATAAATCATAATTGGTTGTTAGAAAGGCAAAGTGATTACCATGTGCTTATTATATTATTTTTTTAAGTAACAAAGTTTGGCATGTGCATATATTTATTAGTAAAATTAATACGCCGACTTTATACCGCCCAGGAAACTATTTTTTTCTGTGCCTAACGCAATATATACACAGTTATGGAATTGTTGTGTCGCTTCCATCACCACATTCGCTCTGTCCATAGGTTTAATTTATTGCAATCCATTGTACAAGTCAATCGCGATTAGTATGTGGTATTAAATGTATCGTCCTGTTCAAGGTCCAAGAAAACATTTAATCTTATAATTCACATAATAGCTAGTCAGAGTTTAATTAATAACAGGACTACCTTTAATGTATCGACGACCTGATCTATAAATTAAAATTGTATTACGGAAACATAAAATAAATAACGGTATGCTGCTAAACAATCCTACTGCCTACATTAAAAATCTTAAATGAAACAAATTATCGATAATGATAGCAAGGACTGTGGCGTAGTATGGTAAACAACACATAAGTATCGGCAACCTCCGCACCACACAAGTTTAATTTATTATATAGTAGTGGTCATATCATCATATAGTGGTCATTCGGTCACCGGTTGATGATGAGGACCATTCGTGTCCTCGAAACGGCCGTCCCGGACTAATTATTATATTACTATATAATAAATTAAACTTGTGTGTTTGCCGATACATATGTGTTGTTTACGAAACAAACTATTATGAATAACCGATAAATAACATAACTAAGGAATGATTTATATCAATACTTAAATTAAATCAAATGCTCAAAGATTTTTTTGTTGAAATTGCGTTAGGTACCGAAAAAATTGATACCCGGACGGTATGTGACACTGAATATAATTTTGCACAACATATCTTCAAAGCTTGTCTCAGAATAACTTTCATTTAGAAGCTTTTTCCCTAAATTGCATAAGGACGGAATTATCTTCCGCCTGCGCATACGCTGCAAGTCGTCTAGGATAATCAAAATATTGATTACATATACAGGGTGATTAAAAATGAAGAAGACAGGAAATGTTTCAGGAGTAAAATACCAACTATTTATAGTAATTTAGCATAACTGTTCCAAATTTCGCAGGTTTCTCGATGTTGATTTTTACCTTAGGCCGGGTTTCATGTCAAGCTTAAAGCATGCACTAAATATTTTGTTTCCATGGAAATACAAGCGATGTATCTCATTTTATATTTATTATAATGTGGAAATTCACAATATTGCATTTAGAAGAAATTGTTGCACGCAACAACATAAGTAAAAATTGTTAACTAAAAAACTCACAGCTGGCGATGCAGATTTTGTCATGACTTAAGCTATTCACCCCCGTTGGTGACACGCTTGATGATTCTATCCTCCGTATCATTATGACCAATGTGCTCATTGAATCTGGTCACTGTCGCTCTTTTCGCTTGACCAATATATAGGCTTCATTACAGGCACTACATGCAATTTTATAAATCGCCGACCCCCCTTCGTGACTTTTGGTAAGCATTAAATGAGATATATTGCTTTTGCTTTATTTACATACAAGGTCAAAACATCAACAATAAAGAACATCTACATTTCATATTTGAACTTCTTTCAATACAACTTGTACTTATGCCCCTCCAAATTATTATTATTATTAGAGCATTGGTAGTTTTCTACTGCTTTCTTGATATTTATTCACTCTCTGTATTTAATCAATGTTAATAATTGATACAATTAAAAAAATATATATATTTCTTTTTGCAAAATTTAAAAAAATTTGTGTTAGGTCCATCCACGGACACACTGCATGCATGTTAGTCCTATATTTTGCAGACATATTGCCATGCAATGCTGAAATTAAAAGTAACCTGAAAATGAAACAGTACTGTTACAATAAATGGAAAAAAGTTATCTATCTACCTACCAGGATGAATTTTAACGTTTGAGATCATTTATTAAAAGGCAAATCATGACAGCTTATAACGAATACCATAAAAGCATTGAGAAGGATATTCCCAGCGATTCTAAGCTGTTGTGCTGTGATAGTCCTTGAGAAATCTGCTGATATTTTCAGCCCTTTGTAGACACTTTTTCAGGTGTATTTCACCGCAACATCGTTACTACGAATCAGGCCTGCTCAGAGTTTAACACCTGTTCGTTTAGTATTGGTTACTTTAATGTTCACGAGGTTTTGCGCGCCTTAATTAAACTAAAACTAACCATGGTTTCTGGACACGATGCTCTTGCAAGCTTCCTTCTTCATGACCGCGCCTCATCTTATGTGAACTTCTTCGTTCGATTTTCAACCTGGCTTTTCGTACATCTACATCGTGTTGGAAAATCAGTCGGATTACACCGGTTTTTAAAAAAAGGTGATAGGAGTGATATATATTGTAATGTTATTAAAAACAACGAGGTTAGCTGTCATCAACACCGTAGTCACTTCTTCTTTACTAAGTTCACATGTAGAACATTAATATAAGTCCAGCCAACGACAAGCGTGGGGAAGACGTATATTAACTACTTATATCTATCATTCTCTTTTTCGAAAGTTAACATTAGAAATTTCTACAGCAAGTTCTAGGGCATACGTTAGTGGTACAAAAGTTATAAATGTCAATTAAATGTCTTTCGGTTCGTATCATCTAAATTTCGAAAATTTCTTTAAATGAATCTATCCAAACATTACAATATATAGTTATAGACCATTCAGTATTCTCCTTAACTGCGCTAAAGTGTTTGAACAGCTTCTATATGAAAAACTTTATCACTGCATCAAGCCGTACCTTTCTATCTACCAACGTGGTTTTGTTGGTGGACGATCGACAGTTAGTAACTTGTTGAACTTACTCATTATGTAAGCGAGAGTCTTGACAGACGCCATCAAGTAGATATTATTTACACAGATTTTAGCAAAGTATTCGACATGATAGATCATGATATTCTGACTTCCAGACTCTGTGCTATCGGCCAATTATTGTTACTTTCATACAATCTTCATGACCGATTCTGTTATGTCTACTACAATGGATCTTCGTGTAGGACTCTATGGCGTACCTCAAGGTTCCAACTTAGGTCCTCTTCTCTTTAATATCTACATAAATGACCTTCTACTTTCGCTGGACTGGAATGTACTTACTTATGCAGATGACCTAAACATTCACCGAAACCATTCACCACATGTAATCCCCCCGCCCAAAAGAAAACAATTGACACTACATTGTTAAAATGAGAAAACATTTGAATGCTATAGGAAAAGGGCTGCATAAGATTGATGTAGTAAAAATAAATGGAAATAAGTTCAATATTAAAAGAGAGTTGTTAATTATGGAATCGAAATTTATGGGGTATTCCATAATGTATCGCTAAATGATATTGCAAACACCGCCAGAAAATTGATAAATGGCCGAATCCCGGGCCAAAACGATTATCTAAAACAAAGAACAGGTCACTAAATGATCGTAACTTAAAGTAGTGGTTAATTTAAAGGTAGTGCAAATTAGCGCCCTATAATCAAGATTCGTCCCCACATCGTAAAGTAGTGAGACTATTTCAATTCCGGCCTTGGGTGAAACCGCCACCGCCGATCTTTTCAATTTTTCACAGAAATTTATAACTTATTTGAAGCGGAGTAGGCGGTGCCGTGGGCAACGGCGGGTCACGCTTAATTTATGCTATTCCTTTATTCAGTATCTACACTATCGTAGACGCAAGGCGCTATGGCTACTAAGTAAATCTTATTGTCTTTTCTACGCGTCCGCAAATATTACCTGCACGATACGGACGGGAGAGGTTATTAAAACGATATTTGCAACTAATGCTATGGAATAGAAATTATTTTCTGGGCGTAATTAGACTGCGTTGAATGTAACGCCCAGAGTTCACACCAAAATTATCTCTAAAATAGAGCAAAATACGAGAATTATATTAATAAGCACCATAATTATAGTTGCTTGTTTATACGAGTGTAAAGAGAATTAAATTTAAAACTCTGTTTTAATTGTTGGAAGTATCTATTTATTTATATGTAAAAAAAAATAACGTTAATACAACTACAACTTTAAGTTACATACAGAATGCCCCATACATTTTACAAAGTTTTACAAAACTTGAATTAAATGGAACAATAATATATTTGATATGCTTCGCAAATAACTTTGTTTGCTATCGCCAAACATCAACAAATTTGTTGCAAAATCAACATATTTTGTTTATTGATGTTACATTAGTGCCACGTAATTGGTACAACTAACAAAAATGAATGAATAATTTGACGTATATTGTTATTAGGTGTTACAGACAGCTTATTATTTTTACATAATTTTGTAATTACACTCGCTGAAAAAAAAGTGTGAAAATGAAAAGTTTTTGTGAACATTTTACAATCAAGTGGATGTTATACTGTAAAGTACATTCTGTTGTAAGTAAATTCACTCTTTAAAAGGGTTTTTACAATATTTTATTTACTCTTTCCAATGGAATTTGTAATATTAAACCGTAGTTAAGAAAATGTAGATTCAAATCAAGACTTCACAGCGGTGGTCTACGTACTAGGACATGTTTTTGTCATGACTTAAACTATACAACCCCGTTGCTGACACAAAATAACAGTTCAGTTGATGCTAAGTATGTTATATGTCCTTGATAAAATGTATAGGTTCAACTCGTTAAGGATTAGATACTACCCATGCTAATACATTGATTTAATAGTTTCTTGGTTTTAATTTAAAGCTTCAAAAACTTTCACTCTACTAACTTTTTAAAATCGGGTCACATGTTAAATATGCTCGAAAGATTGTCCTAAAATTCTTGTTGAATTGACTGCAGGTGTAGGTTGTTTTAGCATTACTAGTACAACCAATTTGGTTTGAGCATATTGAAATACAAAAGTTAGTCGGCCAAGCCAGTTATTGGTTGAATCTTCAAATCTTTTTTCTCGGTGTAGAAGTTAAATCTCAAACATTGCGCTACTGTAACCACTCTTCAGCTGAAGATGGTCGCAACTAGCATCTAGTACAAGAAAAGTATTATAATATGAGTGATAAGCCTTGCTGTTGTTTTTATTAAATTTATGAAAATGATGTTAGAGTGAGTGCGCAGCATCTTAAACCTGATATGACTGCCGGTAATGATTCCATACCAAGTTTCCTAGTGCGTGATTGTGCTTCTGTATTCGCCTCTCCACTAACTATACTGTTTAATCTAATTCTGTCAACATCTCAATTCCCTGATGTGTGGAAAGTAAGCAAAATTATACCTGTATTTAAAAAAGGTAACTACTCTGACATATCTAACTATAGACCCATAAACATCTTATCAAACTTTGCTAAGGTTCTTGAACGAATATTGTTTACTAAAATCTACATTAATGTTCAATCATACATATCTGAACAGCAACACGGATTCATAGCTGCAAGGTCAACCGTCTCAAACTTGACAAATATTACTCAATTCATTTCATCTGCAATTGACCATCGCAAGCAAGTTGATGTTATTTATACAGATTTTTCAAAAGCATTTGACTCTATCGACCACAATTTACTTCTTGCGAAACTAGACTATATTGGTTTCTGCCCTTCACTTCTAAGGTTAATGTCTTCTTACCTCAACAACAGATCTGGTTATGTATTTTATAATGGGTTTTCATCTGAGCACTTTCTTATACCCTCTGGGGTACCGCAGGGATCAAACCTTGGTCCCTTATTATTTAACATTTTTTTGAATGATCTGCTTCTGAAATTAAACTGTGAGACACTGGCATATGCAGATGATTTAAAAATATATAGCGTAATTAATACAGAAATGGATTGCGTAGAACTGCAGGCCAATCTTTCCCTTATTGATGAATGGTGTAAACAGAACAGAATCTCCCTGAATATTGCCAAGTGTTCAGTTGTATCTTACACTAGATGTATTTCTCCAGTATTTTTTAACTATTCTCTAAGCACAGAATCTATTATCAGAAAATTTGAAGTATCGGACTTGGGTGTATTATTTGATTCACAGCTTACTTTTTCTCAACATGTAATAACGCTTTGCTTGTCAGCGTCCAGATCTTTAGGTTTTCTTATACGATCATGTAAGTCTTTCTATAATATATCTGCAATTAAAACTGTTTATTATGCTACTGTACGTAGTAAACTGGAATATGCATCCCTGGTATGGTTTCCCTACTACATTAATCAACAACTTTCTGTTGAAAGAATACAGAGAAAATTTCTCAAATATTTGTCTTTTAAGATCACTGGTGTGTACCCTGAAAGAAATGTAGATTACATTAGTTTGTTAAATCATCATAATGGTGAAAGTTTATCTCACCGCCGTGAGCGATGTAGTGCCACATTTATGCTTAAATTGCTACAAAACAAAATTGATTCTCCATCCTTGCTTGCTGCGGTTAATTTTAATGTCCCAACGCATAGTACTAGATATGGTGCTATAATTAATACACCAAGGGCTAGGACGAACATTATGATGAAGTCTCCAATTTATGTTATGACAAAGAACTTTAATGTCTACTATTCCAATTACTTGGAACTGTAAGTTATTTATGTTTGTTAGTACTAAGGTTTTTGTATTCTTGTATTGCTATTTTGCTCGTTTGTTTATTCTTTGTAGCAACTAGAACTAGCACATGTATTTTTCCTTTTGTATTAAGTTGTCCTGTAATTGGCTTTCGCTGTTGGACGAATAAACATTATTATTATTATTATTAAATTATTTATTTTTTATAATAATCATATACAACTTTACAACGTGAACTTTTATGGCAATCGAATTGATGAAATTATACTTTGATATGCCTAAATTTACACTGACACTTGTAGAAAGATTTTACATTAATTTAAAAGTTAGCGAAAATGGGACGATGGAATACAAAAAAAAAGTTATTGTTCCGTTTCACTACTATCGTCGTTGGCTGGACTTGTATCTTTTTACCATTCGCGCTCCAAGGATAATTCACCAGAAAAGGGATTTTGTTCTAGAAACTGAGCTATCAACTACTAGAGTGGCCTTTATTTCGATTAGGTGGATAAACTGAAATCACTAGACGAGATGTGTAGGTGGCGCTGATAAATAGTCTCTAAGACGTTGTAAATATATATATATGAACAACAGGGGAGGAGCGCTATTTAACAAAAGTTATCAATACCTCGCATATGCTAACGACATGGTATTGCTGGTGAGAAGCAGAAAAGAATTGGAAGAGATTACAAAATAACTTAAAAAAAAAAACGATTGGACTTCGAGAAAACCAAACTCATGGAACTGAAGAACGACATAGGAAGTGGTAGTACAGATATAGACACAAACAGATTATATGTACTAATAATCAACAAATGCGAGGAGAATACGGAAATAGACCTAGGGATTGCAAAATGTAATAACACTCCACAAAGTCTTAGAATATAAAGAAGCATCAAGGAAAATAAAAATAAGAATATCCAATACGATACGATCAAATTTAATCTACAGATGTAAGGCACGGATCTTTAATTAGAAAAACCAACATCCAGGAAAGGAAAATAGGTACTACGAAGGATTTTTGGAGGAAAGAAGGCGGAGCTTGGCTGGGGTAGAATCAACATGGAACAGTTGAACTACTTGGAACTATTTGGAAACAAACCTATTGGACAATTTATGAAAGCAAAAAGGTTACAATGATTGGGTCACCTCGCAAGAATGGAGACTAATGGAACAGTGAAAGATGTAATTTAGGAGAACTAGAAAAAATCTGATGGAAAGAGGAACTGGCAGACCGAGGAAAATGTGAAGTGAGGCAATAGATGAAGATTGGAAAGAGAAGAAGATTCGTAATTGGATATAGATAGCAAAAAAAAAGGAAAGGAAGAGACTCACATACTTCTAGGCCTAAAGGGCCTGCTTGTAAGCTGTTATATTGAAATAGATTATAAAGTGTATGTAAATAACCGTGTTTGCAGGTAATTAACGCATATTTTCGCTTAAATCTCTTTTATACTAATTTAATTTAAATTGTAACTTTTACTTAACAAATACTTAACTAAAATATAACTCCAGACATCTAACAAATATCAGTTTGGAAATGTTTCGAAAAAATATCGCTTTACAAGTAAGTATTAAAATTGTGTTGTAGTAAAATTAGCAAAACAGTTTCCAATGTAATACGTGCTATGGTATAATAAACGAGATAAGTGCCCTTGTTAACAATAGAATTACATCAATAATGAAATCAAAACAAATGAGTAAGTGCTCTTTTAATAAACGACCGCGGGTACTTCGTATCTTCGAATATTACCCCTAACATTAATCACATTTGCAATTTACTATTTCTCCGCTATACGAAAAAAGTTATAATCGCCGAAGGGGCGGAAAAATTACTGAAATTAAGAGGACATAAAGGGCTACAGAGCTATCTGTTATATAAGTCTGAAAATTAGCGACGGTCATTTTTGCCACATTAAAAAAAGTCACCCTTGCCATAAATCAAATTAACAGACACCACAGCTCTATATCGCTGTCGGCAAATCGATAGTCTTCAACTAAAACGTTTCATTTCTTAAGAACTGATATATATCCAGTCAAATTCTTTCTGATATGCCTATAGCTCTCCAGAAGTATGAGATGTCCCAAACTATATTACGTTGTGGTATACATGCGCAGGTAAGTAGACAAGAGGGACCGTGGATATAAAACTGACCTAAGTCAAGGATATCCTTTTTAATAGACTGTATAAGATCCCGAGCGAGCCCTCTGTCATTACTGCAATTGAAACCGGTCAAGGTTACCGTGAGAATTTTTTAAGAAAATATTTCTTTTACGATTTATACAAACTTGAGTTCGATTTAATTTCATTTCACCTGTAAACTAAAAACAAATATGTACTGTATGTTGCTGATGAATTACAAGTTGTAGTACAATGTGTGTCATTAATAACAATGATATTTACGTCTGCTACACAGACGTAAGGAAGGTCATCTCTTATAACTAGACTTTTCCTTTGATGAGCACTTATAAGAAGTACGCCAATAAGTAAGAAATGTGCAATATAAATAAAGGTATGTATTATACCTTTATTTATATTTATATTAAAACATTACTAAAAAGCAAACTGCAACCTACAACTATTGAAAAACAATATTTTAACTTGTAAGAAAAGTAAAGCAGTTTATATTCGGGTATTTCTCTCATTTTTTCATCGCATGCACTTGTTTAGTGCATGAGGAGCTCTTTAACAAACAGCGAGACCCTTTTCCATATATTCAAATAGTGCAGATTTATATAGTTTTTCTATAGCAGTGAAACTTGGTAAATATGGGGCCAGATTTTGTTTTATAAAAATTAGAAGACATCACTGTAATTTAAAGAATCTAAGGCTATAACTATAATCTAAAATATACATAAACGAAATTATGTGTTATTGAGCAAAAGCTTTTACTATTTCAATACTAAACTTTATGCCTTAAACGAAAACTATGTCTGTATTGATGTATGTACAAAAGAGCCCCTTTATTAGATTGTGGTAAAATATACACATTTACAAAATTAAAGTGACATGAAGCAAGCTTGG
Source organism: Marronus borbonicus (assembly GCA_902655005.2). Classification (NCBI taxonomy): domain Eukaryota; kingdom Metazoa; phylum Arthropoda; class Insecta; order Coleoptera; family Scarabaeidae; genus Marronus; species Marronus borbonicus. The sequence continues at coordinate 10,159,881 of LR737392.1, read as the reverse complement.
TAACTATTCAAATTAATCAAGATTTTTGGGGTAATGTTCGATCGAGTAAAATTAAAATTATCAGCATATAGACAGTTTCGATGGTCGAATTGCCTTTCAGTCCGAACAACGCGAATTTACCCAATAATACAACAACAACTAGCATAGACGACATTAAGGTAAGGGTTGACATGAATTACATAGCGACAAGCAGTTGTATACACAGATTATTTTATATATAAAAAAAAACATCGTGTCCAACGAAAACTGTTTTACTTCTTAAGTTTTTCTGTAAATTGATAAACGATGTAATTGGGACGGATTCAGAAATGCTTTTTGTAGGGGTAGAAGGCTTTTTTTTGCATTTCCCTAATTCACATTTACCAAATACCCATAGTTGTAATTCCCTGTCGGACAACCTGTATAAACATGCGACTTGTTTACAAATGTTCATTTTCACCAGTTTAGGCAATTATCATATATAACATCCGAACGATTAATTACCTTATTAGTGTTAAACGAGTTCTCTAAGAAAATCTCATACCGATTAACCGTCTACAAACTATAAACCACGTTAGAGTTACACTCATTCGTGAAGGGAATGCGAAGCGCAAACGATTCATAAAAAAAATATTATCCACACTGAAGCACCATTGTTTGTTTATTGCACTCTAATGATGTCGTAACGAAATATAACCTAATATGACTATAATCTTTCCCATCATAAAATCGAAACCTCCCGCATGAATTCCCAATTTCTTGCTATCCGTGTAGAGAAATACAACCTAGGTCAATAAAACGGAGCATCATAAACTATGTGAAACTTAAAACTTTATTGAAATATATAATTACAGTGGTGACTATAATATAATATTATCAACATTTTACATGCAAATTAATATCGTGTATACTTTCCTCTGGCTTTAACGTCTGCCAGTATACCTCTAGGCATTGTATGTATGTTTTTAATTAATTATTTGTATATTCGTTTCGTAGGACCACAACACCCTTTTCCAGTTATCAATTGTCCAATGTTAATGTTTATTTCGGACAATAACGGCTTTACTCTTGCCTTACAAATTTTTAATCCCACATTATTTAAGCATGTTAAAATTATTGAACCTGTTCTGCATTAACTTCTGCAGAAAGTGTGAGAAAGTGCTTCCTTCTCTGGCTGTTTTTATTTTGGGATGTCGAGTTTATAAGATCCAATGCTCTTATACTCATTTACGGCATTCTGAACGGTAAGGCGCGAACACGTAAACTTTGAAGCAATTTTAATTTGCGAGATTTCGGTAGAACAAAATCACTTTCTTGCAAATATTTATATAAAAACACTAGTACCTGATTTAACAACTCAACTAAAACGTGAGTGTTACTAAACATTGAAGCAACATGTTTGTGTAACCGATTTTGATTTTTTAGAATTGTTCGCGTCTCGATTTTATTTGGTTACTCAGAGGAGCAGCTGCATGCCATTGCAGAGTAACTCACAGAATAACATTTTGTTGTTTCTTTGCCTAGTGTTAAAACAAGGAGTAATTCTTACTAACGAAAATTTACATGTGCTCCATTTTATTGGCCAAGGCTGTATATGGATTTCGCTAAAACTAACAGTAAAATTTCTTTAGAAACTTATTATGATTTTAATTATTATATGTGATTGTAAAACATATTCAGGATGCGGAATGTTTTTTGGTGTTTTACATTTCCGTTTAAAGACTACACACCCAATGGTTTTTGTTTAATTTATAGCTTTAAACTTAGATCTACAATCTACATCTCAATGTAAACATCTACGAAGATATACATAGACATCTAGGAAAATATACTTATAATAAATACAAATACCTACTATGGTGATAGTGAATATGAAACAGTATCGCCGTTGAATGCCGGAAGATGCTTGAAAGGTTTCCTTTCCGTTCGCTAATTGATTGTTCCTTGAAATTCACAAATTTCCGTCTTAATTTATTAAAAAGAAACCCTAGAAACTTGGCAGGCATATTAGAGAAAAATATACGTGCCAGTTTTGTACAGGAAATAAGGTTATTTACTATTTAATGTATGTAAATGTCACTGCGAATATAGTAATTAAAAAAAAAATAAGGTTTCTAAAAAAATTAGCGAATATAGAACGAGTATGGTAAGTTTTGAAGATAATATTGAAAAGTCAGTTGTCTAGGGCTTTATAATAATTTAGTAATCGTTAATATAGATGTCAGATTAAAATAGTAATAATAACAATATTCTTTATTCGTATTAGTGTAGGAAATGCTGTTGTTACTGAGGTCTGAGGTCTCCATAAAGTCCAGGTTACTCACTGAACAAATATTTTTGTCTTTCGTAAAAACTTATGACTCCAAGGAATACTATAAATTTTTAATTAATGTGCCAAGAAGTCTATGTGCTGTTCTTAAAGCAAAAAGGAATGTAACAAAATGTTTTTTTATAAGTTTTAACTTTTAAAGACTTCTGTGTTTAAAAACTATTTCTATCAGACTTAGTTTATTCTTTATGTGTATACGTCGAGTGTCTAATGATATGAATAAGTTAAAGTAGTAACGTTTTTTCCGTATTATGGTATTTCACATTTTAAGGATTTCACTATTCTAAATTTCAACATATCCAACACAATTGTTCGTTTTCTAGCACCCGGAATTCCGTGATAGTCACTGTAGCAGCTGCACTAGTATCCTAAGCTAGATATTATTCTTTTCTTATAAATCACAGTACGATTATGCATCCAAAATGTGATTAACGCATTCAAATTTGTCATATGCAACACTCATTTTCTTTGAAATTTAATAGTGGAGTTTGTTCGGTTTGCTTAAGGTATATGTCCAAGGTTGAATATCTGTGTTCTAGTGAAAATATAATAAACGAAGAACGAATAATAAAGCGTTGTGTGTAATGTTTTCGGGGAACCAATCGTTTTTTAGTGTGTATGAAAGTCGCAACAAATACGATAAAGCTTATTTTACTGAACTTTTAATTTAAAAATGTTAACTTTTGCATTGGACAAAGTATTTGTGTCATTTCGATCACTTCTTACGTCCATCAATTTTGAAATTTGATGTAGTCTAATTTTAATTTCAGACTAAACTATCTGTCCATCTATTTTTTGGAAAATATTACCTACTATATTAAATGATGATCAACCATTTTTTTTTCAAATTCAAGTTTCTTTAATTCTTTGCGTTGCGATAGTTGTTAGAAATAAAGTAGTTAGAAATTATAAAGCAGATACGTATCATTTCCAGTTCGTACATCAGTTTTTCAATTTTAAAAAGGTTACATTAGAAGTAATCAAGCAATTTGATAGATAGTGTCAACCTAAATATTCTGTCACCACAAAACTGAGATGTGGAGTAGATTCAAAGCTAGATCACCGCAAAGATCGCATTATTAAAGGAGTTAATAATATGTATTTGGCGATAGTTTCCGGTTATTTTTGGCACGGTTGATGAAAGGCGAGAAAGAATTAATGGTCTGGTGTTATTCTGATAATGGTGCCATATATCGCCCGACGGGGTGCAATTATTGCATTATGCGGGGGCTTTGGACCACCGCAGTAGAACCGTGAAGGGATTGATTAGTTCCTGAATAACCCTAGACTTTATGATTAGTTTCTTCGATTGACGGAGATCGTTGTACAAATTCATGTATTATGTAAAGGAAATAGATTGGTTTGGCAGAAAAACGAAACTATTTAATTTAATTAAACTGTGCGAAATATATTTTTCTTTATAGTTAGTACATTCCATATGTTTACGAATGCACGAAGAAGTATTAAGAAGGTCCCCTATTTACGAGCCATCAGATAGCGTAAATTCCAGGTATTAACTAAAAGAAACAACAGATAAGTACGCTGCAATGTAAGACTGGACCGACAATGCGTAATAACTATAAATACGTCAACTGGTAAAGAATACGTCTGCTACTGTCAGACAATAAACGAGATTCGTCGGCTTTAAATTAACTTTTCAGTGTCAAGAAGGCGATAACATCTACTTCCTAAAGTGTTAATGGGCACTCGATAAGTGTAAACAGCTTTAATTGGTTTAATAACTCTTAGTAGTAGATTAAAATCTTTTAACTGATTTATAAAGGTTTTACCTACAAGCTCTTCTTCTTTCATTGCAGTTTCTCGCTTCGGCACGAGCTTCCTCATTGTAAGATTATCTTTATTGTTAAGTATTGGCAGTAGCAGGTACATATTACACTTTTAGAAGCTCTTTTATCGCAAAACTATTAATTCTCAGAAATTTCCAGAGAACAGTCTATACATATCATTATTATTAAGATTCTACATATAAACCTGATACAATCGAGATAGTATTTACATTTTTTGCCATGTTACATAAAGGTTGGACAAACTAGGTTGTTTTAACGTAAATAGCTGTAAATACTGTAAACGAGTTCTAAATTATTATAAAAACTAACAGTATTTAATTATAATTAAATTTAATTTACTTCTTTTTTGAATTTATTTAGTAGCACGTGATAAGTGGGGAAATACTTACAATTAAATACACAAAACACTGCACGTTAGAGCGAATACCCGTAATACAATAAACAGAATTATAAGACAAGATTTTTTCTTGTTTTCTTTCATAGGAAACTGTTTAAACAAGAGTAAAGACTAATCTAAGGTGAAAACCGTATAAGAGAAAACAAATATGATGTTATCCTTTATATGTTTGACAAAATGTGAGAATCCAGATCTATTTGGTTGTAAGAACTTGACTTGGTTTTCGATACGTATTTCGATTCTTTTAATACGTGTAGGTTCTGCCAACATAATTGCATTGGCACGAATCACAAGTGAGTATATAAACACCTTTTTCTTTTTAATTCATCCACTGTCGCGACATCGAAGTATCTTGTAAATGTGTGCAAATTGCAGCACACGTCTCGGGAATTATTTTCGTAAATGATGCATAAATTGTAATACTAAACATCAATGACCGATAAGTTTGTCCGGTAGCTAAAAACCGTTATGTAACATCCAGCCTACAAGTAACTGAAACAGTTTTAGATGTCTTGTTCTTGTGATGCTTTCTTACCCATATGCAGTACTAATACATTTTCACAGGAAAGTATCTTCCATTTTAATGTCACCTTTAATTAAGCTCATTATTAATTGGAACTGACGGTTGTACATCCTTAGAAAATTTCTGTAAGTGCTGAGATCTCTGACGCCTAGCTCGCGCACGGTACCTTCGAAATTAAATAATAAATTCCCAGACGCTTACCAAAAGAAGAAAAAATATGGTACTGCAAGGGTGTGCCATTCGTGACCTACCTATATGAAATACATGTTACCAGGTATGCAAAGAATAAAAAAAATGTACAAGCCAGTATATGCTGGATTCAAATCAAACAAGTAAGTAATTGATAATTACACCAATTTATAGTTAACCTTAACGTTAATGGAATTGATTCTAAAGAAAAATAATATTAAAGTTTAACTTAACGTGCGTAAATTGGGGTTAAATTATCCAAACAAAGCCGCTAAAAATGAAACGTTTAAAATCCAGAAAGTTATTCGTTCAAAGTTAACAGAACCAGATTGAAACGCATAAAATATTGAGATGAAATACTCATACGACGTATGAAATAGATTAAACTCAGTAAATATTGATATTGACTGTTGCATACAAAATTCTGCTCTGGCTCGTGACCACCAAAGCAAAATGAATGAAGTAAGTTAAATGACCAATTTTAATTTAACGTGTAATTTGAAATAGATATTTGATCATATCATCATTATAGTCAATACAAAAAAAAACCCTAATTAGGCCCCAGGCCACGGCCTCCAACCATCCAAAATTAATAGGGATGAACCACATAGGGCAGTGGATACATTCAACAACCGTAGTTCAAATCCAAGTGGCTCCAAGCAAACTAATAATCGTCCACTCCATACTATTCCTAAGTACGTAAAGATGTTATAGGGTATAATAATCCCCAGTAATTACAAACAGCAACTAGTCGCAAATAACTAACGCTGGAATACACTGGCAGTAACTAGGAGAGTTTAGCAAACGTAGTGAATACTAGGATATTAGTAAAATAGAATACTTGGATAGTAGAATGCTAGAAGCCCAAGAGAAACCCCACACTGATTGTTTGTGCCACTTTCTTGATCAGTACGATCGTTTCCTCTTATTATTAGTTTTTTCTTAGTCACTAAATATATCAGTTATGAGTGCATGCTGCCAGCGATAGTAACTGATGTGTACGCGTTTTAATAGTAATTCATAGAATTACAATAGCGACAACCTTTACAATAAATAATTGAGATTAAGTGTTAATCAACAGCTGTTGCGTATCAATACTACCAACACTACATTACCAACGTTTCTGAATAACTTTATGAAATGCACAATAAATATCCTGAAAATTTTGTTGCACCGTTTCTAGACATTAAACGGCAAAAATAATTATTTGGAAATTTCTTGTGAAAATTGTTATGAACAATTTCCATAAGAATGTTCATAATAATTCTTGTAACCGCCGGACGGCCCTTAGATCGAAATTAATCCTAGATTAAGTAACAGCAGTAACCAATTAAGGGGAAGATACACAGAACATCTTACATCCTTTCGTATTATATTATTCTCTAAATTGCGTTAACATGTATATACGTAGTAAGAATTACAAAGCCAGTCCTTTTTATTAAACACGCTATACAGCGATCGAACGTTAACTCCATACCCCTTGATTGACTATTTATCTGCGTATCCGGAACCCTAAAATCTGCCGGCGGTTCCGGTCGACAAGTCTCCGCTCGCCAACTGACATAAGAAAGGTTTGCGCGGAAGTGTGTGTCTTTTTCCCAACATGTTCTTAAAGTGTGCTGTTGATTGCCACGCGCCCTTATTTTAAGTTTCCAAAACTGAACGAGCTACACGCACAAATAAACGATAAAATAGTTTCGATGGGATTATCGAAATTCAGATGTCGATGGCAACTTTGTTACCAACGATTTTATATGTAATGTAAATTTACTAATGGTAAACTAGAATCCACGGCGTCTTTCGAATTGCTTGGTGTAAGTAAATTTAATAATTTTAATAGTTAATGCCCATATAATTTTCATAATATTTGTTGATCATGTACTAAACACGCGAATGGTGTTCAAATGAAATGGAAATACGTATTTATCCAGGCACGGCATGCTTTATTCAAAATGTTGCAATTCCTTCACTACATTTTACCTTTTCCTTATGTAAGTATCTTCGATCGACGATGCTAAAGCTCAATATGCGAACATTACTCTCAAATGCGTTGACATCGTAGTGTTGTGTCAGCATACATTACACAAATTACAATTTAATTTTGCTTTTGCTGTGAGATGTACACTACGTACCGGGGTTGTAACAACAAATATTAAAAATTTTATTAGAATATTACATACTTTTCCAGGAAAATTCTTCCCGTTTTCCATGTTAAGAGTTACCTAAAAAAAACTAGGACTTTTACTTGAATATTTTCATTATTTCTGAGTCCCTAAAAAGACAAGTAAACTAACGTTTCGCAAATAACACAAAAGTATCAGCACACTACGCACAACACAAGTTTAATTAACTATCCGGGAGAGTCGTACCACTATCAAAAATCCGCAAACTGGGTAAATCTATGAGACCAATAGTTTCAGGCACAGGCTCACCTTCATACGTACAAATTGTCTAATGACTAGTAAACTAAAGACTAAATGACTAGCATACGAATATAAAAATGTACCCATTAAAGTAGACAGAGGAAGTAGAAAATTTTTCTGGATTTGGTAATTTAGTATCGTTCGACGTTTGTTCACTCTTCCTCGGTGTACCGATTCCAGAAATCGTAGATTATTTGATTGATTTCCTAAAACTCACCAAAATCGATGATGCCAAAATTGCAGAATACAAAAAAATAACTTAATTTTACATGAATCAATATTGTTTTTAAGTAGAGGCCAAGTACTATGAGCAATTAGGAGGTACAGCAATGGGCAATCCTCTGTCTCCTTTCATAGTCAACTTGTTCATGAGTAAATTTGTATGAGGACGGATACCGCATATTTTCCTAGAATTTGGCTTAGGCATGCAGATGATATTTTCGCGATCTTTGATACTAGGAATAGCGGATTTCCTCGCGACTCTTAATTCAAAATTTGAAACTAATAAATTCGCTGTAGAAGAAGAAGTGAGCAATCAACTTCCGTGCCGGGTTAGCTTAATAATTGAAAATAATAAAACACTGGAAATACACATCTATAGAAAGAAAAGGACTCCAGCCATTGTGGACAGCACAAAATGGCTGCGATTACTTTCTTAAGTAATAGATTACTAAAATTCCGTTTAAGTATAAGTAGGGGCAATAAAGAACTTAAATTCATAAAAAGCTATCTAATTTTCTGTAGATGTTGATCGCATGCTTAAAAGCGTCTAACATGGGCGTTATGCGTGAAATTCCACGACCTTAATCCCGATAGAAACTAGCGGTAAGTAATTTGTGAAACTTCCCTCACAGCATATCGAAAGGTGTTTGTGAAGTTTTCATTGGTCAAGATATGAACGTATGTTTCAGTTCGTGAAATACAATTAAAAAAAACGCTGTTAGCAATCTGAAAAATGGAAGAGAGGTCGGAATTTATAAAATTGCATGTAGTGACAAAAGGAACACAAATTTGATGAATAGCGAGAACGGCCTGTTTGTCATACTCAATTCTGTTGGATTTATTAGTGTAAGGCTGCACCTATTTTATTTCGTACTATAATGGCAAGAAAGAGTTTTAGGGTATGTAGACGGTAAAAGTAGGTACTTATAAGTAATACTTTTTCTCCAATGTAGGGGTAGAACTGGTATGTTAGATTTAGAATTTTCTCACATCATTCGATCAACGGTTAAAAATGACGCATCTTCGAAACGGCTGTCAAGGATACTTGAGTGGCACGGAGTGTGATGATACTCACATGTTTTCAATTATTTACTGTGTGTTGAAATAACTATTTAATTAGTAATGACTAAGAATTAGTATTTCCGGGAATAGTCGACAAAACAGGGAATATAATAGGAATGGGAGTCATTACTATTACAAAGAAAAACTAGGTAAACATTGATTCATATATAATTGCGTTTTCTGTGAACAGTAAGTGCATATATCACGCATCGATAACTCATTAAACAATTAACTCAAGCATTCTAAAATTCATGCAATCGTGCATATAAGCACTTCATACATTTACTTGACACTTTAATTGGTAAATTTCACACCTTTGTGGTCAATCGAAGTCGAAATGCTAAATGTATCACTAAAATAAGGCGAAACCAAGTAGTCCTACAAAATTTACTTAAGAACTGGAGTAACATCATTATTCTGGAACAACGCATAATTTTTGAGTTGTCACACATACGGACAGATAACTTAAATTAATGCTTAATGAATATCTTTGAGTATCGTTAAAATAAATTGTTTTAAAAAGTACTCGATCTTATAAACCAATATTTGCATATAACTTGGCGAGTAGGTGCCATAGGAGGAAATGTTTTTGCGCTAAGAATTTTTAAATATTCTTTGGGTTGCTCCAAAATTCCAGCCTTTTTAAACAAATTTTTTAATATACTGCATAAAATTTTAATAATTTTTATCTTATTGATACTGTTAATATCAAATGCAATTCTTATCACATCGCTTTAAGACAACTACTGCCAAACAAGATTTAATTGTCAAAATGTCTGGTTTGAATGATGGTCAATTCCTTATAGGTATTTCTTGGGATAATGAGTCGTGCTTTTGGCTGTGTAGACCATAATTTATTGGTCAAAACAGCACCACGTATACCATATTAGTTAAACCAGTATGGTATACACGGTGCAGTTTCGAAACAGTTTGAAACTTTTCTAAAAGGAAGAAGTCAATTTGTTGTCAATATTCATCATCAATCAGCGTGCAGTAAAACTTTTAATAAATCCTCCATAATAATTCTAACGTACCTATCATCATAGGCGTTACTAAATGCAATAATATATCAGATAGGTGAACCGGTGCTAATTCATTGTTACATGTCTTTAAAAATAAATTATTTCCTAATGGTGTTAGAACCAAATATTTTATATTTCATGATTCGCAAAACAAAACTCAATTTAATGTCAAGATTGTTTCGACTGATATTCAAATATATCGAGTCTGTGAGCCTAACCTTTTGGGAATAAATATTGACGATATATCAACATGGCAAGTATACTGCTACAAACATACTAGTAAACTTAATTAATCGTGTTAACAAACTTTGAAGTATATAATCGAACAATAGTTTACTATCTTACTATTATGTTAATGTTCATAGTATTCTTAGGTCTTTAGTTCATCTTATAGTCTCACAGTATAGGTTAGGTCAACTTTTGTTGAGGAGATTCTTCTAGCACAAAAGAGAATTACTAGATGTATGTACATATGTCAGAGATTGATAATAGACGGTCATATTCCACCTTGTTTCCAAAAATTGAATATTTTTTTCTTCGCCACGATAGCTTTGTTATCTACGTGTGTTTATAAAAATAAATCAGATTTCTTGCGGTGAAACGTATCAGTATAGTGCTAGATCTATCTTTAATTTCTACATAGCTCCTTATTCTCTAATTTTAACAAAAGGGTGTGCCTGAATTCTGGAATTACGCTTCTTTAACGATTTGCCTCGCGACCCGAAATCAATTCCAAATACAAAGTGTTTCAAGCGGAGTATTAATGGCGTTTGGCATGGCGATTAGCTATTGGGATTAGTATACAAAATAAGTCAAATTTTATATTTCATTTTATATCAAAATAATGAAAAGGGAATCGTAATGGAAGTACAAAATAGAATAAGTAGAGTCTAATGTCTCAAAGACTGTTCGAATTGACCATCTTCCCATTCCATACAGTCTGTGTATCTGAATTAAGTTTCTGAAGGGAAAAAATTGAACGTCTATAATAGTCGTAACAACTGATGGACCTACCAGGTGTGTCGGTAATTCCTTTCCGGTTTTTCCGGCAGATGTCACTGGCCATAAGTATGAAATGTTATGATTTGATACATATGTAATTTTATTCTACTGACATTAACCTTAAAACTACACAAGTTACGTTCCGCCAAAATAACAGCGTTATAGATTTATAATTTTTTGAAAATGTCGAGTTTTGTGCCTGAAAACGTGCATTTGCGGCACGCATTACTTTTCTTGTTTCATCAAAAGAAAAAAGCCGCTGAAAGTCATCGTTTGCTAGTAGAGACTTACGGTGAGCATGCTCCAACCATAAGAACATGTGAAACGTGGTTTCGACAATTCAAATGTGGTGATTTCAACGTTCAAGATAAAGAACGTCCTGGTAGGCCGAAAACGTTTGAAGACGCGGAATTGCAGGAGCTATTGGATGAAGACTCAACACAAACTCAAAAACAATTAGCAGAAAAGTTGAATGTGGGCCGAGTAGCAATTTGTGAACGATTACAAGCTATGGGAAAGATCCAAAAGATGGGGAGATGGGTGCCACATGAATTGAATGACAGACAAATGGAAAATCGAAAAATCGTTAGTGAAATTCTGCTTCAAAGGTATGAAAGGAAGTCATTTCTGCATCGAATAGTAACGGGTGATGAAAAATGGATTTATTTCGAAAATCCCAAGCGAAAAAAATCATGGTTATCACCTGGCGAAGCTGGCCCATCGACTGCAAGGCCAAATCGCTTTGGTCGCAAGAGTTCTTTACTCTGTGTCTGGTGGGACCAGATTGGTGTCGTATATTATGAACTGTTGAAACCGGGAGAAACAGTTAATAGTGATCGCTACCGACAACAAATGATCAATTTGAACTGTGCATTGATCGAAAAACGTCCACAATACGCTGAAAGACATGATAAAGTGATTTTGCAACATGACAACGCGCCGTCTCATACAGCAAAACCAGTCAAAGAAATGTTGAAATCACTTGGATGGGAAGTTTTATCGCACCCGCCGTACTCTCCAGACCTGGCTCCATCCGACTACCACCTTTTCGCATCGATGGGGCACGCGCTTGCAGAGCAGCACTTCGCCGATTTCGAAGAAGTTAAAAAATGGCTCGATGAATGGTTTAGCTCAAAGGAGGAACTGTTCTTTTGGAATGGCATTCATAAATTGCCTGAGAGATGGACAAAATGTATAGAATCAAATGGCCAATACTTTGAATAAATAAATTTTAACTATCCATTCTAAGTAACGTGTTTTCTTTAGCGAAAAAACCGGAAAAGAATTACCGACACACCTGGTACATATTCAATTATAAAAAAATGCGTCAATGCATGGAAGGGGTATGTTCAGTGGTAAAGAAAATACACGGTATATTATTTTGATAGGTGCCATTACTGTTCTAATTTTTTACGTGTTTAACTTTTTCTAGATAGAACACCTGTAAGTAGATAATTTCGTTTTTCGATCAATTTCCTGGTAATATCGATGACATAAGATAAAGTGCGATAAAAATCTATAAAAGATAGTCAAGGGAAGTTTATAATATCCTTTCTCTTTCACAATTAGCCATTCTTTTAAGTCCTTTAATTCGAAAGATGACATGAAAAGAAAATCCTTACATGAATTTCTCAGCCCAATTAATACATCGATAGAAAAATTATGTATAGACAATCAGGTCCTAAAGTGCCCGCCATCAGTAGTTGTGTAACCTTTAAACGACAGAAGGTAGCGTTTTTAGAAAATATAGATCAATTTCTTCTTTTGTGAATTGACTTCCGGCATTACGGGCTGTTTAATCGCATTTCGGGTGTCACCAGAAGTAAGCTTGCAGAAACTAGTGCGCATTCATTGGCGGCGATGATATATTTCGTGATATACCATATTACAAACTTCTATATGACTTTACTTTTATGTTAAACGTGTGCAACATTCCACAAAATATTGTAGACAATGAAGAATTTCGAAAATTTTGGGGAAAATACATTCCGGAATGGAGTTTAATTTACCGCGGGTGAAAAACACGATTACGGATCAAATCAAGGCAGAGTTAAAAATTAAAAAAATATGGCTGACGGTGGATGAAATAACGGATGCAAGAAAGAATTGTATTTTAAATGTGTTAGCGCGCACTTTAAAAAGCGATGTGGCATCCGTGCTTCTTCTTTTACGTAGTACAATATTACAGAAGATAAACGCGGAAACGATAATAGAAACTATAATAAATACCTTTGCGAAGTTCAATATATCGGTAACCCAACTTGTAATGTTAGTTGCAGGTGAGGGTTCAAACATGGCTAAAGCTGGAAAGTTACTAAAACAATCTCATCCTCAATTGCTTCATCAAACCTGTTTGTTCAATGCGTGTCATCTTGCAGCTGAATTCATTAGAAACAGTTATCCAAGAGTAGATCAATTAATAGTTTCTACCAAAAAGGTTTTTACTAAATCTCCGAAACGCATTCGTGAGTTTAAGCAGGCTTATCTGGGCATTCTTCAACCACCACAGCCGGTATTAACGGGATGGGGAACATGGCGTAAAGCTGTTTTGTATTATGAGAAATTTTTGCACATTAAACCTTGTATCTTAAATTTAAATCCGCAAGAAGCCCAAGCAATTTCAGTAAGCCAGCGGCTAGTTTCAGATTAAGTAGAGCAAAATTCCGATTTTTCTAGATACTATTTCTAAATTAGAGAACACTAAGCTTTTATCACATGAAGCGTTAAATATAGTAGATGACCTCAAAGCCTTGTTAGGAAATCTAACATATAATGTAGGAAGGCTAACATCGATAACTTATGTGCGGTTATAAATAAAAATCCAGATTTTCAAACTATAGTGCGTATAGACAAGAGTTCAAGTGAAAACCAAGAGTGCGAATGTAATGCGAACGACCTTTTTCAATTCATGAACATCACACCATTAGACGCAGAGCGCTCATTTTCCAAATACGCCAACATATTTTCACCTCCCGTAGGAGTATGATCGAGTCATCAATGGAAGCCATCCTAATGATTAAGCCTGCAGAAATGAGTACACTTTCCGTATGCTTCACGAAATTAGCAGAGACTAGACACACTCGTGTTTTGTCAACTCTCGGGGAAACCAGTAGGTAACACGCACCCATCATGAGACGAATCTGCCAATTTCGTGAAGTGCGACTCGTTTCGGCAAGGTTACTGACGATAAAATAGTACAATGAATTTTTGCATCAGTCTACATCAACGACACAATCAAACTAAAATAGTAAGTAATCGCATACATTATTTCTAATATTGATAGTAACCGCGCGGTACAGTACTGCGAACGCACTCGTTTCTGCAGGCTTAACGAGTAACGTAAACTTTTTTATTTTAAATAGAACAGTCTATATATTTTTACGTTTTTGTAAAGACATGAAATGCAAATCCAACGATGTTGCAGTAAAAGTTTTGGTAATTTGTTTTGTTATACAAAGTTGGCTAGGAAAGAGCGTAAAATTATCTGTCGCGGCGCTAGGTTCTTCCAATGAGCTCATTGGTGAGCAACGTAATCATAGCAATTACCAAATTATCAATTGTAAAATCTAAAAACGAAAGTTATTCTTGTTTTTTATTCCTATTGTATCCCGCATTTTTCTTGATTAATTGATCTTATTCCTACAATCGTAATCTACGTGTACTGCCATACAAGACGGTGGTACATTTAGCGCTAGTGGTAGCAGCAACACAGCAGTGATGATGACATAGGAATGTTCCAGAAAATTGGGAAAGATGTCGTACATTGAATAAATAAAATATTTTGTTTAAAGAACCATGCCTAGGTACACTCGTGAAACCATTTCGGGAATTTCTGGTTTCTAGAATATACGCCCAACAATAGTAATTCCTTGAAGAATATCCTTTTAGTTGTATTCTACATTCCAAGATATTATACGCTTTCAGTTTTTAATTATTTTTACCTATTTCTGTACCACCAACATTAGGAATCAAACAAATAGAACTGTCCGCCGGGTGTAGAACGCCTGATCTTTTTCTCTATGTGTTCTATGCAAAATTGTAGCCTTTGTTGGGGTCATGATGGATCTCGTGCCAATGAGTTTTATGCATGTAAAAAAACAATTTGAAGGTTAACTTGTTTGATGAAACGCATATAACGCATTATGCACAATTCGGAATGCGACCTAAAGCAGCATAGTTAGGATAATATCTATAGAACCAACTATTTTGACAGAATAAGATTTAAATTATTGAACGGTAAATAAGGTTATAATCATCTATGCAGACTGAGTTCACGGGTAAGGATAAGTAATAACAATAAATGACAATTATTATCAGGTTTGTATAATATTAAAGTTGTCGCAACAATTTTGCATAGTTCGAGCGAAAACCTTCCCAAATGCAATATCAACATCCTGAAAATCAGACATATTCTCTACAAAAAACAAATAAATTTAAAAGGATCTCTCGTAATTAATTCGAGCAAAATTTAACAACATGAATAAATAATTAATAAATTAGGCAAAAACGAAAATATAGAAAATGTAGGATATAATAACAACAATTAACACAAATTTACGCTCTTAGAATTGAGATTTGACAGTTTGGCAAATGTTATTGTTATGTTGCCTATTAGCGATCTCATTACATCAACCTGGAGTCTCATGAGACAATTTGTAAGAAATTTTGAAAAACTAGCAAAACGTTTATTGCTGCATAACGTATAACACATGTAGTATCGTTGGATACGCTTTTCGATTACATATTCGGAAAGATAAAAGTGTACAAAATGCTCTATGAAAGTTGGCGTCTCTTCCCGTAACATTGGAAAAGTAATTGAACTTGATAACGCCAAAAATTAATTCATAGAAAGTAAAAATCGATCAAAAATCTGTATAGAAGGGGGATGCTTTAAGACCTTAGTGCATATGCAAAATTTGGAACCTATAAATGTATAATAACGGAGAATAGAATTAATACACACATTCAAACTAAAGATAAATGTGATAGATATCGTCTTTAGTTAAATTGCTGCATGCTTGCTACTTTTGCTTTTATCAGCTAAAATATTGTTAGTTTATAGAAATCGTATGCACAAAACTATATCTACCTGTTGCCAACACCAGGCAAATTGAAGATAAGTGTAATTGTATTTTAAACCATAGATTTAAAATTAACTTTTGGATATTATAAGAGAAACTGGGAGGTGTTAATCTAGACATAATAGATGCCTACGTTAAGTACTGATAGTTCCTTTCAAGTGGAATCTTAACATTTTTGGAAACACTTTTACAGCCTCACTTCACTATAGGACCACCAACGGGGCCGGTTACATATTATGGTATTATACACGTTCACGTCATTATTTAGAATGATATGTGCCATTGATGTGACTTAATCGAATGTTTGTTGTGAAATGACGCTGCAAAAAAGAATAAAACACAGTTAAACGGTCATTAATTGCTCCATCGATGATTTAATCATTAAGAAGTCCTTTAGTGCGGTCGTAAACTAGGTATAATGAAATAATTTACACCTTTCTCGAAAATTAAATCAAGTGAAGCTTGAAAGGTATTAAGGGAATGACTATTGTAAGAACCTTTTCGGTATTAGCAGTATTTTCAGTAGAAAATTATGCTATGCATATTACCAGTTAGTAATCGCTAGTAAATTCAATGTTAACACTGTAATCTTTACAGTTGCATTAATAGAATTTTGTGCTAATTAAAAATGGCAATAACGAATTCAACACAGAATCTAGAAAATATATTTAATTTCATAAACTATACTAGAATGGTATACAGGGTTGGCAGAAAATTTAGAGACGATGTTTTAACGTCGAAATGGTTTAATGCGTGAACTTGAAAATGTATATGATGAAAGTGGAACAACTTCTTCCACAAGATTTCATTCACTTTTTGAGGCCGTTTTAGAGATTTTGAATACCATAAATACCATTTAAAATTTGATTAAATTGAAGCCAGATTTGAAATTTGATTAAATGGAAGACAGATATTGCCTACTTAACACATTTGTTTACTAAATTTAATTATGTTAAATTACAGTCTGAATTTAATAAAAAAAAATCCACCATTGCAGCTTTTCTCACAATAATGGACCAATTCTGACAGGAAAAGCTGTAAAGTTTCAAGTTTCCCCACTTGTCATTGACGAACGTTCAGAATGATAACGTTTTGACCTATGGAAAAGGTCAAACTTTCCATGTTGTATTATTTTGGTACCATTTTATAACTTATTCTTTTATATTTATGATGGAAATTACTTGTAATAGACAAAATGACGGAAAAATTGTTATTATGACGAAAACAGAACTTACCAAGAAAATGTTGGAAACAGAAATAATTTTCGCACCAGGAGCGGCGTTTACAGAACACATAGGACGAATTGTATTCTCAAAGTTTAAAAAAGCATAAGTTTCACACCAAGCGTACTAGAATAAATTAGTGTCTTTTGGAGAACATGCTGGCTGATTAGGTGTAAGTGATTGTAGTTTAATATCATTACTTCAAGGAATGCAAATCGCAGAAAAAGCTTTTCCATTATCTTTCCTAATTCGGATGGTACATACATTAAGCGACCGAAACATATCTGTAGTTTTATTGGAAATGGTAAGTACCTTCATATCTTTCTCGTGTTCCAAAGTAATTTATTGTGTTAAACTAGTGAGACGATGACTTGACCATGAATCTAACAGTAAAAGAATCCGCGTTTCTGTGTTTGGCAAAAATATATTTGTATACCATCCTTTAGATAGCTGTGAGATCAATATACTTAAGGTTGAACGCTCCATCACTACGTTGAAAGCATGAAACAGTGTCTGCAGAACTTAAGCACAAAATTGTGCTTAAGTTCTGTGCTAACAACCATTGTATAACTCTTATTATTCACAGTATGGCCAAGATATGATGCATAATACAACAGATAAAAGTTATCTAGCTATTTTTCTTAAAATATTCTGTACATTGATCATTTTTGTATTTCATATCACATGTGATTAAAAACGCTATAGATATTAGGCCAATTATTAGAAATTTATATAAATGTAGAGAATATTCTGTTTAGGCAAGTATTACTCCTCGAGATTTGTTTACTTTGGAAGTCTATTAACACTCTGTATAACGATAGAGTATTTCATTACAGTAATGGTGAAATGCCTCATAGCATGTAATCTTTACCCAGTGTTGTCAAGAAAAATACGAAACTCTGTCGATACTTTGTCAGAAATGTCTTAAAGAATACAAAACATTCAGAATGTGACGTAGAATACAAAAATGATATGATATATAGTGTTCTATTTGAAAAAAATGATTTAACTACACTACACTGTAGATAATCGTTCTGTTACGCGTTGATAACTACTGTATACGTCCATATGCCGGGTGTTAATTCAAAAACTTCCCACCCTAAATTTCTGGAAATCTGGAAATTTACGAAAGTTTCTTGAAACACGTAAGAGTTATCGAGGGGAACAACTTTCCATGTAAAAGTTGACTCACCCACTTTAACCCCCTGGCCCCGGGAGCTACCCCTTAAAAATCTTAAATGGAAAATAGTATCGAGTAATTCCTCATTTATTGGTCTTCTGAAACAGTACATTTTGGCGTACAGTTTTTTGAAACTGGTCGATTCGCTTTCGAGATTTTTAAGAAAATCTTTTGGTTTGGTTTATTTTATATTTTTAGCTGATCAATCTATTTTAGGAGCATCGGAACAAAAACCTTTATAAATTTCTCAAAAATAAGGAAAATAAATAACCTTATGGTTATTTAAGTTAAGTTATTTAGTGAATAAAAATACACGTTTTAGGTACGTTTTTATGCCGATTTTGCATCCGCTGATTCATTTTTTTTTTTGAACCGAAAATCGTATGCTCGACGAACTGCCGCAACATGTAATGAATGGCATCCAGATATGATCACATCTCATAGGTATGTACTAAATCTTATTGACAAATTTACTCAGACTGAATGTGCTGCAAATGTAAAACGTAAGCAGCCAAGAGTTTTAAATGAAGCCGCTCAAGTGGAAGTGTTGTGTTATTTCGGCATAAATCCTAATACTTCAGGAATTTCCTTGGGTTCTGTTCATAATAAATAAAATAAATAATATAAAAATAATAAAATAAATACAAAACTTCATAAATTCCATCCTTATAAATTGCAAATATGTCAAGAGTTAACTGAAGATGATTTTGACAGAATAGTAGAATTTTGTGAACAAATGGCCACTATGATTAATAGTAACAATGCATTTGTAAGAAATATCTGTTTTAGTGATGTATTTTTATTTACTTAGATTTGTAAATAAACATAACTGCAGATATTGGAGTAACGAAAACCTTCATCTGTATGTAAAAGGACACACCCAGTATCCTGAAAAAATTAATGTATGGGCAGGCATCTTGGGGGACCAAGTGATTGATTTCAATGAAAATCTAATTGGCGAAGCATATTTGAATATGTTAGAAAATACTATCAATCTGCTAATTACTGACGTTCCCAAAAATCAACTAGATAGTGATGGAAATATTTTACTTGATATTTTTGACAAGATAGAGCTTCTCTTCACTATGTTCTTCCAGTACGGCAGTGGTTAGACAATGTATTTCTAAAAGGTAAGACGAAGAGGACCTATAGAATGGCCAGCCAGATCGCCTGATTTTACACCACTAAACTTTTTTTCTACGGGGTTATTCAAAGTATAACGTATTTGCACCTCAACCTCAAAATTTCAAATGTACGCCACAGTTTTAAACAACGGCTATACCATTGTTTAGCGAACAACGGACAACAATTTGAACAATTATTGGATTGATCGTTTCTGCAAAAACATATTTGAGTTCTTAAATAAAAACAAAAATAAAACATTGTAAGTAGTTAAGTTGAGTAATAGATATTTAACCCTAAAACAAACAAAATAAAAATAAAAACAAACTCCGAAACGAATCGATCAATTAAAAAAAAACTAAACGCCAAAATGTACTGTTTCAAAAGACCATTAAAATAAGGTATTAATCGATACCCCTTTCCATCTAAGATTTTTAAGGGGGTAGCTCCCGGAGGCAGGGGGTTAAAGTCGGTGAGTCAACTTTTAAATAAAATGTTGTCCCCTCAATAATATTTTTTACGTGTTTCGGGAAATTTTTCATAAATTTCCAGATTTCCAGAAATTTAGGGTGGGAAGTTTTCAATTGGACATCCGTTATGTCAATATTTAATTTTATCTTTATTACAAGAAGAAATATATTTTCCCGATCCGTTAACTTGAGGAACAATATGGTGTTCCCATGGCTTTTCAGCACTTCTTACAATATTCCAAGATGTGTAACAATATTAATAGATTTACCTACCTAATTGTTTAAACTATACAAAAGTGAAAATACAGGTAAAACTCCTTTATTAATGAAATAACCTACGATCTCGTTTACTAGGGGTGTACATGTTAATTACCAAGATGAAATTAGTAACAGCTAACTTTTTCCGAAGATAATCAGTTAAAGAATGCATTAAAAAATGCCCTCGAAAAGAAATATACAGATACCAAGAATTCCCACGAAGAAAACAAGGTGCAGTAACGAAGAAAAGAAAAAAAAAATTTTCGATAATGCGCTCATTGGGAATTGCTTGCAATTCCATGCAAACAGATTTTCCTATGAATCATTCAGTTACCTCATGTTTGGATATCTATTTACGAAATTATGTAGTGCTTTGAGGTACATCCTGTACATCTGATCTCGTTTTTCTTTCGCGGTGAGTTAGTTTCTTTGAAAGGCAAAATTTTTCAAGAATAACTTTTCGTCGCAAAATTAATAATAAAGATTTTTTCCTCTTGTCAGCCCTATCCGGGGACATACTGTACAATTCTCAATTTAATCAAATCCGATAATCTTTTCGTAAATGTGTTGCACCTATTAAAGTGATGCGCGTAAGTACATTCTAGGTAATATGTTTGATGGGATTTACTTAATTTGGTCAATGGATATCCGCATATACTGTAACATAAATCATTAAACTTACTAGATTGAGAACTCTACCTTCACGAAATTGCAGGTGATTCCCAACACGTACAGTATTAGCAATCAAAACTTTGCAGAAAGTTTTATAGGAATGTTATCGCAATAAAGTTATGATTATTATTTTATCTATTGATATATATATATATATATAGCATATATATATATATATATGCTTTGTTTTAAGTCATAAATCGACATTAATCTCTATTCGGCTAGGCAATCGCAGCAAAACTGATAAATGTCTTAAAAAAGATGCATATATTTTTTTTCGTTATTGTATCTTATCATTTCGTAGGAGTTATTGGTAAATATACCTTTTTAAGGGTCTTTCCTAACTTACTCTTCTCTTTGAATACATGTAGATGAACTTAATGTAAAAATTATTGCTTAACGCAGGTATTCCACAAGAGCTATTCTCCAGTACCAAAGCTGAGACCGCTTCTGATCTTGATAGACGAATTGTAGGAGGCAATTCAGTTAACATTGAAGATTTTCCGTATCAAGCATCCATTCAACTTTTAAGCAGTCACTGGTGTGGTGGTTCTATTATTAGTCAAAGGTATATTCTATCAGCCGCCCATTGTTTTCGGACTAGAATGTAAGTTAAATCAGAGGAAAATAAATCCAAGGTGCTTATCAATTTCATTTTTTCAGCTTTCCTACGTATTTCTATAGTGTACGAGTCGGATCTTCATTGCATAATTCAGGCGGTCAAGTTGTAAAAGTTAATTTTATTACTACTCATCCAAATTATAACCCTCGAACAATAAACAATGATATAGCAATTCTTGAGGTGGCATCCGATCTGCCTTTAGGTGCATCTGTGGCTATTATCAGCTTAGCAGACGAAGATTACAGTATCTTAGCGGGAACAAAAGCTATAGTTAGCGGTTGGGGCACACTAAGCTTTCGGGGAGGAAGACCACTTCATCTTCAAGCAGTTATTGTGCCTATTTTTCAACAATCCAGTTGCACCGCTAACTATGCACAGTCTCGGTTATCTGTTACTGAAACCATGTTTTGCGCAGGATATGCGAGTGGAGGCAAAGATTCTTGTCAAGTACGAGGCGTTCATAGTTAATGATAAAAATAGATGTTTACTAATTTAATTGTAATTTTCAGGGTAATTCTGGCGGCCCACTTGTAATAAATGGGAAACAAGTTGGCGTAATATCGTGGGGTGAGGAATGCGCCTTATCAAGGCTTCCTGGTGTTTATGCTAGCGTGCCTTATTTCCGCTCCTACATTAGGCAAGTCACTGGATTGTAAAAATAGCATTCGTTCGAATATATTTATTTTATTTTAATATATCTTATAGCTACTTTTTTTATAAAATATATGAAAACAAGCTACATTTCTAGCTGCTTTGTGACAATTCGTTTAATAAAATAGAAACCGTATCTCATCAATGTCAGTCAATCAAAAAGGATGGAGTAAAAACATTCTCGAAACCACGCTGATAACACAGGAATTGCTAATATTGGAATGGAATTATTTATGTGGAATAAGTTCCCGACATATTAAGCAATTATACTGCACATGTAGGTATGTATAATCTTAAGAAGGCACTTGAGCATTTGTAATTTTTTTTGTAAAAGAAGGTATGCACAATACTATTATAGATTTAATCGTAGTTTGAAAAAATAAAACTAACTAGAAGTGTATTATGTCAGAGACTTGCAATGTAATAAGTCTAAATTCTAATAGGGCTCCTACACTGTAAACTAAAACAAATACTATACATCAGTTGAAAGCGTGCATTTTTTTGATTTATTTATTAATGTACAGAGTGTTCGGTTTAAGCTGTACCGAACCAGTCTTCTTAAGCATGGGTTCAAGTTCTTTATTCTATCTACTTATACTTAGAGTTTTACTAATCTATTAATTAAGAAACTAATCGGGGCCATTTTGTGTTGTCCACAGTGGTTAGAATCTGTGACAATGTATCTATTAGTGTTTGTTTCTTTTTGGTTCACGCAACGTGAAGTTAATCTTTTGTATTCTGCAATTTTGGCATCATCGATTTTATTCAGCCTTAGGAACTCAACAAAATATTTTATGCTGAACAAACATCAAACGATACTAAAATTTCCCCGTGTTCTAATTCAATATTATTTACAAAATCTATTGAATTTTCTACTTCTAAACTAGAAAAATTCCACGACCTTAATCCCAACAGAAACGAGCGGTAGGAAATTTGTGAAACTTCTCTTTCACAGCATATTGAAAGGTAATACCAAAGTTCTTCTAATATATAAACGTACGTCTCAGTTTGCGAAATACACCTAAAACTTCCTTGGCAATCCGAAAGGTAAACCGGACGTCGGGAGTTTATAACAGTTCAAGCGAAAAGAACGATAGGTACCAGATTCAATGAGCACGTTAGGTGTTATAGGTACTGTGGAATAGAATCGTCAAGTTTAGAACAACATATGAGTGAAGCGAAGCCGGGCATAATATTAAATTAGAAAACCTGAAATTTATTAAGAACACGAGAATTAGGCGCTAACGAAGCTATTTACTTAAAAAGTAACACAAATTTGACGAATAGAGAGATGGGACCGCTGTGGTAGTCAATTCTGTTTGATTTATTAAGGTAGGGCGTATGTATGTTTTATGTTTCGTACTATGATGACGAGAGACCGTTTCGTCTATCTTTCCGTATTTTTCGCGGGTCTTAGTTTTAGGGTCTGTAGGCGACAAAAATAGGCATTTGTAAATAATATTTTTTTTTCTGGAGAGTGGGGGTAGAACAGGCTTGTTAGAATTAGAGTTTTTTCTTACATCGTTCGATCATACAGTTGAAAATGAGGATCGGCACCTACTCGAAACAGCTGTCCTGGATTAATCAATTAAACTTGTGTGGTGCGGGGTGTTATATCGATGGAATCGCCTATTTTATGAATTGGCATGGCCGACCATGGATTCTACTCTTAAGAAGTAACTTTTTTTTCATATCTCAAGAATTATAGTGTAAATAAAAAGTTCACATAAACTGCCTTATTATAAGCATACAATTACCTTCCAACTTTCTTCTTTACATTTTTGCGTCCTAAAATTAATAACAGAGCCATAAGGTATCGAACGAAATAAAAAACCGTTATTTCGATATATCTAGTTAGCCGTGAATTTTTTCAAAAACGGGTTATGCAATTGAGCCGTAGAACTGCAGTTCTTCCGTCATTTGTTCGTCATTCTATCTCCATTAGTCTCTGAGATCCCTATACTAAACATCGAAACAAAACAAACAACATTATTAGACCAATTATTGAATTGCATTTAATGATGTAAAATCATTGCATTGTAGTGAAATAAATTGTTAATCTGTTAGAAACTGGTTTAACCCGACTAGCTACTTTACTATTATTGGCTTAAAATAAAAACCTTATTAAATGGCCTATTGCAAAGGATCGTTTAAATTGAAAATGTACATAACTTTATCTTATAATACTTTTGGCAACAGAAATTTTCTCAAATTTCAAATACATAAATTGCAATAAATATAAGGAGAAACAAGAAATAGAATCCTAAACAGAAAAGCAGTTAAGGGCTATTTTTTATTTGCGAGGAGTGTTTTCAAATTGAAGCGTTAAAAAGTAGGCTTACTATTGGTCAGTTTTCGGCAAAAATCACACTAGCGAAATTTTATATATTGGCAGCCACCATATTGTTACAACAGCTGATTCACGTTTAGATCATGTATTTTTCTGAGTGCGTCTGTATTTCATTTTCTCTTTAAATTTGCATTGTAATAATAACTTCTGAGAACTAATCGGCTGACATATTTTCCGTGTAAAACAATTTCACAGCGTTTTTCGTGAATATGGAGAAAGTAGCAACTACTTCTGGAACTCAAATATCCCTGACGAGCAGGCGAAAATGTCTGAGCTTGGGACATCTATCTTCGATAGAGAAGCAGAAACTATTGAATATATTCAAAAAACTGCGAACTGATAGCCCCAGAACGAGAATTAATGCTATTGTCGCAAGAATATCAAGCATCAATGATAGGTAGGTGTTATAATACATTAGCATCATTATACATATTATAATGTTATCTTATTTTTGGGAGTGGCACAGTCCATCGTACCATAAACTAATACAAGAAGAAAGGACAAGTTACCTCGTCTAAGCAAACTTCTGGAAGACATTCTTTAATTGCTGATTACGATGAAACTATCAAGAATTCTATAAAGCAATTAATTCATAGTTTTTTTTTTATAAAAGTGAATTTCCTACACTTGATAAAGTATACTTTTTCGAAGGTAAAAAAACAACTGATTATCATGAAGAAATTAATGCCGAAGTGTTTGAAAGATGGTTTCATGAAATATTGACAGTGCTACCAGACAATGCTGTTATTCTTATGGATAATGCTACAAATCATAGTCGTAAAATTGAAAAAACTTCCATAACAGCATCTAGAAAAATCGATATGCAGACTTGGTTGAAATCAACAAACATCGAGTACGATCAAGAGATGGTTCGATCTGAACTTCTTCATTTAATTCGCCTTAATAAAGACCAATATAATACACCTGCGACAGATGAGATAGTCAGAAGTTGCCACAAAACTGTGCTGAGGT
Organism: Marronus borbonicus; assembly: GCA_902655005.2. Classification (NCBI taxonomy): domain Eukaryota; kingdom Metazoa; phylum Arthropoda; class Insecta; order Coleoptera; family Scarabaeidae; genus Marronus; species Marronus borbonicus. Next base: position 10,134,324 of record LR737392.1, on the reverse strand, counting down.
TATCACTTAATCACTGTGAACTCAGCCTAATTGAGTTAGTGTGGGCTTAAATAAAAAATGCAGTGGCAACTAAGAATGCCTGATTCAAATTGCAGATGTAAGGGTACTTTACTACAGACAATCCAGAATGTCACTACGAATAATTGGAAAAACAGTGTGGAACATGTGATTAAAAAAGAAAGAAGAATGTGTGAGTCAGATGGATCAATCGATGATATAATCGAGCCATTTATTATATCAGTGAGCAAAGATAGTTTAAGTAAAATGGAAAGTGATAGTGAATAATTATTTTAGAAGATAATGTAATGTATTAACCCCAAGATATTGTTTAATATGTGTACGCTATATTTAATATTATTCTAAATTATTGTTCGCTTGTAAATAATCGTATAAAAATAAAAATTGTAGTAGAATAGGGCAACGTTCAGAAACTCCTACTGTGTGTATTTGATCAGTAAATATTATTCTGCTGTGGTTTCTATATTTCATTAATTAATCATTTATTTCTGTAATGAATATATAATTAATTGCGTAACTACAACTATATAAAATCCTAGCTGGTTTTAAAGCCGCTGCCAAAAAGTAGCTTTGAATAATTTCATTGTGTACACGCGTCTTTTCATTTTACTCCTCCGAATTAAAAAATGGAATATAGTTTAAAAGATTTTCAAACGCACGACTGTTCACTTTACATATCTGAATTCGAAGAAAACAGTATGTGATAATTATTCCAATGTTTCTCTCATTTCACAATAAAATAAATATTGACAGTAGTTTGGTTTCAAAAATCGATGTAATGAGAAAATTTTAAACTACTAACATCTTAGTACTTTTTTGTTTAGTATTTTGCAAGTAATTCAATACTGAAGTAATATACAGCCTGTTCCGTTTAAAAATATAATAACGAAATATATCATATACCTATTATTACACGCATCTCTTAGCAATTATTACGTTAATTTATGATTAACCAATGTACTGAAAATCATGTGTATTTCTGGAGAAATAAAGCTTTCGAAAAACTGTAATAACTCTGGAACCTTTAACTTTAGAATAATAGTATCTTATTTCATAAGAAAACGCATCACTTTCGATGATTACGAGCTTATAACACATCCTTTATGATTGAATTTATTTTAAACCATACCTCAAATTGAATCTCGCAACAAAAGTTATTTTCAAAATGTTGAAAAAGGAACATTCTGTATAAATATATTTCCACATTCAATGTGTACCAATTATAATTTTAATTCCCAACAAACATACTTATATGAGCAAATAAAACAATCATTAGAATTTTAATTAGAATGTGTCCTCTAACGCTTGCGCTTGAATGTGCGTGCTTGTATTTCTCGGAAACTTCATATGACGTTGATGTATCACTATTGACCGATAGACAAAAGATTTTCGAAAAACAATTTCGTGCAAAATTATGCCACGCCCTTACTGAAAATGACATCGCCGATATTTGTTTTCTAAAATAGCTTTGCCCGGGTACCCTTTCCCTTTGATAATTGGAAGGTAAAATAGCAATATACTAGCGTTGTTTCACAGGTACAAGTTACGACGAAACAACGTATTACAAAATATTGTGTCTACTACTGTTCAAGCGGGATAATAAATTTGAGACAATGAACATAACGTATATAAAATTTTCTTGCAGATGCAAACGAAATTCATAGAAGTATGCACGACATAAATTTGTCATTGGTTGTTTTTTGATAAATTTGTTTTGCAATAGATATCGATGTGTAAAAAACTTGGTTTAAAATTCATACTATAGACAATGTATTTCTCCGAAAGTTGCATTTATAGATCCACCGGGACAAATAGTGCAATGTTAATTTGTCGACAGTGTGAATTTCTAACTTGGTTTGTTATTTTTCCTTTTAGCATAAACTTGCAACAATAGGTTAATTCTACAATTTTTATTTCCATATTTTTGCAAAAATTTCCATTATCATTAGGTTCATTTTGCTATATTTTGTATAGTTACTTAGATTAAAAGTATACGTTGGATATAACAACAAGGGCTAGTGAGAAGATTTTAAAAACCTTTTGACTGCAAGCATCTATCAAAATTGTTATTGTGATATCTCACTGATAATTTCATATCTACAACTAAATAAACAGTATGTTTTAACAATTAGTTAAATTCGAATTATAAATAAGAAAAAAAATCATCTAATACGGGAAAAAATTAAACATAAATTTTCAAGCACAATAAATAGAAGAATTCATGGTATTTGTGCGAAGTTATAGTGTTTCTAGAAGGAGTTGGTGACCTATTGCTTGTAGTACCTTTACCACGTATTGTAATATTCGTTTATGTTACTTCTACCTTGTAATTATAAATTTACAAGAACTTATGTAGTAAGTAGTTCAATGAAATCCCAATCGGTTCCTGGTATGAAGCGTGTCTCGCGTTAGCTCTGGTGCCCGTTTGGGTTGTTACGTATTCTGTTTTTTACATGTGCAGTTTTACAAATATTTCTATATATGGCTAATACACCAAGGACAATAACAATAACAATAATTCAATGAAATATTTTTTTTCTTTGCGTATAAATCAAAAGCAAAAGCATGCCCTGTAAGTTGCAATAATACATCTTAGATCTTATTTCCTTACATAAATAGAAATATCGACAAATAACCTTCAGAGTGTATTTACGTACAAGTCACACTTTTTGTACTAAACCTTACCACCTTACCACACTACCATCTTTAATTCATTTTACTTTAAATAAATATTTTAGGAGTTAACACCTCACTTAACTCTTCCAAAGATAGTGGTAAAACGTTTGTACCATAGTTTCCGTTACATTGCCTCCAAAACAAAACGTTAAATTGAGGTGTTAGCTAATATAATCCCCGTGATATAATACATAACTAGAAAATGGCTCAGGTACCAAAGTCCCAGGAACAGCCAAGTTCATGTATATTTTGACCAGTACATAGTCAATATTTAGAGGCATGAATTTAGGTAATTACTTTGTGAAAATTGTGTGTGTTTGTGTGCATTTTCGATATTTTTAGAAAGTCTTGAAGTCGTTAAGGGTAAGTGTCGCACAAAATTGACAAGAAGTTAGAATTAGCCCCCTATTTTCAACGGTACCCTTTGATACCTATTTGTACCACCGTGCTTCAAGTGTTTACATTTTTTATTCTTATTTCAGTTATAATGGATGATGATTTGCCGTTTATATTAAAAAGGATCGCTCTAAATCAAGCACTTGAGATCGTATTTGGAGATTTACTCTCCGACGAGGCCTCGAATGTGGATAGTGGTAAATCCGGTGACGAAAAAGACTCTGAATGAAAAACCTTCAGAAATAGTTTATGATTCGGTTTCACATGTTCGAGGATAGCAGCTTCTCAGTTTATTTATTTTTGAAAACTCTATAGATCTCTATAGATAATCTGTATGCTGTTATTTTAATGTAATACAATTCAACCTCAAGAATGGAAATAAAAGCTTTACTTGGTCTCAATTTCCTTAAGGAAATAAAACTTTCCCCGAGTTATCGGGACTAGTGGTCATCTACACCAGATTTACACGATACTTTGCAAGCTTTATAATGAACGTCAACAGATTTGGTGGGTTGTTAGCCAACATACACCTTAACGGCAAAAGGGCAATGCCGAAATGTAAAGATTCGACAAAGTATATAAACTCAGACCATTCCTTGAACAAATTCAAACCCGGTTTTTGGAGTGTCTTAGGCCAAGTAAAAAGTTAGCTATCGATGAATCGATGATTAAGTTCAAGGGTCGCTCATCCTTGAATATATGCCAAAAAAACCACAAAGCATGAGTGCAAGTATAGGCTTTGGCTGACAAATCAACTTCTTTCTGATAGCATTCGCACATACTTTTTTAAAGAACCTATAGAAAAAAAAATATATAATTTGTCACCTCTCTTAAATCCACAATCAACTGAATTAACCTCGCATTTTCAGTAATTAACAAGTAGATACAACATGTATAAACAGATCTTTAATCCTTTATTTAAATCATGTTTGAAAGTTTCAATTCCTTTTCAATCTACAGAATGACGATGTATAAAACACTGTGTTGCTCTGACTTTCTGTGAACTACAAAGACATCGAGACAAACATGATTCCTCAAATCCGAACCGAGATCCTCGTATTTAAAATGGAACTACGACGCAGAAATGTTTGTATTCGGCAAGAGATTGGATAAAGAATTTAAGGAAATTTTGCGAAGAACTCTAATACATCAATCTTATGTGAAAAACTAGAAGAATAACGAAAGGGATGGTGTCGAAATTAAAGATAATTCTGCTTTTATTGGGTTACATCATTTCGATCTATTTGAAATAGGAATTTAAAGATATCGTAAATTGTTTAAAATGTGCTTTAAAACTGAAATGTTGTCTTACATTGCTTTGCGTATAGGTTTACTTACGAGATGTTATTTTATGTAGCGATTTCCCAGTGGATGATACAACACTGGCGAACACATTTAGATCGATCGTAGCTGCTTT
>LR737392.1:10074712-10129417 GCA_902655005.2 Marronus borbonicus | reverse complement strand
TATATGAAAACTAGATAATGCATTTGGATATTTACGAGAGAGCAAGACCTTGCAATATAAGCGAAATCAGCACTTGCATTATACTCTAATAAGGAATTGTTAAGAATCGAATTTGGGGAAACTGTTGATATTGCGAAACATTGATGCCGTACAATGAATATAATCCGTTTAGCTGGTAGAAGTAATAAATAAATTTATTGTACGTCTTTGATAATATTTCATATACAAAAGCATACTTGAATAATTTAACTGAATTTACTAACTAACCTAGCTGAACAGATTTAGTGCGGAGATTCCAAAATTAATTATTAAAGATGCTATATGCATACAGTATATCTGCGGCAATTCATCACGCATCAGGTACATACGCATGATCGATACCATTTGAGGCTTTGTTTGTATTTGGATAATCTATTATACGGTTGGAAGGGTTGCGAGCCAATCGTATAGGGTGAAGTCATTAACAATTTGAATGGCGAGGGATAATTGATATCAGAATAAAAGGTCAGCGAGGTTTGTGTCAGTGATTTTTTATTCTCAGCGGTGCACCCATTTCTTCGTGGCGAATGAATGGAAGCTGTAAAATCCGTTACATTTCGTATTACAGACTTGGAATGGGTGTATAAGAACAGGTAGACGGCAAACCGCGCGACTCAATGTTACATACGTAAGTGGCGATCCGCCTGCGCCTCTGGTCAACATATGTTATGGGCGGTGGCAAATCAACTCGTCGATGACATCTCTACCGACACCCGACGCTACTACTGAAATTATTTCAACTTCTGTTTATGTTTTATGGAATGATGTGAGTATAAAAGAAGCATTTACATGCCTCTTCTATACTATAACAGATATATTGCTGTTAATAGATAATTATATTAAATGATTGCTTTGTTAGGAGGAAAAATATGTTTTGAATAATTTTTAAATCGTTAATTGCCAACATGAGAGATTAAATCAACAATCACATCTACTCAGAATCCTTTTTTTTTAAAACGCTAGGAAGACTATACAATATTTACATAATACATGTAAAAATTCGTTTTTTATTAAAAATCTCATTAAAAGTGAATTTTTACGTATGATAATAAAATTTTGCAATATATCTGGACTATTTATGTACAATTTCTTTGTAAACGACAATGGGTGACCAGTTAACGAACATAATCCCATCTAAGACTATGTTCGTTAGCTGACCATGGATTTTCCACAGATTTTTATAGGAAGCGACTTATTCGTCCCGAAAGTCCAAAAACTACAGGATCTAAAAATTGTGAATGGCAGTCTTGTTGACCAATCTTATTGACTTCGACCTGATTTGGGTTCAATTGAAAGACTCTTGGCAACCTCCCACTCTCCCTAAACGATCATTACTGACTAAAGTCCGCCACTTTCCGTGAGCTCTACGAAATTAGCAGCGACTAGACAGACTCGTGTTTATTCGTCTCATGAGAATGAGTTCGTGTTGCCTACTGGCTTCCCCGAGAGTCGACAAAACACGAGTCTGTCTAGTCTCTGCTAATTTATCAAGCCTATGGAAAGTAGCGAACTTTATTAATGACAGATATCGGTGTTCGTTACCTGAACACGTGTTCTTTGTGCAAACAGAAAATCCTTCCATGTTCGTACTAACCATAGCTGCGCATTTGGTATTTTGTATCCGACGACCTAATCCCTTATTAGCCCAGCACAAACTGGTCCGACACGCTTGCCAGCTCGACCCACTAACAAGGGAACACAGGCAATTGTCCTTCACCGATTTAAATGAAACTTGGTGGGTTTATAGACTGATGTAGTATAAGAACAACAGTAACCTTCTTAGCTGCTGGAGCGCTCTATCGGCAACATTAACATTTGCTGTTTGCTTTAACATCTCCAAAATTAACACATGTCAAAGAAAAGGAAAGGTAAATATTTAACTAAACAGTAGCAGCAAATGATAACGATAATAGTTTTCTTCTCGCAATTATTCCTCCATATTTATTTTAAATTTGAAAATTTTTATTTGCAAAAAAATGCAAGAGATATATACAATTCATCCACGTATATTAAACATGCCAGAAAATAGCTCGATTTTTGGAAAAAAAACATAACTAGAAAATTGTGTACCTAGGTAGGTTTCTTTTCTTTGATAGTCATTTTGCAAGTTTTGTACATCCATTCTGTTCTGATGTGTTGAGGAGAGTGACATCGTTGCATCTCTTCTGAAATCTGAAATAAAAATGCTACTGCAAGTAGATCATTTATTATATCTCTTCGGTCCTTTACAAAGCAATCGCATTCACCTCGCTGCAGACTTCTATTGTACTTATTCTTTCCTTTATTTGCTTATTGATGGTTCCACATGCATAAGTGTTCTTTCTTTTTAAATATTCCATGACGGTTATACTGGCGAAACAATTATCAATAAACACCGTGAGGATGTGAAAATTTTCTTTTACGTAGTTCTTAATATATTTATTGTACTTGAACAAAAAATCAAAATCAGTTAATACTTCCAGCATATTGTAGACAAAATAGCTTCGAATAAAATTTCTCAAACTCCATAACGCTTTGGCACCCAGTGACTTCTTTTTGTTTCCAAATTTGAAGGAATGCTTCAGCGGACAACGGTTAACGTCGAACGAGGAAGTCCCAAAGAGATGCCTATTTTGAGAGCCTACTTTTTGGAGGGCTTAAAAAACTGGAAAAACGCTTGGAAAAGTGTATGGAGTTAAACGGAGATTATATTGGAAAATAAAATAAGTAATAACTAATAAACTCTCTTAGTTCAACTACTTACGTACGATAACATGACGCATATAAAAAAAAACACAACTTGTGTAAATAATTTCTAACAGCAACGAGCCAAAATCGCTTTTGCTTATTAATGTATTTGTGACGTGCCAAAATATTCGCTGTTATAACCACAGAAACTGCAACGGAGCGATCTGAATTATATACTGAACGAAAAAGGTACGTAAATACAATAAAAAGTACGTTAAACCAACTACTGTTTAATCAATGTTGCCCCAACGAACAAGTTTACCATTCTAATAAATGGCTGTTTATTATTTCGATAAACACATACTTTCGCTTAAACTTATACCGGGTGCTTTATCTTCAGACGACTGAATAACTCAGAAACCAATTTATTTAATAGTAAAAATGTTATATAAGGAGAAAGTAGATTGTAAAGTCCACGTTTTGATTTTAGAAGTGCCATCGATGTCATTCGAACATTAAGTTAGTTTTTTTCAAATGAAACCATATTTTTTTCATGTATGATGTTATTGTCTATGAAAAAAACTTATCTGAAAATTTTTTTTTTATTTAATAACTATTTACGGATATACACATTCATAAAATAATAAAAATGAATAGAAGAAAACAAGTAGCCTTCGCTTTAAAATGAGAGGTTGCACGACGGAGAAAATGTAACGGATCAGTTGTATATGGCAATGAGAGATGAATCCTGAGCCAACTCGGTCGTACATATGTCATACGTGCGAATCGTATTCCCAGCTCACCCTTAGCATACTAGGCGAAGTGAGGTTGCACGGAGGAAAAAATGTGGCAGGTCAGTTATATCTGTTACTTAAAGATGGTTCCTGAGCCAACGTCCGAAACTTGTTCCCAGCTCATGCTGAGCACACCAGCCAAAGTAAGAGAACTGGAGAAGATGCATAGTTGTATCTGTCACTTGGAGGTGGATTCTGAACCAACTGGACCGTACGTGACTCCACTACGCGCTATACGTGTGAATCGTAAGTGGACCAGTTTCCTGTGTTTATTAGTTGCTCTAGTTAAGTATGGAAAAATTAATGGTAGCAGAAATGGCTTGAAATGGTTTTAATTTATGGAAAAGTAGGCAGAAATGTAAATCTACTGATTTACATGTACTACGACTTCATCATCCCGTGCATCGTTTTATCGTGCTGTACAAGTGAAAAAAGTAACGTAAGAGACCGGTAACAGGTAAAAGGAGTGAAGTTGCTAAATTAGCTACTGTTCAAATTAACCCACATATTTCGACTAGTAACATTTCTCGCGGTTTTGATCATCGTAAAGCAGAGTATTTAGAACATTACAACGACATAAATTCTTCAAATGCTTCACGGGGATAACCCTCAAAGCCGAATTACGCTTCTTTGCATAAAGAAACATTAATACTTACATGAATTGCTTATTTAAAGAAAGAAATGAAATATGTTGAGCTTGAAGGGGCAACTAATTCTTTTATTTCTTTTTAAAATATGTGAACGTGCTCTAGAAATAACTAATTAAAATCGTGCTTATTTAAAACATTCACTTAAAAACTAATTTCTAAAAACGAATGGAAATATGAGAATTAATAAATGCCTCCTTAAGTTCTTGAAGTTAGACTAAATACGTTAAAAGTAGCTGCTAAGTAGTAATCATTTTTGGAACATAATATGTGCATATGAAAGGAGAGTAAAATTTTTGCCGCAAAATTATTTTTTCGAAGTAATTTTTAAGTGGTGACTGGCGGCTGCTCTACATATGGGGTTTAACAGATGGTCGACCCGTTCTTCACTAACATTTTTTTGCTTAGTTTTAATGAATTTTGCATATAGGTACGGTCATTATGAGCACAGGTGAAGTAATCATGGTAGAAAAGTGTTGATAATTTCGTAGTGACTGTTATATAAATATTACATAGATATTTACAGAATGAGGTTATTTACAAACTACTTAATTAGAAAGTAAAAAATCAGCTATTTATAACTTTGATAAGAAAACATTAATATGTCACAGATGCTCTGCAATCGTATATTGCGAAGTTTACGGGCAATTATTTTGAATTTCAATAATAGTTTTTTTCTGCTAATAGCAACTAGCACACTTTTCTTGTGGCTTTCAAAAAATAACAAGTTTTAATTTGGATTTAGATAATTATGTATAATCACTCGATATATAGTGCGCTTTTTACCCTTATTTAATCAATAAATCACCGTGTGAATTAAGAGATGAAACTGCATAATCACTGATATCTGAAATCGTATCTGAAGATGTCCAAGATATACCATTCTTTTTTAAGAATTTTTCAGCGATAGTATCTCTTAAAGACACTTGATATATTGTACCACCGCGATTTACTCTACAGTCATTGAAAAGTCAGATTGAATATTCTTCAAACCAACAATGAAACTGCACAGTGGTCTGTGGGAGTCGATATCGAGATTTTAGCTGGACATAAACAAATAATTTCATCATTAACAGTGGATCAAGATGGATCAATGAGAAAATATACGAGAAAAACATCACATGGAGTACAGAGAATAGCATACCAGATCATCTGTTTTTTCCATATCAACAGCGTATTAGAAATTCAACGTCTGAATCAATAACATATACCAAACTTAATAAAACGGCAAAATTTTTGGATAGCTTTGGTGTAAGTATTTGCGACGTTTCAATAATAATAACTTTTGTCTTCATCAAGCAATAGTATAATCAGAAATAATGTTCTATTGCTCGACAAAGACAAAAGTTATTGTCGAAACGTCGCAAGTTGAACTGAATAAATAGTGAGACCGAAACTGCTCAACACAATCAAAATTAATAAACTCTGGCCGTTTCAACTACATTTCAACTATTCCATATTTTAATGCTTAATATTAGTTTTGATGGAAATGCGAAATTCTTCTATTTATTTGAACTTTTTTAAGCTGCACATGCATTGCTAGAACGTTTAGTTGAAGCAGTTTAAGTAAGCAATTTTACCGAGAAGAGGTAAGGTATTTAGGATACGTAGTCAATCGTCGTGGTCTCATGGTAGATTCACATAAAATCAAAGCTATTATTGACATAGCTACGCCCAAGAACGTATCTGAAGTACGTAGAATGGTGGGCATGGCTTCCTGGTACCGCCGCTTTGTTCCTAATTTCTCGACAGTAATAGCTCCTTTCATCGAACTTCTGAAACAGAACCGACCTTTAGATGGACTTCGGCCTGCGAGGAATCCTGGTGACTATCTGACGTCTTCACCTGTTTTGACTTGCCCTGATTTTACACACGAATTTATCATTCAGACTGACGCAATTGATCACGGCTTAAGCGCTGTCGTTTATCAAGAAATTGAAGGTCAAGGGAAAGTGATAAGTTATCTTAATCGATCACTTACACCTTCAGAACGCAAGTTCTCTACCGTTGAGAAGGAATGTCTTGCGGTCTTATGGGCGATAGAGAGACTTTGATCCTATATTGAAGCTTCCCACTTTACCGTCGTCACCGATCACTATTCTCTTTGCTGGCTAAACAAATCGAATTCACCTTCTGGCAGATTAACTCGATGAAATACTATGTTGTACCAAATGCTCTCTCTGTCGTGCTGTTCCTCGTTTAGAGATTGTCAATGTCTTTCCGTCCAGTCAGGATAAATGTTATCAGAAAGTTTTAGATCAAATTGAGACACATCCTGAACGATACCCTCATTTCCAGATTATTGACGCCTTCTTCAAGTATTTTTTCAACAGAAGAGGGCGATCTTTGTCCCGAAAGAACAATGCCATGCCGTTACACAAGCGTGTTATGATGAGTGATCATTTAGGTGTCATTAAGATCCATGCTCGGGCGTTGCAGATGTTATGCTCGATAATCTGAACATTCCCGTTCCCCAATTAGTTCCGACTCAGGAAGTGTACTACACCTCATATGCTGATTTTTTAAGGTTTACTAAGCCACGTCGGCAGCCTGCACTTGAAATTTCTAAAGTTTCATAGTTGATCTTTTCCTTATGCATTGCTATCGTATAGGTTGATAATTGAATATTTTCGATTAGCTACATATGTGTCACAGTAGAGTATAGCTCATAAATATACATCGCACGGTAGGCATGTCCCCAGCACAGAAGGCAGATATATAGATACTAAATTGATTCTGGTTGTCAATGTACATATTTAAAAAGAAGGGCTTCCAACAGCAGAAATCATATTTTAATTATATTGCTTAGTCACTATAGTCACTATTTTACAAAATTATAATGTAATCATGGAATATCGAAATTAACTGGGAATAAGTAAGGATATTCGAATTCGTTCTGTAGCATATTCCTTTTACAATTGATTAATTGTTATTTTTAACGTAGTAAAGGAGTAAGATACACTTTATAGTTAATAGGTAATTGGTGTTACAAACCAACATATAATTTTTACAGCAACGCCATATGTTATTCTCCTGGTAGGAAGACAAGAAAGATATTAAAAGATAGTATCATTAAACATATTTTTTCCGTACTCTACCTGTCGGTACGTATTATTGCTAGTAAATGTCAGAAATATATACATTCCAACGATAATATAATCAATTTTGATTTAATGCATTAAATTTCTCTCTCTTCTTGCCATTTAACTTCTGTTTCCTTTATGTTTAAATATTGCAAAATTCTAAGACCCAGTAGTATTTAATATTTTGATCCTTGCCTGCGCGCGCTTATTTAAGGTTTGTTCCAACCAAGAACCAGAAACTAATTTCACCGTTTTTATATCGTTTTAGAAATAATTTTGTTGGAACGATTTATTTCAGAGCCAATTCTACGGTTGTAGGAACGCCAGTTTCCTTTGCGCATGCACCACACGGTTCCGCTGAAACAAATTTAATTATTTAACTACAACGTACACATAATATAAGTATATTGAAATGGTGATCTGACTAAAATTGGCATCTCTCCGGGAAAATCGAAATACAAAAATAAATAAGAAAAATATAAAAAATTTGCAATTAGTTGTACAACAAAATCAAAAGAATATTGCCAAAAAGAGCAATAAAATTTGAAATTTATTGTACTCCAGAAGCAGGATGTTGTCAGCGATTACTTCGTGAAGAGTCATAACAAAAAAGTAAAATACAATATATATTGTTTTACTTTTTACAATTATGCTGCTTTTACAATTTTTTTGGAAAATTTAGCATTTGTCTAAAACAAACGACAGCTAAAATTTTTATCTAGTATTTTAAAAGATTTTCAAATCAATCTTCTACTCGCCGCAGTCTCTTAAAAAACACAGAATAAGAAATTCTTCTCGATCCCCTGTCATGAAGATGCCACGTGACCTGCTCCCAATTGATACATTTTTCAAATCATTTGAATTTACGTAGATACTCGTACATACTATTGCACGTTTGCATGTGTAACATTTTCGAAAGAAACGTTGCTTGTTGTATAGCCAATAGGCTATATTAGGATTATCTATGGTTAATAAAGATCTTTTAAAGAATTTGGGTTTCCGGATTGAAACCGCGTCGTAATTGCATGAGAATGCCGACGTTTCGCTCTCAATTTCATGAAGCTCCTTCCGGGCTGCTGCATGTTGCGTCGCTGCTGTACATTCTTGGTACAAGAAAAAAAAGTTAATAACAGCTTCGCGTTTTAGAAACATCACCAACAGTGTTTCCCAATCTGCTCATCACTGCAATAGGTGCGTGCGGTAAATGTGGTCTCACTCCTGGAGTTTAAACATAGGACGTGGAATGTGATGCTCTCCAAAACATAAAGACAACCTATCCTATTATTAATTAGATTAAATGAAAACCTACAGCACAGCCTATCACGTTCCTCCAAAAAAGATAACATATTACGTCTTTCCAGCAAGTCGAACTGTGGTGGTACCAACCTCCTGGTAAGTCCTGTCCAGTTTGTACGATAAGAATTTAAGAAACCTGAATTCGGTCAAGGTGTAAGCAATCACATACATGAAATGGATACCATACCAATGGTACGTACTCTAGCTTACTAAGGACGTATGGTAAGTGTTGTATAAAATTTTAAATAATTCAACATCGTTAAAGCATTTTTACAAACTGAGATATTTTGTGGTTTAAAGGTAAAGCCAGTATCAAGAAGAACACCAAGATCTTTAAATTTTGTTTTCCGCGCCAAGGAAATATTACTGGCATTGTAATCAGTAAAGATCGCGGAGGCGATACGTGTTTACGACAACATTTCTCAACGTTGAGATTGAGTTTGTTGGACCTACACCAGTTAACAAGTTTATTTACATTTTCTTGTAACATGTTCACATCATTGTTAGAAGAAAGTTGTGCATATAATTTAACATCGTGGGCGTAAACTAACACTGAGCAACTAAGACTTGTCAAGGGATCATTTATAAAGAGATTGAACAAAAGAAAGTCCATGTTAGAACCTTGTGGGATTCCTGTATATAAGACGAATTCTCTGGATGTAAGAAACATAACACTCACGATTACTTAAACATGATTTTACTAAGCCAGTAGCGGATGGAACAAAACTAAAGGAATCTAACTTAGAGAGAAACAGTGGATGCTCTATCGTGTCAAAAGCCTTTAACATGTCCACATAAATAACATACACCTATCCAACACTCTACACAATAAATTGTGTGAGTCAAATGTGTAGCCAAAGAGCGACCAGTGATGAAGCTGTGATGATTGGCAGACAGATGAGGTCGAATATTATTATAAATAGAATCTTTTGTAAGCTTCTGCAAAATTTGACAGGCTGGATATTGGATGATAATTGAAAAGCAGGTAAATCTCACCTGTTCTATGAATTGGACAACTTTTTTCAAAGCGTGGGGAAGACACCAGAAGTAATTGACAAATTAACAATTATTGTTAAAGGATACGCCAACACAAACCTTTAATCAAGAAACCTGGAATCATATCATACCTAGATATAAGTTTATTTGATGTCTTTAATGCGTTACCAAGGAAATGTAAATCCATTATTACTGATAACTAATTCAAAAAGCACGTTAAGGCTTTAAGATTCGCCTGCTTATACTTTTATAGTTTTTATTTGACATATAACATTTATGTTTAAAATCTAAGTGGGACTAATAAACATTATTGTTACTAAACACTTTCTCGTAAAGACATATCAAAAACGTAACAATATATATAAAATTGTATAATCTATGAATTACCATATTCGTCCATAAACGTACCGGAATACCCTTTAAAATTCGATTGTACGTACTTAATCATTATTCAGAACTCAGTGCATATTAACACTAGTAATTATATGTTGGCGCGAGCACATATTTGCTTTAAGGTGGTGTAATTTGGACAAAATAACTTCATAACATCAAGGTAGCGTCATAAATTTTGATTTATAACCTCCGCAAAAGAAGAACAAGGGCGAACAACGATAAGTACCTAAGCGTTAATAGGATTATTATTCTTTTGGGATCGGATTTTTTCCGAGAGTGATTATTTTAACCAGATTCTTGTTAACTAGAACCCGAGCGGCCGACTCTACTATCACCCTGACCGTGTCCGTTCGACAAGATCCTTTAAAATTACTATCCAAGCCGAACACCCTTGATTTGAGAGCGATAGGAAGTATTTAGAACGCACGCTTAAATAAATATTGACAAAAGATCGAGCCATATTTCAGATCCTTACCAGATAACGTAAGTAGTAGAAACTTATATCACCAGAAAGTATAAATTGGCGAAGAGACGATATTGGACATTCGATAATTTTGTATGATTATGCCAATTTAAAATAATTTTAAAATCCATTTCCGAAATGCCTTAATGGCCTCCGAATTGTAAATGTGAAACCAATAGGAAATATTTGAGGAAAGATTAGTTAAGAAGAAGAAGAAGAATTCGTTTTGAAATAATATCAGGTACTTACGTTTTGTATATTAATACTAATTTGGAATTAAATACAACAAATCAGTTCGTATGAAAGAAATTAGCATATAATAATTGATATGAATAAGTATAATGAGTATTAAATTATTTTTAATATATTTTCATGTATTGTTTCGGTTTTGTACCCTACACTGATCCTTATCTTTAATTTATCTGCTACCTAATCTTAAAAGTATGTTCATATTCTTATTCACTTTTCTTGGAAGTGCTATATAGTATGCTACATGATATGGAAATTACAATACCAAGAACGGGTGCCAATTTCTTGGCCAAACTTTTCGAAGGTAATAATTTATTATAATTTTGTTGGGATGAATCAAGTGATGATGGCATATCTCACACTTAATGCCGTCTTCTCTGATATTGAGGTAATGGAAAAAAGATGATCCAAATTTCACAAAACTCTTTAATAGATAGCTACTAGTTTCGAGCCATGCACAGCTTATCCTCGGGCATGCATAGCTTAAAACTGGTAGTTATTTGTTTAAGAATTTTGTGAGATTTGCATAATCTTTTTCCATTACCTTATTATGAATTACATACGCAGAGTCAACACGGATTATTATTTTCTGAGGTTAATGTCAGGTATATCTCTTGCGAGTTTTGATGCAATTTTCACCGCTTTCTCTAGTCATAGTTTTCTTTAACGTGTTTTAAGAATTTGATTGTGACAATATATATATCATTAGAAACTATCGCCAGTTGAGCGAATTCGGCAGAGGTCGAATTGTTAGCTTGTGCAAAGGTGTTTCTTCGGTCAGGAAAATTGTAAATCACCTTAACGGTGCACTTCAAAGGGGGACGGCGTTTCTGCATTGCGCTGGCACCTATATTTTAAGAGCACCATCCAAACTTCCAAATCAAGTGCTAGTCGGATGGGTTGCCTGTTCGCACTGACCAGATAACGACTAATGTACTACTGTTACACAATCTTCCTTTACACATAACCACTGTGTATTTCGCAATTTTTTTGTTAAAATGTAATACTATCGATTTACTCTGGAAATTTCCTTTTCCGCCTTAGAAATTATGCCTAAACTGAAAGCGTCATTTTAATGGAAAATGCCAAAAGCTACTTGCATTACTCTTTTCACATATCATTTGCAGGTTGCTTGTTTATCTCTAAAAATTTCGAGAATTTAGTAAAACGCATTTTGGAATTTTAAGAACATGGTTATGATTATTTTGATCCTAAGACTCACCTTTTGATTTTTTTCAGAGTGAATAAATTTTTCTTTAAAACTGCAGGGCTTAGGACAATTGTAACAAAGATTGGATTATCTTCATTTTTAGAAACACTCGTTTCCCTAATTCTGTCGGCCAAAATTCTGGATTTTCTATTTGGTACCCATTAAGTACTCTCTATCCTAGCGTCTCCTTAATCAGAACTAATCCACAATCATGTGCTGTTACCACTCATGGACTAGGGAAGGCCAGAAAAGTCGTCGAAGAATAACCGGGGGAAAACTAATAAGGATCAGGACCGCCACCTTCGCCTATTGCTGATTTATGATTAGGTCATAAAGGTCGTTGTGTGACCTTCGAACCGCTTATCGACCACATTTTGCGTTACCACTTACAATTCAACGCCAACAGAAACATTTCTAATAGTGTAGATAGCGAATGCAGTTGTCGTGGAGTGGTATAGGGTCGTGTTAAGTGATGAATCTTGATGCTGTATAGGGATGCATGGCTGCACGAGGGTCAGACAACGACGTGCAATGTTCAGTTTCCTGTTGAAGGGCGTGTGCATCGAGCCGTGTGAGTTGTAGTATGGGTTGCTGCAACATATGAGAGTAAGTCTCAGTTAGTATTAATCCGAGGCACCATGGAGACCCAGCGCTACGTTGATGAAGTAGTAGAACGCCATATTCTTCCGTATCTTCAATAACTCGAAGACTTTTCCAGCGGGATAATGCCAGTCTCCAGGTAGCCAGAACTTCTGTAAACCGGTTTGAAGAAGCCTATGTAAATATTTTGCCATAGCCACCCAGATATCCTGACCTCTCACCAATCGAACACATGTGAAACATTATCGGAAAAAAAAACTGAGGAACTTAGCGAATCCTGCGCAAACACTAGAACCTCCCCAGCATGAATTGCAGGTTAGTTGGGACACCATACTCTATCGGCTACCTGCTGGAATCAATGCACCTACGAGTGAGGTAACCGAATACATTATGAATACAAATAAAATTAAATTTTGATGACCTTTTGTTTTTTTTTTAACTATAATAGGTTAAGTTTGGTTAAAAAATTGGCACCCCTTCTTGGTGTTGCATTTTCATGTCAGGTAGTATAATTGGTACCTCAGTTACTTATTTGGGTGTTTCGTTATAATTCTTATTTTTTATTTATTCAATGCAAGTGAATCTAAGTAAACTTGATCAAGGTCCGTCAATCCGTAACTACAGTAGGTAGTTACTGTATTTTACAAGATATATGCTTGAAATTTGAGTTGTTGAGCGGGTTGTAAAAACGGTACAAATTTACGACAAATGGACGAGAAATGGGATATCTCCTTAAGATGCATTATGTATTTGTTTCATTTATATTTTAAGGTGGCCTAGAACCCTTGAAAATGAAAAAACCGGCAAATTATAGGTAAAATCATTAAGTGCGGACCATACGTATCTTAATATAACAAATGGTTTATTCATGGGAAAGAATATCATTCTTCAATGAAAAACTGTTACTTGCATCGAATTTAGACCTCTCTGTACAAATAAGAATTGTGCCTGATGTCTTAGCTATAGTATAAATGCAGCTGTTCTGTAGATATGTAAGAAGTGTGATAGAAGAATTTAACACAACAGTTTAAAGTGGATAGAAAGATACTGTATTTCACGCGCACTATTTAAAATCTATGTGACAGTCGAGGAAAACGTGCAGAAGAATTAATGTTAATGTTGGTGGGCTGAGTCTTTGAACGCTACAATTTGTGGATGGTCAAGTTATTATGGCCAATGAGGAATACGATCTAGGATACATAATACGAAAAAGTCCATGGAGAATACAATAGATGAAAGCTCAAAAGAAAACATCAGGAGCATGGACTACCCCGAACATGAGGAAAATCCGACCATAGGATTACATTATTTAAAAAACCTTCTAGCCTGAGTATTTTATATCAGTCGTAAGATTTACTTTCTTTCGTTTGTTTACTATATGCTTTAACTATCTTGTACTTTATGCTTGCAGAGGCTTTCGGGTTTTTATCAGAAATTGATAAATCCACTTGGACTGGTTCTTTTACATTGACGTTCTCGCTGGTAGGAACTTAATCTTCAAATTTATAACCGGTGAGCGATTAATCGGAAAAGTGCAACGAATATACATATCTGGGGGTGAACTAATTGACATATTTAAGAAGGATTATGGAAAACCAGCGAATCAAGTGGTTTAAACAAAATACAAGACTGTCAAAAAATATTGTGTAACAGCTACCACCAAATTGCAGGAACCTTAGAACAAAGGCAGTCAATGCCAAATGCATTGACAGAACAACGTAAAAATTGGATGTCGAAGCCGGTTGCAGAACGTTTTTAAACACATTTACAGGATTTCGCAGTATCAATCAGCCATATTTACTCTAACAATGAAATATGTATTTGACATAACACCGAACAAAATATGTTAATCGACCTATATCCGGAAATAAGATACTCTACCTGTTTCCGTGATGAAGCGCCTTTCCTAGTTTTAGTGAACTATTTAAGAGAAGATCAGAAAAATTAGTGGACGTTCATTACGTGTACTTTTGTATAATTATTGGTAGTAATGCACTAATGGAATGACCAAAATTTCCATCTTCTCTCAAATGCATGATGATTAATCGCTAGTGCTATTGCATCATCTCCTTCTATGTGTGGGAATTTACTAAAAGCCACATGTATGTGACCAGAGTCAACACACACGATCAATCTGTTGAGCGAATTCGTGATGATAAAATATTGCAGACACTGAATATACACGGTTACCTCTATCCTGTGTGCCTTTTGCGAGACTGTGGATGTATTGAAAATTCTTTGTGCATTTTATTTGTTTACATTTTATGTTAAATTAAAAGAGATAATAGATAAGAGATAAGTTTGTTAATTTATGAAGAATATCGGACATAGATTCTATTTTTACTTGCAACTCAAAAATCGTTCATTTGTGGACATAGACTCATTAAGATATTTTATTCAGAATTATATCAGGTGTTCTGTAGTAAATTTATTGAATTGGCACTGGTGAATCCTGTATACAAGTTAACTTGTTGCATACATGAAAATGCTAAATCAGGCAAATATTACACGAAAGGGCTATTTTTAACGATCAAATTAAAGCTACATCTTACATGTCTATAATTGAATGTAAAAATGTAACTAACAATAGACGTACATGTTGTCACTGTCCAATAATTTAAAAGTTCTTTCGTGATTCAGGTACATAATCTTCAAAAGCGTGCATCAAATTTCTTTGTGTAAAACAATTCTACGTTATAATATTCCTCGCAGCGCCTAATTTTTGCAACCACAAACGAAATTAATGTTCTCAGTAACAAAATCCTAATATAAATAAAATCGTCACGAAAAGCAAACACTCAATCCGAGTTGTGTTTCAGTATTTTGTTTCCTGTACTAGTTCATACGTCCCATCCAATTATAGAACGTTATAGAACGGAACACCCAAATTGAGTGTATCACGTTAAAATAATCGGTTACGTCATTGTAGAACAAAATTAAAAGAAGTTGAAAATCCGACACCCTATACCAATATACGCGTTTGGAACTGCGCGACCTTTCTATTTGATATAGCGACCATGTCACCAAGTGATTGCGAGAACGGTGAGAACATCTCGCCTTACGCAGTTCAACTTAAAGCCAGAGGAGAATAAAAAAGTAAAACGGTGTCTGTTTTACTGTAAACTTAGTGTAATGGAGTGTATTTAAACCCGATCCAATTACTTGTGGTTAAAAGAATTAAGATCGTCGTATTGGTATTAAACTACGGATGATTCCTCAATTTCATATAATAAGTAATTTCCATAACAATAATAAAATTACGATTTTTCATTAAATTGTAGTTTATTTTCGAATTATAGGTTATAAATACCTATATCTGAGTAATTCGTTTTAAGTGAATAACAAAGAAGAAAAGACAAAGGGAGTTTCTATGTCTAAAAAGTTCGTGATCACAAGATTTTAGATATTTTTGAAAAAATAATGCAATGGCGCATACGTATCGTCAATTAAATCGAGTATTTTTTAATGAACATAGATCTGTTATCGACGTACATACATAGGGTATTATACAGCAGTGTAATTTGTCACAATATGACATCCAGGTGTATAAACAATCGGACTTTAATAATAATATGCAAGTTAATTGATTGAATAAATTTGTACATACGTATTAACATATTAACTAGATATAAATGAAATTATCTTTGATCTGCAAAAGATACGGTTCTCTGAATTGTTTAAAGCAATTAGAACAACCTGGAACAACAGCAGCAAATTTCGATTTTCGACAAGACGGGGACTATACGGACTATCCTGTTTGCTCTATTGTTTGATAAATAAGGGATACGAGTTTCTAGAACAATTTGGATGTTGCTGTTTGGTCATATTCTTTGATATGTAAGAGATATGGTTCTAAAATTCCAGAACAACACTTAGGACAACTAGAACAACTGTCAAAACTTCAATTTTCCAAAACAGAAGGGCTACCCGGATTTCGTTTTTCGGCCGTATCTTTTGCTTTGTAAGGGATACAGGTCTAATGTTCAGGAACAATATTTAGAACAACCTGGTATAACTCTCAAAATTTCAATTTTCAAACAAAAAAGAGGAAGTAGGGTAAGCGGTTTTTGTTTTTTAGCTATATTTTTTGATCTGTAAGAGATACAGGTCTGAAATTCTTGAACAAATTTTAGAACAACCAAAACAACGTGGAACAACTCCCAGAATTTCAATTTTTTAAAAAGTGGGACTGAGAAAGTCGTTTTCTTCAATTTTTTCGGCCAGTTTTCACATCTTTTGAGATAGAACAATATAGAAGAAACCTACAACAACCTGAAACAACCGACAGAATTTAAATTTTCAAAAAAGGTAAAGCTAACTTTATTAAGTATTAACAATTTGTATTATTTACATATGATACTAAATAAAGATTACCTTTAATCGTACATGCCTTGTGTGCGTTTTATTGTAAATCGAACAATCCACTTCTCTTACATATATCAACTATAAAGGGCACCTCAACAATTAGCTACCATTTCGGAAAAGAACAACAAATCAAAACGCCGTCAAACAAATAAATAAAAATGAAAATCCTTTTGGGCCTGTATTTATTTTCTTTATTAGTTAAAATATCAGCACAGAAAAGTTGCACGTTCATCAGAAATCACGATCTCCAATCTAAACTTACGTACACAAGTAACAAATCGGAAGTCACCAATAACAACATTCCTGTATTGTTTGCCTGTAATCAAAATAATAAGTCGATGAAAAATATGACATGTCATTCTCGTCTGTAGATAATACGCATTAATGAGTTGTTATAAGTAGTAATAAGCGACCGCCCTTTTTATTTTTCTATGCGATAGGAACCAAACAGAATGAGCTTTCTTTGTTATTATTTTTTTTTATCAAGGTGTAATTTTAATGTAAGTGTTTGTGATAATTCATTGGAATTAATAATGTAATGTAATTCTTGAAGGCTATCAAGAACTTGTTTTAAATTGCATGCATTTAGTATACATTACGTCTGCAGTTCTTGTTCTTATTAAATTAATAGGTACGTATTAAAATCTCTTAGGATAAGAACTTGCCTGCATCTATGTGTTTTTGTTTAACAAAGAAAATTAATTGTTTACTACCTGAAGAAGGCCTATAAATTGTGATCACAGTCATGTTGATCTGTTTAATTCAGTGGCAGCTATTTTCACTTCCTTTTCCAGTGAAAGAAGTGTTTCTTTTGGTACTTCTTCACAACTTTCACACACTATTAGTGAACCACCATGAATAACTTTGACTCTACTGAAGCAACTAAGAACTTTCTATTCCTTAAAATTGAGATGTTTTAATTTCTCCTTTGTTAGAAAATGTTCGGCTAAGCAAATATCTATATCCTGTAATTGCGGTTCTATTTGTAATGCAACGATTTTATTTGCTATTCTCTAATCAAATATTTTCTTTTTTAAATCAATTTTTGAACGACTATAGTTATTACTTCTTCTCTGGTTTCTGAAGAAATCTAATGCTGATATTATTTGACCAGTTTACCAGCTTAAAAAAATTGTCCTTTTTGAAAGCTATATAGTTTTCGCGACTGTAACGGTTACTATCACTATATCGCTAATTTTAAAGGCATTTTTTTTAAATCAGCTAGCTGCTGATCTGTACAATTTACTTTAAAATGGTCTGCATGTATCCGCTCTCTAATAGGGTTCTTATTAAATGACGGTTATTGCGTATAGTTATTCTTGATATCTTTGTATTTTTATTTATCTATCATTATTATTATTGTCAATGATTTTTTGATATATTGATGTTTTCGTTGTGTTTAGCACCACTTCTTACTAATTTCTCTCCAACAGATATAATAGGCGATGGTTCATAAGCTACAGGAATCTGCTTCTAATGTTACAGCAACTAATGCGCACAATAGGTTATCGATACTGGAGGTTGAGACGAATAACATTTCATTCCTTCCTCTTTACGACAAATATTACAAATGTTTGAGATACCAACAGATCGACAGCAATGAAGACAGCGTACGTCTCTTCATAGACTAATTAAAAATTAACAAAGGAACTCGTGTTTCTTCTGGTGAGCTTCATTTAGCTTGACCAGCAGATTGTGTGAAGAGGTAGAAACAACAACCTGTCTACTGACAGACAGCAAATAAGTAATATTTAGCACTGAACCCCTCAGTAATGTCGATTTTGCTTCTAGACTTTCGCAGAGCTCCATTTTTATTCTTTGCGTGATGAGCCACAACGAGAATCGTGGTAACGAAGAAGCAGACACACCGGCCAGGTGTGTCTGAGTATAACTGTACGTGGTGTAGAGCCCTCCATTCATCAGGAAAAGGTTCAGAACTATCACCTATGAAAAATTCTGGGAAAGATGGGATGTAATTAAATGTAGGAATTGCGAAACTGAAAACGAACCACTGGTACACTTCTTCTGCAAGTGTCAGGAGCCAACATCAATTAAAACGACCATGCTGGATGACGAGCGACTACATTACGGCGATTGCTCTAGGCAACGTCCTAACCTATGCTAAGGCAGTACGTTGGTTGACGGCCTAAAGAGCTCTCCGGCTCAAAGAATAGGCTTATTGCGCCCTAAATACTGGGGGATCTACCCATCCTCTCATTGTCCATAACCATAACTCTCTTGATGTTTAATTTTACGTGTTGGTTGTTGATATCGGATTTGCTCTCATGGATGTCTTGATTGAGAGGAAGGTTCTGATTCTTCTATATTTATGTTTATGTTTTCTATATTAATATTTCTTCTCTCTTTTATTTCTTGCGTGATTTCTTTTGAAATAATTCCCTAATTTCGCTTATTTTTCTTCCAATCCAATGATTTATTATTCCAACTTATTGCCTGCATAAAATTACAGTCCTGGGGATCACAATAATAATAAAGACATGAAGTTCAAGTCACAAATCGAGATAACGAATTGCAAATTATTCGAACTTTGGGCCTCTATAATTATGCGAACATATACAGACTGACAGGCAGCATTGCTTTATTCCGCATTCAACTGCCAAGGAGTGTTCGTTTAATAATACATACTGTTAGTATTATTTATTTGGCGAAGGAGATGGAAGTAACCACAAATTACCTTAAGTAGCGTATTTGTGTTTTACCGTCTTTTATGTACGATAACCGCAGCGAATTGTATTTTCGGTCGAATATTCGAAATAATAGAGAACTATGTATTTTCGCGCTTCTTACAGCCAACTGATATGATGAAGCACACGCGATCATTGTACCCACAATGTACCACGAGCGATTCGTACGAATATTTTTTAGAAATTTTACCAGGTGTACAAATTACGGCAATTCAGACGGTTGCATCATATTTTTGTATACGTCTCTGCCTCAAAAATATGGAGGTATTAGCTCACATTTTTTAAATTACCCTAAAAAGCTTAAAGATAATTGCATGATATTTATACTTTTCAAGCACAAATAATTCCAAATTTACAGTAAATAATAATAATGTTTCAAAGAACATGACATTGCCAGTGTATGCATGTAAGTGTAAATAGAAGGTATGGAAATATATAAGTACAAGGTGGGCCAAATTCGATACTTTTAATAGGGAACTTATATTTCTAAAGGAATTAGACAAAAACTGACCTAAGCTTCTGGAGCTCGATTTTAAAGAGAAATCGATTGGTGAAATCCCTATTTTTATATCTTCCTTAATATAAGAGATACAGAGCGTTCTCTTAAAATGTGCAATTTTTAAAAATCCTTATAACTTTTTTATGCGAAAATGCTTGATTTATATAAAAACTATATTATGGCGCTTTTTGACGCAGAATCCTATGCTCTACTTTTTTCTTTTTTTAAACTCCTACTTTTTGAGATATTATCAAGACGTGTTTTTTTATATGGAACACCCTATATATTTTTACACTATTGAAAAGCATATAAAATTACCTTTAGAATAATATAATACACTTGATATTTTATTTAAACAATTTTTAAATTATTTATTTTTCCTCATTTCACGTTGTTTTAAGATGGCTATAGATGGTGGTAAATAAGCAAATAAAAGATTTCAACAAGGCAGAAAAAAATTGTTTTAATATTAAATGTTACAAATAACAATTCAAGCAAGCAAGCTAAGGAAACTATTAATAGCATTACTAATATTATAGCTATAAGGAATTAAAAGGGTTTATTCGGTAAAAATTCATGATGTATTGAAAATTTTAAATTAATCATGACTAGAACTAAAGTAAGTTGGTTTCTAAAATTCTTACCGACATATTTAAACGAAATATTTACAGAATATACCTTTGTTACTAAAAAATGCGTAAACATGATAAATTATAGCAAGTGTTCGAATTGTACGCCGTTCTGTTGTAAACACAATCGACACCGTTTTCTTGACCACTGATCTATTTGCAAAAAATATTTGAATAGGTGATGTGCAAAGCCGCGAGTAATCTCGATAATTTCTCGAGCAAGATGTCGTGGTCTAAAGTGTTAAACGCCTTGCTAAGGTCAGAAAATAAGCCAACAGCACACTTTTTCGAAGATTTTACTGAACCCACAGGAAAGATATATTGGACAATAGTCAGTACTATGATTAATACCACTTTCCTTGTGTACAGGTAATTTCATTTCATTTGGAAAAATTTCACATTCCATGCTACAGTTGATTAGAAAACTCCAAGAAATACTCAATTAAATAAAATTTAAATTACCTATATGCATATGATGCTTTTGAGATATTGGCCGTACTTCCCAAAAATCTTAAATTATCACAAAAACTAAATTGGATATGTATAAGGAATATTGAAACAGGGTGAATTGCAAAAATACGTGCAAAAAATATGATAAAATACAAGATGTCCTATTTACATATGTTCTGTGTGGCGGAAACTGAGCATCCTGTGTATTTAATTTTGTGTTATGCACAGGTCGAACCCGAATGTTTTTTATTTGAAACGCTTTTCTATAAAGTAATCAACAAATTATTTTCCACTCAGCACTCACCAGATGGACAAGCGATACAAATTATTAATTTAACAAACCACAATCCGTCCAAAGATTTCTGTAAAGCATTGCGAAATAATTAACTTATTATATTCTTTAAGGATATAACAATACATTTTTAAAAAAACTGAAAAAAAGCTGGGAAATGATGTTCACTTATTCTGTTAGACCTACGTACATCAGATTCATCTATCATATAAACATTCAATTACATAAGTCAATGAACATCCAATTAATTAATTTATTGAAAAAATTGCGGGTGGTAGCGAACTTTTATATTTAATCGACATGCGAAGATATAGAAATGGGAAAGAGTGACCGACGAATGGCAATCTTCGCATGTTAGCTCGGAGGCATATTTATCCGATGCAATTATTTTTCAAAATAGCTTGCGTTGTCTCTGGTAACATCTATTATCGAAAATCAAAACATATGTTTGCCATAAAACATGTTCAAATTATAGTCCCTGATTAGTATTAGTTACGTTTGGAATTCAACAACCTTCAAGCCACCGGAAATTTTGTTTTTTATATTTACCCGTGCCTTTAACATGGTACTGTTTAAGGTACTTAGCAAATTATATTAGTTTAGTTACTAATCTCGTTCCTATACTTACTACATTAGTAAAAACTTAGTTTAGATTAGCGAGGTGGTAGTATTTTTCTTGAAACTTTTGAATCTCCTACTAAAGGATTGAAAGATCATTGGCGGTTTAACAGTTTAATAAATTATACTTTTTTGAATGGATCCTTCAGTGTATTATTTCGAAGCTTTTACAAGTGTTCGAAATATTATCCTTAAAATGCAGAACTAAAAGCGGTATTAATTGACAATACAATTCCACATCGTATTAGATAATAATATCAAATTTTTTATTTAATTTAATTTTAGAAAGTTAAAAAATAGAAAAAATCCTTTCGCTTGATACTTCAGAAATGTTTAAAATTCGCAAACAACATTGTAACATTTTTTTAAGCGTTAAAGTTGTAAGAGATTTAAATAAACTAAAATTATTATCAGGATCTTTTTGTATTTCTGATGTAATTTACTGTGGTTCTAAAATAATCAAAACTTCCTGTTTTTAATTTTTTAATATTGTGGGATTATGTAAGTGGACGCTATTTTGTTACTATTTTTTGGCGGCAATAAGACTTGAGATAGCGCACTCCTTAAAGTCTAGAGTACCGTAAAAGAGAAAGAACTATTAGTTTTACTTTGCGCATATATCTATTTCAAGCATAAGACACACTAAGAAATAAATCTATATCGTTAAGCATAATTTTTTAATTCCCTTACAAAATTTATAATCCTGTAGGTTTGCAAAGTGTTTAAAAAACCTTCTGAAGAGGGCGACAATAAGATTAGCAAAACGTCAAAAGTAAATTCGACGATATGGCAACGGAAAACTATTCTATAATAGACACCAGCCGTGAAAGCCTACACTAAAATTATTTTTTATATCACCGTATACTTGTCACAACGTTGTAACATTCTTTCGTTTTTTCAACCCTTCCTTCAATTACAAATCAGGGTATAACCACAGTATAATACCCCAAAAATTATTCTTTTAAGAAACTCTTTACAAAGCACAATACTATATGTGCATAAATCTCAATAACACATTCAAGCTTAAATTGTTTATTCTATCCATTAAATATAGATGAAAGGGGCTAAATCTTACAAATATCTTTATTTAATAATTAAGGTACCGATTTCGTGTGTACAACACACAACTTCAGGCCCAGACCAAAACAGGCAAGCTTCGGTAAAATTTGGTAAAAACTTACCTCTTTTGGTCTGATCCTGAAGATGTGTGATTTACACAAGATACCGGTAGCCAATTACTAAATAAAGATATTTGCGAGATTTAGTCCGTTTTATCTATGTTTAAGTACTATGGAATCACACCAAATCACTAATTTCAATTTATTATTTCCTTTCAAATGCAATACTCAACTGGTCAACTGGTAGACACGCAAATTATACGACGCTTTAAGGAAAACCTGTACATACGAATAGGATGATTTAATATACCAAAATAGGAAATTATAAATATAAAGCGTTGCACGTTTTTCCAAATATACACAATAATTTGTATTTGTCTGTTTTTGTTCAGGTTAATATAATAGTGACTTTTCTTGGAAATCTTAAAAGAAGTTCATAGTTTTTTTCTTACTTTTGTGAATAGGAGCGATTTTCTAAATTCCGTTGCACATCATTATTGATATCATAAGCATTTAAATTAATCGCCATATGATTTAAATTAAAATTTATATAGTTAGGACATAAATAAAAGCTATTGTGCAAAACGTAACACATATTCTTTAAATTAAATTAAGAACGAAGAAAAATTATATCTTTTTGTTGTATAATAACCAAAAAAGTGGTTTACTATCTTGTGCTTCAGTAGTTGGTAGTATGACAAAATATTAAACGTTGCCACGCTATATTTTAACTCGGCGTTGTTAAAATCATTAGAACGTTTCTTTTGCTTCTGTATTTTAGTCGTTTACGTTGCTCTTTATTATTGTGCTTTGGAAAAGTTCTTTTAAGAACTCATTTACGGGTGTATAGCGTAAAAAAAGTGCCGAAAGCATTGGCAAACAAGCAAGAGAAATAGTCGATTCTTTGATCAAGTACTTTGGAAGTGAACGGGACAACAACATAAAATTATAATTCTGTTACAGCGTCTTGCTTCAGCTTAATTGTTAGTGTATCGAGAGTAAGTAAAATAGTGCAAACTGTGAGAAATAAGCAAGCATTGTCTTCACCAAAAAGAAAAAGAGCTAAGACAAAACGAGTAATAGATGTTGATTTTGCCAGCCAAACCTCCAATATGAAATGTGAGTATAAATATATGAAACATATAAATTATATTGACTTCTACTCTAAGTTACTCAACATTCTCTTCTCGGGCAATCAAAACAAAAAGGCATTTCATCCCTTTTCTAAAAATCCCATTTTTTAAAATACTGGCTTTTGCTGGATGATGAAGAGGGCTATCACGTTGCTCTAGCTAATATTGACTTTTTGCAAGTCTACGTAGACAACATGAGAAATAGTCGTTACCAATGGTGTGTATCTTGTTAATGATACAACAAGCTGTAGTGAATTAAACAGATATTGTTACCTCAATTTTTCAGTGCGGGTTTAAGCGCGATTCTTAGTATGAGCGACATTCTAGTGTAAAACAAAACCTGTAAAATAAAAGTTTGTGACATCATCAAGCAATAATGTATTACATTTTTGTAAATACATGAATTTTTCTGACTCGTCACATAATGAAAATATTAATTTGATCAAATATTTTGATTATAACAGAAGGCTGAAAATTGTGTGTAATTGTAAGGTTGTTCTTAATTATTTTAATCAATGTGTTATGAACAGATGAAGACATAAAAATACATTCTTTTTTTCTACTGTAACAACCTACTTTACTTTAATGTAATTTTAATAGAATGTAAATTATTCATAGTACTTTCATTCCTGTAAAATATAGGGAATAATCAGCAATGGATCACTAATAAATGGCATATCTAGCAAAATTGCCCGTGCAATATCCCCAAGAACAAGAAATTAATTTGAATGGTGTTTTATACATATTTCATTATTATCTACTAACTTACAATTAACTGTTTATACTTTAATTACAGAAATTATTTTTTATATTTGCTATTTTTCTTTTCAGTTGTACTGCCCATTAGACAACAAATAGGTAATTTTATGAAAGAACAAAGCAAGATGCTGCCCCACAAGTAAATCAAGATTCTTAACATATGTTATAAGTTGTTTTTAATACTTCAATAAGTTATGAAGAAGTATATTTGGATAATTCTATGGAACTGCGAGAAACGCGTTACTGTAGTTTCATTCCCTGACTACCTGTGAAAATGGAATTAGTTCAATTAATAGCAATAAAATGCGTTATGCTATGACATATATTTGTATTTACAATTTAATTAAAGGATTTTTTAATTACAAAGTTATGGAACGTGCACGGAGAAAAAGATGTGTTCATTCTGACACCAAATGTGTTATGATCTATCGCAACCAAGAGTAATTATTGCGACTGCGACAATGAGTTGTTATGATTACTATGACGTTCTAGTATAGTAGTGCTATCGCAACATCAACATTGTTACAAATTACACCAAAGTAATTACAAAAGCCTTCTTGCAATCATGACTGCAGTATTTTTCTTCGTGTGTGGGCCGTAAAATTCTAACCTCGAAATTCAAGCTGGTACGTTTGTTCTTAGCATAGAAATGATGAGGACCTATACGCAAGTGATTTGCCCATTTAATTAAGTACTTTTTTTGATTTACAAGATGCTAATAATAAAATAAAGTAAGTTTTACAAAACTTTATTTGGAACTTATATTTAGTGTGATACCGGTAAGACGTTCGTTGTAATTTATTTCATTGTATTAGTTATAAATAAACAAAAATAATTTACAAATTGCACATTTTATTTTCTCCAGTTTAATTTTTTCTCTCGGTAGGGTGACCCATTTATGTTTTCTATTTTTTGATGAAATAGAAAATTTAAAGCATCACAAAAATACCTGCTGATAATCCATCAGTGGACTACTTTAACTCCACACATAAACGCGTGTGCAGTCAGAGGGCTGCAAGATTCTCTTTTAACATCAATTCAAAATAAGATCACTAAAAAATTCTTTAGCAACTCTAATTACGAAGAAAGTGTAATAGCGATTTTACATACTAATTCCAAGTTATTACCCGTTTATTCTTTCGAGAATAAAATTTATGCCATCTTTGTTATAGAAAATTGTAGCATTTAGGCACGTACTTGAAATTTTGCGATAAATATCAACTAAGTATCAAGTATAGCACCAACTTATAATCTGCACAAGGGAGCACTTATTCGAAGCATTCATACGTATGCACAAAGGTGTTTATTAAACTTTAAATATCATCAAACAAGAAGATGTAAGGTTAGTGTTTTTTTTACATTAATTATAATTTCCGTGTATACTATTTTATTCCTTTTTTTTTCTATTTTAATGAGACGTAGGGAACAGGAAGTATCAATTTTCATCGGTCATTTGTAATGAGAGCTTTTTTACATTAAATGTTTAGATAATTGCTTACCCCTGTGGATAACGGTCTCCGCTAACGACCACAGAATGGAATTAATATCTCCACGGAGAAACCATTCATGACAGTCCATCAGTGTCATTCGACAACCCTCAAGGAGAAATTCCCGTTTTCTAGTAATTGAATTTTGTCGTCCAACCCGTTATAATAATATCAATTATTCCCATAATAAATAGCTACTGGCCTGGTTTTCCTCTTTCTATTTTAATTTACTGTAATTTAAATCTGTTTCTATAATTGCTTTCGAGGTCGTACGAAGCAAGGACAATAATAATAGCGTTTCTAATGAATAGTATCGAAATATGATGTAATAATAATGTGTATGCAGTGCACATTAAACACGCACTATTTGATCTAGTGCCTATGTTTTAAATAAAATAATCTTAAAAATATCACCTTCTTTGATATGAATCATTCCAAAATTTGTATCGTGAGGTACATTTAAAATAAAAAACAACGAACTTTTGACTTTTCCTATAACAAAATTAAAAAACTATGTAAAGTAGCCCAAACTGACTTTGCAACATTAACATAAGTAAACATGAAATAAAGAAACATGAAGATATTAGTCTATCTTTGATGTGGTCATTTATAAAGCTGTATCTGTATCTTCTGATTTTCTAAAAATTTTAGCGTTGATTGTATAGTACCTTTCTATTAATAAATAAAGCAATTTCTGAAAACCACAAAAGTCCTTTCATGTGGAGAATGTTGCACCCCATTGTGCAAACTCGAATAAAGGGTGCCAAGTATACTGTTCGCAATTTTGTCTACTCTAAATTATGATAAACCACCCGCAACGTTATAATAGCGAAAAGCATTAAAGATATCATCGAGAAACCTCACGTATCGCACAAACAACACTTTAAAAATATATTGACGATAGGTGTAAGGGCATAAATTTTAGTTCTCTGTCGCCAAAATTTCTGTAACTAACAAAGATAAATGGTAGGGTTTGAGGAATTAATTAATCTAAAACGTACCACCATTAAGGATATCTTAATATCTGCATTATCTCTATCTCCTTTATCCCTCCGGTAATCGGTAGGGTTTGTAACGCGATAATAGCCGATACCGTTGCCGTTTTATGTGTGGGTTTCGATCGACGTAATGAATGCAAATGAGCAATTTTCATAAAATTACGGTTTTCTAACGAAGGGTCGGAGATACTTAAGGGGTTAACCATATATGGCTTAGTGGGTGGTCAACTCTTAGTTCCGCATGCGGCACCACGCCCACAAGCCAAATATTTTCGAGGGTGATTGATGAAATTATCAAGGGTTCCTTATTGATGATCGAGTTGCCAATTAACTAGCTCCTGTATATCACAGACAAAGAAGTCGTCTTGGTTTATTATAAAACGTCACGCTCTTCAAGAAAGACACGCTTTAAGTTGACAGGAAAAAAAACAGAAAACTTTACGAGTTTTAACTAAAATTATGCGTATATGAGGATTCTAAAGGCTAAACTGGATCGAATCTGTAGATATGCAAACAATTTACACCAATAATAAAGTAATTACTAAAAAAAGTGCGTGTTATTGAGCGTGTCCACGTAGCATCCATATGAAAGATACAATCTCTTCCTTGGGCAATTTGATGGACAATGTTTCAATTAAAATTATTCAGAAACAAGCCCTGCGCGACATAAAATTCTATTTAATTATACAGAATGGTTTCGCATTGCACAGAACAAATTTAGTTATTATTTGAATGTAACATTCCATATATTACTGCAGTTTTAAATGCTTCTCTTTAGTTCCGCTTACATTTCTTCAACTTCCCCTGTTAATTTTTGAGATAATTGGAATAATTCGAAATAGCATATTTACATGTCACAATGGTGATTCAAATTTTATTCAATTCACTATTTCTCACAGTTTTCAGCAGTGTGCCAACAATTTTTTAATTTAATTAATTAATTGGTTAGACTCCACAAAATCATTTTCTATCTTTCATCCCTGCCAAGTTTCATTCGCGTTATTTTAGTTTTTTTAATGGAACAACCTGTATAAGTTAAGATACTTTTTGTAGAGGTTTCTCTGTACCAAAATTGAGTGCTATATATATATATAAATTTAAATAATAGCGTCATATTTAATTTACTAAAGCAGAACGCGCTGTAGCTATAAGAAAATATTTATAAAAAAAGAGTTTTTCTATCAAATTCCAAAAACCTATACAGGTTGTTTCGTTTAAAAAAACTTCACTGCGGTTTCGATAACTATTTTGTAAAATTTAGTTAATACCACAAACTCTATTAAACTATTAAAATAAATTGGAGGAAGACATCCGAAAATGAAGCAAAATAAAAGTGATCCATAAAAAAATTAAACTAAAAGAAAACTAGCATAGTATGCAACAAGAACTGAATGCCCTGTATACTTAAATATGATCATTGTTATTCAGGCCTCCGAATAATGTTTATTTAGAATGTTTCTTTTTAAATTGCACAGAGATGGAATTATCTTCAATCCACGTTGTGCATGCTTATTTGAATATATTGTATTTTATTTAACATTTTCTTTGCCAGATGCTAATATATCTTTTCTTATTACTAAAATCAACGGCAGTACATTGTTTTTTAGTCTGAAAATTGGATGTACTTGGGTTTTATATCTAAGAGTAAAACTATTTAGCTGTTGCAGTATACTATATTATTTCTCTTACGATTCATACCACTAATTATAAGAAGCACTGTACATTATTTGGATTATAGCTGTACTTTTTTAACCCTATCTAAATACATTATTGCTATGTTTAAAAAACACTAAAAATATAATTCGTAGAAAAAAATATTATTAATAAAATTTGTTTGACAAGTTATTTTCCACCATTTGTGATTTTTTATGGCAACATAAAATATATGCAGTAAGATTTTTTGACAGATTTTGCAATACCTGTAGATGGATATGTATTGCATTCATGGGGTTAGATAACAAAAAAAATATTTAAATATATTTAATTAGTCCTACTACCTTTATCTTATACATCAGCAAAACATTGTTGGTTTTTGCCGATTATTTATGTATTAAAGTAAATCTAGTTAGATAGATCGCACCGTAAATGTGTTTGTTTTTCAATAGTTTAATCGAAATCCTTATGATGCTTAGATATGATGGGCAACGTTCTCATCACGAAGTTTACTGTTATTTCAACAACGTTCATTCGAAGCGAATTCTTATAGCCCAATCGACTCAATCAACGGTTTCGTGATTGATAGCTAAATTTAGAGAAACGGGCAATAGTAGAGGTATTCCTAGATCCAAATCACTACAAAATGTGTTACCAAATCAACCACTAATGAAGACTGATCTCTAGATGTGTTACTCACTGCAACGGATAATCCAACAATGTCAACCTCATTTGGCACTAGAAAATAACATAAGTTCGAAACCTGTTACTCGAATATTGAGAAAAAAACAAATACAACCCCAATGAGATACATCTTCTACATGAGTTTAACGGAGATGATCCGGACAGGCGAATGTAATTTTGTAGAGCAACGATAGAAATATTTAGAAATGATCAAATTTTGTTAACAATATGTTATTTTCTAACGAAGCTAGGTGTTGTCTTAACTGTTTTGTAAATAAGCATAACTGCCGTTATTAGTCAACTGAAAATTCACATTGAATGCTAGAAAATCATTCATCCCCAGAAACTTAATATGGGGGTTGGCATTGTTGGGCTCCTATTTCTTAGAAAACTAAACTAAACTTACTTAGTAACCACATCATACCAGACATTTGAATGTTTCCTAATGGTAATTAACCAGATATGCTAAACCGTGACCAATGGTTACAACAAAATGGGGCTCTACCAACCCTAGTAAGTTCTTGGAATTGATCATCTGTATCTTCGTAATTACTTTTTACAAAATGCATTTTTTATGAAAAAGTAACCAATTAATTCGCATCGCTGCAGCTAGGACGAACGTTGAATTTGGATTTTACTTAATTCTGTTGTTTCCAGCTTACAATCTGCGAACATTATTACATGACATATTTATTTTTATTCACTAATGATAAATCTAATCTTATCCTTATTTTTAAAATTACTATGTTCTTATTGTAAACCGCTATAAAATTCTCAGATTACATTTTATTTTATCTTATGCTATAACGTGCTAGTATGAAAGCTGTGTATTACTAAAGATTAAGATTAGAATCAGTTAGGTAAAAAATAAGAAAAGAGTGTATTCAGCAGTAATAATACTTCATTTTCGGTAATAACTTGATTATTCAAAAACTTATTTGACCAATAGCGATAGAAAATTTAATATTACAATAATTAACACATCCTTATTTTTTATATATTTGGAAATAACAATAACCGAAAAGCTTGCTTATATCAAACAAGTATTATAGTTATTGTGTTATCACAGTTCATACACCGGAGAAACAGCTTATGAATTTCCAGAATTTCCTTTTATAAGGAAATGAAACGGAAAACTAAAACAATGTTACATATACAGCGCGCTTTTAATGATGCAGTTCCTATTAAAAACGATCATCGTTCAACATGCTACCCAAGCAGTTTGGAAGATGCGCCAAAGCTGATAACGATGTTTTCGAAAATCAATTTTTTATTATGTGCTACTTCTAATAAATATGGTGTTGCGATACTAAATTATTGAAAAAGGAAATTATAAAGCCTCCACTAATTATTTCTGTAATGGTCGAGAATTGTATTACCTTATTTCTCTTATATCAATCTTCTACTTCCTAGTCCACTGAAACACTCTGTATATTTATAAAACTAAACAAAAACATAAAATAAAATATAATCCATACACAACCCATTAGAGGAATAAAAGTAACTGAACTTTGTTACAAGGAATACATAGGACAAAGCATTTGTGGGACTGCTATTTCAATATGTCAACATTTTAACTTAAACATTTAATTGTTTTTTTTTACATGTTGATCTTAATATCTAAAAACAGGTTTTGATAACCGACGCACCTTGCCTTCAATTTAACAATTAAAAATATGTCGGATTTTAACAATAATTTGAAAAATACGCGGGATGTTTTCAAAATTCTGGGAATTGTGCTTTAATTAAATTACGCAGAACTAATAGGCAATGCTATTGGTGACGTATTCACATGCTAGTAAAGTTATCCAGTGAAATATAGTTCAATCTGAGTCAGCTGTGTAGACGCGTATTCGTAGTACTAATTTTGTAACTATGGAAGACGCGGTTAACTCTCAAAGAGCAATAATGTTCTTTTTGGTAAAAGAGGGTACGAAAACTTCGTAAACGTCCGCAATGAGTGTTTGATGAGTCTGCAGAATTTAAAAATCGCTGGATCGATCGTTTTAAAACTGGTAGAATATCATCAGAAGACGATCCACGTAGTGGTCGCCCGAGTACGTTGTTAAACAAAAGAAACATTACTGCCGTGGAGGACCTACTGAAAGAGGAAAGGCGAATGACTATTCGTCAAATTAGTGTACGCCTAGGAATAGACACACGACAAGTTCATTACATCTTATATGATTGTTTGGGCGTAAGCGAGGTTTCAGCCCTCTGGGTGCCAAGACTGTTGGAACAGCAACAGAAACTGAATAGGTCTGACACTAGTCGTCAACTTCAAGAGCTGATAGCTCGTTACGGTGATGAATTTTGGCAACGGATAATAACCACTGACGAAACGTGGATTCCTTATTTCAATCATGAGACCAAAAGTCAATCCAAAGAATGGCGTAAACCGGAAGAAGCGCCTGCACTTAAGGAGCGTTCAGTTTCCTCTGTTAGAAAGGTAATGCTACTGACTGCGGAGACACCGAAGAAGTTCTTTGAGGATGGCTTAAAAAAATTAGTTTATCGTTGGGATAAACGCATTCAGTTATATGGAAATTATGTAGAAAAATTACATTGTAAAATTGACGAAAATTTGCAAAATAAAGAAAATTATAGTTAAATTCCAGAACTTTGGAAACATCCCTCGTAGTTTCGGAATTTATATTCATGTAAACAAATTCGTTATACCTACTAAATAATCACAGTAATTATGATAACTGGAGGTAGCACACAGTATTTTAATTGATACCGATATTGCACAAACGAGAAATCACATATGTACCTTCGTAAATTCACCTACAAATCCATATAATGCGATGTAGCTAAATATAAATTTAAACTAACGTTGTCTTTATTTATAAAAATGTAATTCTAGGAAACACTTTTAAATGTTTTATCGACCAGTATAACTGATTTGAAGTAATTAAATCTATTACTGCTGCAGCGATGAGCAATTATAAACTCTTTATTACTTAATAACTACCTTCACATATATACATACATTAAAAGCAACAAATTAAGAGGTTCTACGTATAAATACACGTTTAATAACCTTTCCAAAAGAAAATATTTGTATACCTTTTCCCTCTAATTAAGCGGAACTACTTAATAATAATCAGAATCAATCAACTGCCAGCCCCAAAAACGAACACAATTACATATATTAAAAGATTGATGGCTAAATTATAATCCGCAGCTATTGTATACAAAACAACACGGTTTGTGAGAAATAAAAAGTTTTACACTTCAAGAAGTGTCAGTGATACAAATTATCGTATCCGTGATATGCTGAATGTAGTAACGGTACTGGCTGTCTATTTTGCCTCAAGGGTGGAAGAAACGATGTTACCGGAACATTAGGATTATTATATCCCCTATATGCAGTATCGTACCCTGTAAAACGTTCTCCATTATAAAATCTGTTATTATCGTCATTGTACGGAACAGATGAACGATATAGATTATTCGGGTACAAATTTCTTCCGTAATCCAAATTGCTGCTTAGTCTTCCCTGGTTTCTATAAGTGAGATCTGATGATCTATATACATTAGATGGAGGAACACTTCGTGAAGGATTCGATGCACCTAACTTCGTAATAACTGGATGAAAACCATTTGCATCGGCTGTATACTCTACAAGCCTTGTGGTACCATCAGGATCGACTATTGAATAAGCTCCTCGGACAATATTATTTTCTCGTTTTTCCCATTTGCTTTTGTTGTCCCCTGTTGCGTCATTTGATATACCATAGTTGTAGCTATACACACCGGATCCCTAAATAATAAAACATGAATCAGATATAAGTCTTTACCACAATTTATTAACACAATACCCCAAATATCTAAAATAGAAAAATTACCCTTATTGCGTCGATCTTCGGTTTTCATTTATTTTACTACAACTACCAATACTGAATTAGCTTATGTTGATGATTGTCTTTGTTCGTTTATGAATAATAAATAAATTAAAAACTAGTGGGTAAATTCAGCTATTAGTTTAAATAAATAAGCTCTTCTAATTTTCTGGAATTTTATAAAAAGTAAAATGCTTTTATATTATTTATTCGCACATTAAATACATTTCAGCTAATGATGATGATATTAGTAAGTAAGTAAAATAATCATTCCTGAATGTATGTATGCAAGGGAGCCTCTCTGCTACTAAATTCAAATTGTCAATATTCATTCAATCATTCATCAATCATAAATTATATTATAAAATATTCATTTTTCTGCAGTAGAGAAAGTATGCAATGCGTACTTATGTTACAGACTGTCTATGAAATCAATACATGGGTGTTTCAAATCATAGGAATATAATAGAGTTATATATTAAACTGAATTGGCAAGTTAGCGTTTTTCATTCATATTAAGGTATAACATTCCAAAACCAATTGTACATGGTTGATAAACTTGGTGTGTGATATAAAAGCTTTAATTAAAGACAGTCTTTAGACAAATAGTAAACAGATTATAATGGGTCCTGGTTTATCTCAATGATGACGAGAGATGAGATAATAATTTTTGTAAAAATCCTAGTAACCTTCACATACAAGGGAAACATGTAAAGAAATTGCACCAATAGGAAATGATAATGCTGAGTTTTCTGTGAACCTAATTAAACGCAGCAAAAACGAAATCAAGACTATTGCCGAGTTGATGACTGGATACTGCCTATCTATATAACCTAGATCGAGTAAGCAAACCTTGATGTAGAAGATGCGAATTACGAGAGGAAACAAGCTTTACACGTAACCTGCACATATGATGAACTAAGGCGGAAGTATTTCCGGGAGGATCTATTGGAGCCTTCGAAAATGCTCAAGTATCTTCTGGGCAAGAGCCCACTAAGCTGCTTAAATGGAATTGAGAATTCTATTCTATTCTGGGGAGGTACAAAGAGCTTTAGGCTCAAGTGCCTGGGCAGTTCGTAACCATCCCAAACAGTATGAATGAATGAAGGCGTCTTATGTTGAATACTAAAAGAATAAATATTATAACAATAATAAACTGTCATATCATAGTTAGCGAAGATTTTCCTCGCACAAATGGTAGACCTAATCGTTTTTTAAATAATTCTAAAGGGACAGAGTTTAAATATAGGAAAAATTAAATAGATCCAGTATTACATTGGTGATAATAGTTTACCGTTAAAATAGCTCTCTAATACTTGCAAAATTGATTTACATAGATAATAGCGTGATATCCGCATTAAAAATGACCAAACGAAAATTTATGGTCAACGTAAAGAGCAAAATTCTGTAGGTACACAATATCTGTCTGATCCTGGAAATAAGTTCGACTACAGACTTTAAAAATGTGTCAACCAGCAACATTAATAACGACCACATTATCTGCATTGACATCACAGGAAATATAACCAAGTAAAAAAAACTGCAAAATTTTAGAAAAAGAGATTTTTATCACAGGAAATAATTCAAAAGAAAGTAAATGATTAACATTAAAATAAATGCGTTGATTTAGCAATTATATATTAATTATGAATTATATCAATTAGCTTAATTATAACTGTTGTTTTCGACGCCAGTTAGTCACTTAATTTTATCACGCAACTTTTCCTTCTTTCTAGGTTAACAAGTTATTGCATAAGTGTCAGCCAATTACTTTTTATACACTAAGCAAAAAAAGCGGTTGAATCAAGACGCATTCGATTTTTCAAACAAACTTCGCCGTCCATTAGCAATGCGTTTTAGTCGCTCACATAACATCTTAACAATATTAAATTATGTGGTTTAATTGAACAATATTTGGTTTCTAATTAACAATATCATTGAAGAGAGTTAGTCAGATATTCAGATACATTTCGTTTGAAATTTGAATTAGTTACTTGAAGTTACAGTTAAACTTACTTTAACACGTTTGATGAATTGAAACAAAACGGGCGTCTGTCTTGTCGACATATTGTTGTTCTTTAGCCCAACTCGAGAGGAAGTCCAATAAAATCGGAAATGTATTCAGTAGAAGTTTCAAATAGGTTGGTGTAAGTAAAAACACTGTTGACTTAATACTAACAAGAGTTTTTGCAACACATATGTACCTTCAACGCACGTCGCAGAAGCCTTACAAAGAATGGATTAGTGTATTGAACTTACACTGAAAGTTGGTAATATTTGTCAGAAATTTGGAAGTACGTTTCTGAAAAAATTGATTTTTATTTCAACATACAAAATGTTTCCGAATAGATGGCACCTTGACGAAAAATCTTTTTGGATTTATTAAAAAATTATTTTAAAAAGGTGTCTATTAATATTTAAAATGTTTCATCTTGTAACACCCACCCAGTAACACCGCGTATGCAACGTTTTACTTCATTTTGTAAGACTTGTGGTCGAATCGCTATATTATAGTCACAAAGAGAAATACATTCCCCGCAGTTTCTTAACATAGTTATAAATAGCACTTATAACACTTTTTGAAATCTTAAAGAAGGTAAATGAGATTATTACAAAATTTTTCAAGGAACGTCAAATCATATTGCTGGGAAACCTTATCTCGCTTTAGTTTCTAATAACCGTCTAGAAAACAAAAAGTCAATTCAAAGCGGTGGGAAATTTATTCTATTAGGTTTGACTTTGTTCACAATCTCAATAATCTAAGAACCTTCTGCTAGAGACCTATTGATTTCAATTTTATTTACCACTGAAAATATATAGGAAGACAAAACTTGAAATTCAAACATATTTATTTCTATAATCCATGTTGACTCTGTATGAGCACTTAGTATCGAGAAAAATGGAATAAAGGGGGTCTAAATTTCACAAAACCCTTTAATAAATAAGTACCGCTTTCAAGCTAGGCACAGCCCATCCTCAGACAAGAGTTGACAGATGAAAATTGTCACATCACATTTTTAAGATATAATATTTTATTAACCCGACATATTTTTATCTGCTTGATAACTTTTGCCTGAGCATAGCTCGAAAATTTGATATTTGGACCTTTTCTTTCATTTACCTCTACAGGATTTATTTATATTAAAAATACGATAAATATTGCGCTATTGGCAATAGCATGACATCTTTTACCTCAATTATAACTAACAACCATTGTAACAGTGTTTCCTTTTGCTAATTAATCTAATTGAACGTGTTCGTCAAAATAAAGGATGTTACTTTGTTAAAATTAACTAAATATATATTTTCTCCCTTATAGAATATAGATGACATTTTACCAAAAGTTAGCATAAAATTTAAGTTGCATAACTAACAACACTCCTAACCTGTACTTTATTCCTTCTACCCTGATTCATAATACTGGTGAAAAGAAAATTATTCATTCGACAATTTTTTGTCTTAAGTACAAAATGTAAATTTTGAGAACTAATTTCGAACTTTTTCACAAATTCTCGTTTAAACAATAAAGGACTGATTCTTTTGAGCTAACGTGTATCAAAGATTTCTTCGATAGAAGAAAGAAAATAGATTATTGTATGAGACAGGAGAATGTTTTATTTGCAGACAGCTGAATACTGTCTTATAACTATACAAAATACGAAAATAAAGAAATACTGCAGAAATAGATATGTATCAAAACATAGCATTTTCTCCAAATGCTGTTCTGTTGTAATAAGTACTTAAACAATATTGCTATATAATGCTTCTAACCTACATAACGGTCTTTTTTTTCTAATCTGTTCAGATGAACCAGAAGTTATATATATTGGTAGGCATCAAACAACACCAGCTGTTACAAACTGCACGATCATTTAGATATCAATTTCTAATAGCTACATGTTCTCGCGCAAAACTTAAAAACAAATGAGAAAATACTTAAAAATTGCTAAATCTAACTAGAAATCAAAGGAAAAATACAAATCTTAATTATTGTCAACCTACCTCATTTTCTGCTCCTAAATTATCCCGATTGTTGTTACTGAGTCGAATTTGCACTGCTTTCACGGGAAACGTTGTTAAACAGCTGAAGGAGACCTTAAAATAAAAACGGCCGAATATTTATTAAATAACCTAATTTTAAAGTATGAAGTACTAACCAGGAAACTATACGTTACGAACATTTTACGACCATATCACGAAAGCGTACTTATGGAATTTCAAAGCAACAAAACGCTGTATAGGTTATATAAGTGAGACGCACATTTTGTTGAGGCGACGATTACGTCTAAATGCTTGGAAGCCTAGCTACGTAAACATTTACGGTTTCGTTGAGTCCTTCACAGAGAACGCAAAATTCGAGGTGATGAGCAAAATGCAAATGTATAGATGTAATGGATGAATAATTTACCAAACGAGAGTGCCGCACGTAACAGTTTTGCGTCCACATCATCAACTAGAACTATCTAATAAACAGTAGACCATGACTTACACGAAAACATACTTTTATCATAATTTAGGTGTTTATGCAACATTGTATTTCTAACAAAAATATGTAGCAAACAGCATGAATTTAAAATAGAATCGCCATAGAGAGTGCTATCAAAGAAAATAGTACATTTAAATATATGCATTCGTGAATTTTATCGAATAAATCATTATCAATTATCATTTTAAAAAAGCTACTTTTTAAAAGGTAAAAAGGTGAAATTGTTTCTGTTTCTGAAAAATTATGCTAGAGATGATTTTTACTTTTTTCATTTTTGTTAACTGCCAATTTAATGTAACTTATGCCCCCTTTACTACGAGGGCATTCCTAAAAATTTCCGGAATTAACCACTAGATGGCGCTTGCCGTATATTTCAATTTGATTGTTTTAAATTTTGACATTTAGTATGATAAACACCATTGACAAAAAAAAAACAGTCGGCCGCGTAAATAGGTATCGATAGCGTTCCAAAAAAATCAGTTCAGTGAAAAAAATTGACATTTTTCGTGAACATTTTCATGCCATCTTCTTCATCTTTTACGATTTTAAAAGTGGCTTAACTCAACAATAATGCATCGATTGACTTCATTGCCTTTGGGATGAAGCACCATCCAAAATCACAGTTTTTGACTGTTTTGCAGAATTTAAGCGTGGACGTGCTAGTATCAGTGACGAATTTCGGGAAGGTCGTCCATCAACTGCTGTTGTTCCGATAAACATCAATGCTGCGCGAGAAATGATTGAAGCGAATCGACATGTGACATGTCGGGTGATAGAGGCATCCTTGGCCATCGGTAAAAGACAAATACAAACGATTTTAAATGAGCATTTAGTGAAGAAACTTTGCAGTCATTCCACACAATTTAACCAAAGCTCAAAAAATTGCTCGTGTGAGTCGGTGCAAAGAATGTTTCAAATATTGAATCACAGTACCTTTGCCAACGTATACAGTATAGTACAACAGGTGACGAAGTTCGAATTCATACGAACCAGAAACAAAACGACAATCCA
The DNA here is from genome assembly GCA_902655005.2 of Marronus borbonicus. Taxonomy (NCBI): domain Eukaryota; kingdom Metazoa; phylum Arthropoda; class Insecta; order Coleoptera; family Scarabaeidae; genus Marronus; species Marronus borbonicus. The sequence continues at coordinate 10,090,248 of LR737392.1, read as the reverse complement.
CTGTTTGGGTGCTCCAAAGTGAACCAAAAGCGCTTAAAAAAATATTGCCTTTTCCTTCCGTAAAACTGGGCCTGTTGCTACCGTTGCTCTTGAGGGTCGAAAAACAGTAAACTCTGATTGGTATATAACAATTTGTTTACTTCAAGTTTTCGATGAAATCAGAAAAAACCAGAAAACATCGGCACTTCATCCTTCTCCACGACAACGCCAGCTCTCACACAACACATCGAACAGTCGATTATTTAAAGGAGGTTAACATTGAATTAATGACTCATTGACCGCATTCGCCTGACTTATCATCTAATGACTTCTTCCTGTTCCCTTTAGTCACAGACAAATTGCGTAGTGAGCGGCTTTCGACACCGAAAAAGGCCGTTAAAGCATTTAAAAGGCATGTTTCTAAGATACCCATTTCGGATTGAAATAAATGTTTCGACAACTGGTTTCTTCTAATGCAAAGTGCTTAGAACTTAAAGGCGAATATTTTGAGAAACAATAAAGTGTTTTTCCTGTCTTTTTGCGGAAATTTTTAGGGTTCCCTGGTACCATTATGCTAATGTTCATATGTGTGGTTACTAAGTTATTCTAGTTTATTGGATATGACCTAACGTCAGAATTAACTCTGAATTTCTACATTGAGAATAATGGTACCCCTTTATGACATTTTAAATAAAAATGTAGTATCGTGAGCGAATGAGTGTAAACGAACTGTTTAACTGCGCATAAATTTTACTACTTAGGATTTGAAATTATCAAATTAATGTAATATTAATTACATTAATTTGATCATAACATTAGTTATGATCAAATGTCGTTTATGTTAAGGATGATAAGGTGAGTTAAAATACCAAGTATGACCAAAGTGCAGAAGATGCCAGCAATCACTCTCATTGAAAACGCATGGACCCTGGTAGCAAATGATTTGGAAGTTAGTAAGGGTGCCATACTTAAACTTACAATTAGAAGAAAATGGAATGAAACACATACCGTTACTTATATTTTTAAACAAAGGATATCTATCGGACAGCGGGATCATCAGTTAATTAACTCATCAATGGTGCTCGGAACGGCATTCAAGAACGTAACTTCTCGATTGTGGTGGACTACAAATAGAAAAATAAAATCATCGGATATACATACCTTGAGCGTATGATGTATGTTTGAAATTGGATGAGAGATTTGCTAGTGGCAATAATTATATATTTTAACATGACATACTGTTGTGTTCTTCAACAATAGTTTGCCAATAAGAACAAATAAATAAAAAAAAACTATCAATTCATTAATTCAACTAAATGAAGATTCGTTAATGATCTACATTAATATACAAATAATCATTTCGTTTCATTGTAACATAGTTTTTATCTGATTAATATATTTGTTCATAGCTTTAATTAAATACCATACATCAGGCTTTCCGTTATGTAGTTTCCCTTATTTTTTGAATATTCTTGTAGCTGGCCTGAGGATGTGTTTTTAACACAATACCGGTCGCCTGATAATTTTAATACAGAATTTAGTAAGAACTGGATCCTGTTTCATTAACATCAACTCACATATTATGAATTATTTAATCTCAACAAGTCCAGCCAATCCAACTTTACAGTATAAAAGGCTATCCACGAAGAAATTGAACGCCAATTGTGCTGTCTACTTCAACAACAGGTGTCTAACTTTAAAGTTGATCCAAAATACCTAATTAAGGTCAACAAAACACTCTTCAAGAACATGTCTGAGTACGCTACAGACTTTAGTTAAGAACGAAATATAGATTATTTAGCAATATGAATGTATTAGCTTGATCAGCCAGAATTGCTGACTTGAATCCATGTGAAAATGTTTGGGGAGAAGAGCTTTGAGAACAATTGGAGGAAGCTAGAAAAAAGTTAGAAAATAAATAAAGCATAGGTTTCCTAAGAGATTTAAACTTATTTTGAATTCGCTGTACAGTATATTTAATATTATTTACGGAATACATTATTCAAATGGCAGCGCTGATAGGGATGAATCCGTTGAATCCAGCTTTCCAATACATTTTCACATAAATCGGAGCGAATGTCAGAAATGATGCGTTCAGTGTTGGTCTGCAAATCGTGTATTGTTAGCAAAAATTACGACTTAATACAATCTCACAAGGAGAAGTTAAGGTGTGTTGTTACACAAGCAAAGATGATATTTTGTTTCGTTTTGATATTTTCTTTTTATAAAGCTCCATTTAGGACTCTAGAAAATAAATTCATTTTAGACACTCAAGTACCCCATATTTTCGATATTGGTGTAGGGAGTATCCTTTATTCAGATTTTATATTGAAGATTACCTTTTTTTAATGTATACACTGAAAAACCCATTTAGTTGACAATAAAATTATAATTGATCCAACCAAAATCTTTGTTTGAATACGGGCAAACAAATATAATGTTGCTTCAAAAAAAAATCATCTTGATTCAAACAAAATATGGTTGTATAAACAAAACAAACAGTTGGCCAAGCAAATTTCTTTTGACAAAATTTAATTATTTTAACATCGGTTTTTCAGCGTAGGATTTCTTTTGGAAATGCATTATTCAACTATATTTCTGTTAATTTCACGTAATTTAGCATTAAAAACACTACTACTTTGTAAGGTAACCTTTTTATTTTCTAAACTTGAGATATTAAAGGAAAATGAAAAATGTCATCTCAAAATAAAATGCGCATTAAAAACAAAATTTATCAGTTTTATCTTATTTTCTATTGTTTTTGGGATACGATAGAGTTTGTGTGGCTTAAATACATTAGTAATTTGTGTTAATAGTAGCAGATTATTCAATTAATGAGAATGTAGATATGATAAATGTTATTATTTATCAAATAGTAAAGCAACTCTAGCAGCACAGTTGGTTGGCTGACGGTTCGCGGACCTTCAATTGGTACAACGGCATACGGTCGGCGCAATATCCGTGACGGTTAGCCACGGTCAATGGAGTGTCAATAAGGTATAGTTTTCTAATGTTGGATATCGATTAGCTTTAGGTCAGCAAAATCAGTTAATCGTTAGTCGACAATTGGGAAATGATAATCAAACTACGCTTGGCAGTAAACGCTTGAGTGACATAACCAAGTCAATGTTGAATCAATTCAGTCGGTGCAGCGTCGGTTGAAGATCAGTTGCCAAGCGTTGTAAACATGTGACAGGCTGGTAGATAACAGTGAGCCAATTTTCAGGGAATACTCGTTGAAGGTCGTAAAATGTTCACACTTTCACGTAATGCCGACATAACTATCAACGTCGATCCAAGCCATCTGTGATTGGGAACCAACATTGTACCAACCGTCTGTGCTACTTAGTGAAGCCCTGCACTTATAGTCAATTGTATTCTTTTAAAGTAGAAAATAAATTGCCTATAACTGATTGGGGGAGGTTGATATGTTAGTAATAGTAGTAGTTGTGTTAAATAAACACAATACATATTTTTGGCAAACATTAAGCATGAAGCTTAATACGAATTTCCAAATGCGTTTCTTGATCAATGTATAGTGCGGAATTATAAATATTTTGGGTTAATTTTTTTATGAAGGCATCTTAATACGTCAGAGACTTTTAAATTTCTTGCAAAATAAATTTCAAGATTATTCGGATGGTACGTATTATGCGGAATGGTCGATGCACAGTGGGCCCATTTAACAAAGAAGTAGGTATTTGATTATAAATTTACTGTAATCCTTGTAATTAAATTTTATAAAAATTGATTCGAATACACGTATAAAACCTTTCTTGCCTATACTTTTGTTGTAATATGAGGGTAATTGTGTTGTGGAGTTCTTTTTCCGAAAACCTACAAATTATGCATTTTTTGGCCACTACTGTTATAAACATAATAGTTTATTCCGGAACGAACATATTTGATTTCTGAAAATCACTTATGCGTAGAGGTTCTTGCAATTATAGTTATTGTGAAGGTTGACTTAGAAGTAATGCCTTTCTTACTATTTCAAGATACGTTCGTATTTGGCCGGGAATTCGATCGTTTGCCGTTAATCTGTAACTATTCTGGTTTACAGCTACGCATAGTTCCCATCCGACCGCAACCGACCGTCAGATCTATTTAATACCCTTTCAATTTTTTAAAATATTAAATTACAAATCGAATAATGCAAATCGGAATTTGTTAAAAAGGCTTTATTTATTTGTACTAGAGAATTGTGGCAATTTAGAACAATTTTTATAGTTTATTAATATCAGTTATTTATAAATGATACAATCGCTACTATGGTAATAAAATAATTAGAAAACGATTAATTAGAAAACTTAAGAAACACTGGCTGCATGAACCCTAAATAAGAGCCAAGGTTTATAAAGTTATAAATAATAAGTAACAATACGAGGTTAGGTATTCTACTTCTATATTATATACGAATGGTTCTGTTTCGTTTGTGCATATTAATTGAATTTTACCGTGTTTTTTACGATATATACGTACACATACAGTGTTTTAAATGATTATAAATACAATATAGATGAGATTATATAAAATAAAATAATTAAAATAGTAAATTTATAACTAAGGTGAATGAAATGTTAAATTTACAAAATAAAACAATAGAATCCGAAGTGGAACTTTGTGTGAATTGGCCCTGGTGCTAATTTTATAAATAGGCCCCCTTCCCCTCCCTCAATAACAAACATTGTGCTTCTTAAATAGCTCTTTATTAATTTTAACTTAGAAAGCTATCTTTCAACACTTGCCACTGTCACAGGAAGAGTTGGAAATAATAAAAGTACTGGAACTACTTCGAGAAAACTTGAACTTAAAACATTATTTTTAACAATTAATAATATCGCCAAATCATAGATAGAAACTAAGAAAAAAATGCTGATGAAATATCCCTTGAATATTGGTTAACCAAAATTTCTGCTTTTTGATAAAGTTCGTCGTTTTCTGCATGTAATAGTTTTTCCGGAAATATACTTTCACATTTTTCTACGACACTTTTCATACCGTTGAATCTATTTTATATTTGATTTATTATATCCGAAGCAGCATCATAAACTTTAATCTTGAAATGATGTTCAGCATCTGCTCTCATCCTCACACGATTCATCAAAGAACTTTTAAACTTTTCTTTGCAAACGATGTAGTTTGTGCTTGGCACTGCATTTAATTAAAATTATTTCGAAAATTTATAAACGATCTCAACATTTTCCAATAATTTTACTGCTTTATCAAGCTAGATGTTCTTTTTTTGAAGAAATTGTGAAACTCCATTTATTATTTTCAGAAGTCGATATTGAAACTCCGTTAAAAAGACGTATTCGTATTTTTACACTTTCCCTAAAAAAATGCTCGATTTTTTTCTTAAGAGCTTTTATTTAAAAAGCTAATGTTTGTCAAACCTTTTAATACATCTGTACATCGCCAAAATAGATAATTATTATTTATGAAACTAAAAAGAATTGGGTTTTACTTATTGTTTTATTAGGCCTCCAACAAGAGCGAACTGGATCGGGCCTCCGGCGAGTGTGGGCCGTGGTGCACCGCACCGGTTCGGACTCCGTCATTCTATTCAAGGGCGGTGCTTGTTCCGCTCCTGAATAGAATGACGAATTTACACAATACAATAAACAAAGTTAATAAATTTGTTGACATAAACACAAAACTGAAATGCTAAGAAACCTTAACATACACCTTATTGTGAAAAGGAACAGTTTTCTTTTTCTTTAATATCTCCAAAACTATCAAGTCTAAAAGGAAAACTAATTTTTTAAGCCAAAAATTATTTTCTATCAACTGGTATAGAAATATATCGTATGTACCATTTAAAAAGTATAGGGGCAATAATATCTACGAAAATTTAATTCATTTTTTTATTAGTACTGAAATCTTGATCTGAACAATTTTCTTGTATCTATAATGACATCGGAGAAAAAGGTGTTTTTAAATTTTTATTTCTACTCTGTATATTAGAAGTTTACATTTTAAGCTCATAAGTATACAGTGAAGTTTACCGTCCCCCTCTCTTTACTAACTTTCGAACGCCTTTGTTATTAATGACAAGAAAACACCTTATATTTTCATTGCTAGACAACTCAAGCACAATTATCAATTCTGGTAATGGCATTCAAATTTCAATTAAAGGAGCGATTTTTTGCTTATTTATTGAATCAATCCTTCTTTCATTTTCGTGTTTCGGTGGTATCGTCTTGCCCGTTTTGTTAATTTCTATTATTTGTTTAGTTAACACGTCATCTTTTGATGTAGAAAAAACCTTACTTTAAAATTGTCATCGACTCTCTCATTAGCTAGACGATGAGTAAGCAGTATTGGTACCTCACGTTTTTTTGCAAGAAGCTATACATTTTCATTTAGCCGTGTATAGCATGACGGAATGTTACTTATCGGTTACAGTACGTAGCTAATCTAAATACACCTTGATATTAATTTAATAATACATCTATTTATAAGTATTCCATATAAAATGATCGGTTCTGGTTAATCTGAAATTACTCTATCACTGAAATTGTTATCATTCTGTAAATCCAAATAGTTTTCATTATGGCAAAGTAATTACTTGTTACTCTTGGTGTCGCTTATGTAACAATAGTTTATCTTGCAAACTGATCTCTTTGCATATCCGTTGAAAATTTTTCGTGTACAGTGAATCACATCACGCATGGATGTATTATAGGTTACATCTTGAATCGAAACGCTAATAATACAGTACTTCATCTATTAGCTGAAAGTAGATCGAAAACAAAAGTTTTTAGACAAAAATATTTTAAATAGGATGTTTTGCTTACTGCTAATGTGGAAATTAATTATATAAGTTTGAATTACTTTATTGATAAATGTACAAAATAAACATTTCACCACAAGACACGCTCTTAAAAAAAGAAAATATAAGGTATCTCAGTGATGAATTTATTTTAGCATTCTAATATTCAAACAAATGTTCATATGTAAATATGTTGTGATTTCAATTAATTGCATAAGTAACTGTTAATGTTAATCTCGACAACAAGCACCGAAAATATAAATAAAAAGTACTACTTGCTGTTTAAATCTTTAATTTTTAATTTGGCACAAAATAGAACCAAGCAATTGTACCTTAGCTTAAAACATATGTATAATACTGATTTGGCAGGTCATTTTATCATAACTTACAACTAATTAACAGATATGTACAAAATATACAAGAAAACAAAACTAAATAACTAAAATCAAAGACTCTTTAAACTAATCTAATATGAATAATATTAAAAACTTTGGCAAACAAACTATTAAGAAGGTAACCTTTTAAGAATACAAATTATGGACGCTGGTCTAGAAGATCATAAAGTGCCAATATATACGTTTGAGCCATCTGCAACGTTTCATACTTCGATAACTGTCGATCCTGTCCCAGCTGAGGAAGGAAGGTTCTCAGGCGGTCGAAAGCTTGATTCAGATTTTGCATTCGCCTTCTTTCTCGCGCATTGGCCGCTAATCTTCGTTTTCTGAGTATTATTGATGTAACACGAGTCTTTACTCTACCTTCAGATGGACTTAAGCTGCTAAAATCTTCATTTGGACTGTCGTAGCTGTTGCTAGTCGCACAACTACCCCAATCAGCAGGTGGAGTTTGTGATGATGAGAGCATGTATACGTAACTGTAAGACTCTGGCGCTCCCATTTTCTACTTCTACACTGATTGCAACTTTTTATTGAACACGCCACGTATGTGTATTGCTTAATATCAGAACGAAATCTACGTCGAACCGTATTTGGAACGAATATGAGGGAAGAACTACCTGTTGGGCTTTTATAAAAGGACCGCATCCCCTACCCAGGTATCTTTGAACGCCCCTTAGCGCGTGCCTGTCTACCAATAGGGTTTCATGCAGAACTAGTGCAAAAAAGGCAAATAATTTTTCGAAACCGCATACCGTTTATGCACATGCACGTTGGATTGCTTATTGGAACTTTTGTCTTTAAGCTATTCTTGTAAAGAAGTAGCAGATATGTATAACCAACACAAAAATATAAGTTTATTAAAAATTGAATTAAGTGATCACTACTTACCTGGATACAATAAAAAAATTATTCAAATTATTTGATGAACAAATTGCTTCGAATGTATCTGTTTGCCACAAATCTATTAGAAATGTTTTAACACAGTGGTAAAATCACACTTTAAATTTTCACTAATACATATTCTAAAAGGAAGTTAGTAAGAAAGAAGCAGGTAACTGACAGATACTTACTTTGCTTACCAACTTTAGTAGCGTACTACTCACGAACTATATTAATAAATATTAAGTAATACATTCTATTTTATAATTACTAAACTAAATTATGTTGTATGTAAGATTAGTAAGGAAAGGGTGAAACAATCTTTTTCTCTCTAATTCCTTTAAATAAAACCTTCATATAATAAATTAATAACGCGAAAATTAAGATATACTGCGTATCAACATGTGTATTACATATGCGGTATTGCCATATAAGCTACATGGGCGTTATAGTAAGAAAATTTCTCTTTTATTACGAATTTATGAAGAACAAAATATTATTTATGAAGGTTTTTTATTTTAAAATAAATAGCGCTAAACTTATGAACTAAAATGGCTACTGCTTTCCTTGAAGCATATTTTTGCATTTACCCTATTAACATCGATAATAGGACACGTAAAATATATTAATTTATGTATATATTCATTCGAAAGAAGAAGAAAAAACAAAAAATAACATAAAATTACAAAACAGGATTATTTTTACTTATTCTGCAATTTCACCACCATCCAAAATACGTAATCGTCTCTTCTAAATTTCTTGTAACAATTTTATAAATAAGTGTTACTTTGACAATTGAGTGGGGGTGGCGACTTTTAGTTTAGAACAAAAAAAATACTTTTAGGACCTTTAGTGGACGCAAACTAATCTGTAACGATGACTAGTGTTTTGCCGCGTTCTTGACATTTATCTGTGTTTTTCAGTGAATTATTTGTACTCATTTAGTTCTGTTTGACACTTCCATTTAAAAATTAGTATTTTCAAAGATACTCGCGTGGATAAATTTAACGATTACAACTACAAGGTGATTTCATTACCGAGCGTAGCCTCCTATGGCCGCTGTTCACTGTAGAATAATCTTTCTGGTGTTGTTGCGTCTAAGGACTTTAGAAATCTTTTAAAGAAGGTAACAGCATGGTTACCACAACTCGACGGGACGGCAACACTCGGAAGATTATTGTACAAATGGTATTTGTAAATCATCTTATTTAAGGAGATGTTTATTTTTAGTGTTATCATTTTAACATTCTGCACGCTTTTTCGTTTTGCAACTGAAATTTACATATCAATTTTTGATTTAGCATGGAAGGTGTAGTTTTTCTATCTAAGAAAGCATGACATCGAGAGGCGCCCGTAAACTTCTACATTATCGATACCTCGGACAGAAATAACACAAATAGGAAATAGGTATATAAGTGTACGCTGCTTCGTACAATATGCGAAAGAGTATACGAAGCACAAAAGCTTTAGGTCACGGTAATCACAAGAGAGGCCGTGACAAAAACCGACCAGCAGGTCTTCCTAATTTTTTCTCAGTCTACTCAAAACAAGGAACTATCGAGAAAACAAGGAACATCAACAATCACACCTAAAATTCAACCACAGTCATTCGTTTCTACTTAGTCTCGTTACCGGCGTTTAAATTAAGAGTTACTGACAGGGAAAAACTGGTCAAGAACGACAAAAAAGCCAAGAGTTTACGTGTGTATCAAAATTTGCTACTCGTACGTAACACTCCTAATACGAGAGAATCACCGCCTTAGTTTGGATTTCGTCCTATAAAAAAAGGGTTAAAAAGTGTGAGAAGAAAATCACATAATTGAAGGTGACACTGTTTTGTCTATACCAACCGCTACGCATTACCAACAAAATGCATCCTGACAGGAAGTGTTGGAGATGATGCGTTGCGTGATACAGTGTTATATAATACTACAATAACTGTAAATTTCTTACAAAAAGAGTCGCCATATAAGTCGCAGAAATTACTATGCAGTTACCCTTGTTTATTTATATCAAACGAGTCATTAAAAGGAATCTAAGTATTTATTAAAGTAATACTGTTGAAAGACGACACACAACAGAACGAATTGTAATAGTAATATAAATATACAGTTCCTAATATTATTTTCGATATTGTCAAAGAGAAGAATCCTAAGAATTTAGAAAAGAAGTATACGTTATATATACGACAGGTTTAATAATAACTCGATTTTTGTTTACGATTTTCCTCTTTTAGCGCCTTCGATCGTTCCCACGCAGTCAGTGTAGAAAAGTAAACTACTAAGAAAAAGTATTTAAATTACTTAAAATTTTTAGAAAAGGAAGAATATAAGCTCGGTGTGTGTCAGCGATGCTCCCACCCGTATTCTCCGTTTCATATATTTACGTAGCGACTTGAGCAGTACCGTACACATTTTTTAAAAGTTAAACTTCACGTAAACTAGCAAAATATTATTTAATTCGGTTATAATTGTCCAAAACAGTGAAACAAAACTAAAGTAATGCAAAAACACTATTTGTGTTGAAACCTATGCCTTCTTAGGATGCATAACGTTCTTCAAGTGGTTGTACCTTGCAGCCTTGGAGTTACTTGCATTCAACCTGAGAAAAAATAACATCAATATGAAATGTATCTTTAGTAAACTAAAGTTTAATGATTCCAAATTGAAATGGATACTCATTTGAATATATTTTATTCGCATGGCTATAGTAGCCAAACGTAAATACAAACTTTGCACTATTAATTTATAATCTTCGGTTAGGTACATACTTGAAAGGTGCCTCAAATAAAATTAACACTTTCCTCCATTTTCACAACACCGAACTAATATGAACAAAATAAAACAATAATTTATTGCACATCGAACTTATTTTATTATAGAAACCAAACAGAACTGCTGAAGCTTACATGTCGAAAATGTTATGTTTAACAAGGATAGAGGAGTGAGTTAATGTCGTGTCAGAAATAAATAAATAAACTAAATTATTCTGACTGGTAATATGTTTACTATTATTTTATAATAAAAATGAGTTTATAATTGCAAGTAAAAAGGAGGTAAAAAGACGGAAAATGATCCCACTTTGCTGTAAGATTCTTTATCACTTTAAAAATTCATTTTTCTAAAGAAGTTCGTTATTCTTTCTTAAATTATAAGATGCCGTTATTTTTATTTAATTCTATTTCTTGATTGTAGCGATTCCTTTCTTACTTTTTTAAAGATTGAAGCAGAGCATGTGTATCTTTTGTTTCATTTGCTTTGACTTTCTATGTAGTCATTTCTGCATTAGCACTTTGAAATCTCATGTAAAGTTCGCGACTTTGCGTGCTCTTCACGAAATTAGCAGAGACTGGACATGCTCGTGTTTATTCGTCTTATGAGAATGAGTTCGTATTGCCTAGTGGTTTCCCCAAAAGTCGACAAAACACGAGTCTATCTAGTCTCTGTTAATTTCATGAAGCGCACGGAAAGCGGAGAAGTTTACTCCTGAGGGTTTTCGCTTGGTAATGGTGTTGCATTATATATATTTATAAATATTTCTCCTTTATTTATATTTATTAAATATTACCGTTTACAACCTCCATATGACTTCACTAACTTACTTAACTAAAATATTTACAAAGTCTGCAAAATATTGTATATTTATATTAGGAAGTGCTAACTAAATGAATTTTAAGTTCTGTTTGTTTACTTAAATATTGTTACACGAGTCCTTTCTGTATCACCTTAATTTTCTATTCCATAGTCCATGTACTTTGCTCCATTTCTTTCGGACGCGTGCGTCAATTTTACAGTTAGTGAAACTACAATGGGAAATACTCATGAAAGTAATAAGACCGAAGATGGAAAATCACATAAAAATGTTTTACCAGACAAACCGGAGAAAATTGTGGGAAATTGAAGTTAAGGAAAAACAATTAGAGAATTTAAATAACACAATTCAAAATTGTCAAGCACAAAAATTAAGGATGAAACTACAATAAATTTCGACATCTTAATGCTTCCTTTGTAGGTAAGATATCAAAATTGATTGTCATAAAAACCATTCTGATTTTCTTCTTACGTTTTTGATAGGGATTTTTCAGTATCAGGTAAAAATGTGTTTCCCGGTTCTATTTCTATTCAATATTGTGTTTCGGTTTACTTCTAAGTTCTTGTAAGCAATCAATTGTATCCGTAGTTGCATATCACTTATAGAAGACAATCGAAACGAAACCTGCTGCGAGTGCAGTTTTTTATTTTGTCTATATGTAATTTGAAAAATATGAACATACATGTAATGCATTCGTTTGATGGTAAGGACTTGTATGAGTACTAACGTGTGAACTTCGGAGAACAAAATCACGAACACTTTTAAAGAAGCATTTCATTTGCTGTTGACATTTGAAACTAATGCTATGACACAATTCAAGTAGAAAGCAACGAAGAAAGCATCAAGCAAGAATAAAAAAATAAGTGCTTATTTGAGTTCTTCTTTCCTTCCGTAGTTCTTATAGCAACAACACGAAACACGCTACCATTCAACAACCGAATCTAAAAATCTCTATTTTGCATACAAAATGTGTACTTTTCTGCACGCAAACGCGTGTCGAAATGAATCTCATTGCAATACGCAACATTTCATTATTTAATGTTAGTATTTCTAAACACTGATGACAATGACATGACAACTAGATTAGGCATATTTTCTATTGAATGTTATGAGATGTGAAATACCCAAACGTACTTAATACAAATTAGTATATATACAATAGTGCAAAAACATAACTTGCGCTAATAAGGTACATTTATTGAATTATGACTTTGATTATGGGTAAAAACAACGTTTTATCAGGTTGTTGCACCTTCAACAACGAGCTCGTAAGATTTATAATTAGTAATGTTAGTACATTTTTACATGCGAAACACTCAAATATCTACTTGATGTATTTGTCTGGAACTTCATTGAAGAGGTGTCAATGTAACCCTTAGCTACAACAGAAGACTCATCAAACACTATAGAAGTGTTTTATTGCGATCAAATCACTATCTATACTGGTAAAATGCGAAAGACAGAATTTGGCAGTAACTGTTACAACATGTAAAAAGAAACGTTGATGAATAAAATTTTCTGGATGCTAAATCAGCTTACCTTTATACTAAACCAATCCATGTAGATTATTGTTTTAGCTATTACAATCTCATAGAATATGAGAGTCGTGGATATATACACTAACGTAACCTAAGACAACCTAAATTGAACACCAATATAACAACTAAAACTGTATGAAACAAAGCCTGAATATACTCCAAGCTGCATAGTGTTATTCGCATATTGCGGATCGACGACCACCTCTATCACCGACACTTGAGATAGAGTATTCGTCGAATCGCAACGTGCATATGTGTTAGAGAAGGCGGTATACAGTCAGACGATACTACTTCTGCGTATTTGTCTGACTAGAGATGCCTAACCTAAATGTAAAATATCAGAGGCGTAGATGCATCAAACGGAAAGCGTACTTCCGCCCGTATATTTTGCCAGAGAATAATTAAAGACTGGATTATCTAGTTTTCGGAAGGTTATATTTGCCGAAACAAGAGATTCGCCGAGATCGCCTGTGACCAACCTTCATATCACACAAGCTTAAATATCTCCAATAACTGTCAAAAAATACATAAAAATACATTTTTAAGTACAGCTATACATCTTCTATTGCACATTCAAAAATTTAAATTTCTTCAATTACTTACTTGTTTTTCTGCACTTTTCTTTTCCCCCAAATAAATGAAAGCACTGACAAACTGCTAAACTTTAACAACTTTCTTTCTACATTACATACCAGCGCATGGCCAACTCTACAAGAAACACTACAATCATTTAACTATATAATACAGAATTGTTTTTACTTCATTACTAGTTCACTTTAACTTAATTCTTAAGAACAATATATATCAAATAGACTTCATATCAACACAATTTTTCCTGAAGATTAAGCCCAAACACCGTATTACCTTAAGGTACATTTATTATTCCTTTAATGTTAAAGTAACAATATTGTTTTCATACTTTATACTATTAACCTTAAATTGATGTATAAATTTATAATTTAAATAGTATATTATCATTGTGAACATATAAATATGGTTTTTACCATAACCTAGTCGACCAAGCCAAAATCAATTGCCACACGTCTCAATAAATGTTTTGCTACATGGCAAGCTTTATTTTACATTTATTTCATCAGTACAAGTTTTGGGATTCAAATACCTACTTTTCGTACTGTAATTTCTCTTTATTTTGTTTTCTACATTCTCGAAATTTCGTCGCCGATGAATTCACCTTCGTGTCCTTTGTTTGTAAATTTCGAATTTATTATAAATCTTATATTAAAAATTACTTGCCTGGAAAAATCCTCCGACAATTTCACCAAAGGAGTAAACTAATTATTCTCCTTATAAAAAATTAATTTGCTAAAAAAGCAATTTTTAATGTTTATTGCGAAAATAGCATCACCGAATTTTTAATATTTTTTTACTGCAAATATTAGCTAAGTGTAGCGTGCGGGCAATTTACTCTTTTTGCTTAAAGAAATATGCGGTTGTCATTTTCAGCCAGAAACTATAGTAAATAAGTTAAACCCGACCACGAAAATATTATGTATTATTTACATTTATTAAAATACCGTATTTTTTCGAAATGAACAATTTATACTTTTCTGAGGGCGGTTTCCTTTTTAAACTTATACGCAGACACGTACACACCAAAAGCAGTGTCCAAAAAACGGCACGCAACACATGGCCTGAGGTCCTTCGGTATAGACTATATTGCTTACGTTCAGTAAAAAATTCCACAGAAGATTCAAATGTTTACCTTTAGGCGACGCTTTTCGGAACCCGTGTTTCTAAAGAAGTATCATCTGATGTAGAGCAATTTCACACGCTGTATAATTCAATTACAATCCAATTTGTACGACTGTTTTTGATGCTATAAAAAAATTAAATTGATTTTACGAAAAGAATAATTATTATGGAACTATTATTATTATTATTTTGTCACGTTATAATATCTGGAATCTATCGTATTATCAAAGAAAGGGATAGCGGTGCCAATTTATAATAAAATTCTAAAATAAATTAACCTAAGAAATTATCAATATAGTTCAAGGAAGAAGTAAAAAAAAAATGAAGAAATAGATACCACGTATACACATGTACTACCGACTACTTGGCAGTGAAACAAAGGAATATTTGCATTAAAAGCTACAACTATTATTTTAGAATAAATATGTATAAATCTAAAATAAAAAAAAGTATTTGTCATATTAAAATTAAAAAGTTTGAAATAAACAATGAACTATTAAATTCCAACCTAAGTCTAGTGTTTCCACTTGATATTCACTTACTTCTATTATGACCTCCTCAAACCCTACGTTCTTCTTATTTTTTGGCTTCTTATTTTTTGGCATGTAAACCAACGTCAAAATTGGAACAAAACCTATTGTAGCATATAGGAAGGGATACAAT